>JACYXH010000720.1:165000-246726 GCA_026745465.1 Lota lota
GGTGGCGCGCAGAGCGTGTTTCAAGGCAGTCTGGGATTCATCAGGCGGATGTGGAGCCGAGAGATCCGGCAGCATTGAGCTGCTTTGGTAAAAAAAAAAAAAGGAACAACAAAAGAGTAAGAAAAAGCACTGACACATATTGCCACACACCTGAGTCGATGAGTCAGGTGTTTGACCACAAGGCCTCTCTCAGAGAACTGCCTGTCCTGTTGATGTTGGAGGTTCATTAGTTGGAAGGTTTTGTCAGCTAAGAGGGATGAAATTGCCATATTTGTTCACTGAATGACTCTTTTTACTTTAAGCTTTTCTCCCCCACTTTCTACATGCTTCTTATCGTTTTCCAGATGTATACGATTTTATTTCAAACGAATGCCCTGCGGTTTACTTCAGTTAAAATACTCGAATGAAAAGCAATTGTTTGGGATTATGGATGGGACACTAAGCTTGTGAACGGTGCAGTTCACATTACAAATGTGACTCAAAAGGATTTTCTATTAGATACGTAGGCCGATGTATTAAAATACTCATGTGGTAATCAATTCTGAGAGCTGATTACAGATGCATGTATACAATGATGTATACTGTACATATATACATGTATACAATGATGTCTACATGTATATATGTGTGTGTGTGTGTGTGTGTGTGTGTGGTGCTTTTCAGTGTTTCAAGGAAAATGCAAAATGCGCAAGTTTGAATTTTCAACTATTAGTTCAGCATAGAGGACATTCGTGTCTGCTGTGTCAGGTGTCTGTTTTTCAATTTCCGGGCAACTATATACAAAATCTAACTTCATTTGGAAATTCACAACGTCCGAACATAATGGCTGTTTTTACTTCGACATTTCAACAGGCATCAAAATGAAGATGATGTCGGAAAGCGATAAGAATAAAGGGCATTGTTGAAAGATGATTGCTGTACACAGCTACATATTGTTGAACGTTAAATGATTGCTGTATATCCCCTCTTACTATCAGTGTAATTTCCCTTAATTATTATAGAATGAAACAGCACCCTTTAGTCTTTTCCGTGTTATAAGGCTCACAGGAAAACACACACACACAGAAAAAGCAATGGTGAATGCGATGCACATTACACAAGATAGACTGACTCATTTCTCCAACGTGTTAATCAAGGTCTGAATATAGGAGAGAGCCATTACCAAACAGAGCATGCGCCGAGAGTGACTCATCCATGACGCTCAGTGCAATGACAACCTTCACGTGGCTTTAAGAAGTCTCTGTTTCCCCAGTGAGATCTGTTGCTCCCTGCTCTCCTCTCCCCGGAACCCCTGATCCTGTCTCTGATGATCCAAGAAGGATTACTCCCTTTCTGCAGCTCAGGACAAAAAGGAATGGACTGCTACATATTGCAGTTTAGGGGCTTTTGGACCACCGGGTTGAGGTCATGAGTGGACATTTGCTTTTAACTACAGACACCAGATTTGAGTCCCGAGCCCTGAGAGAGTGAGGCTCTGTGGGCTGGACAGGGTATGCTGTACTAGCGCTGGGGGGCGTGGTGCCCAGTGTTGATTGGCTGGCGGCAGGAAGAGGAAGCCCCAAGCAGCTTAGCCATAGGTGGAATTTCGCTGAAGGTGTACTCAATAGGTAAGTAAACGTAAAATAAAGAATATAAACCCATGAGGAACTGTACATGTATGATAATATCAGCTCATCAAGAGAAAGCGTTCCAAAAAACGCATATCAATTGCAATGAAAATGATGTTAATTTACACTAGTGTATCTTGTGAACAAATCTTTAACTAAACGTTCAATAAGCATTTTCTTCAACAAAAACTACGTTAACAAAGACAGTACATGCCAATGTACAGACGCCGGTGTTGCTCCTCAAGACTCCAACGGAACACGCTATTTCCGCGTGTGATTGTTGATCATGTCATTATCAGTGACACTTTTCCATCATTAGCTCTTCGTCACCAGGTTCTACAAGTCAAGGATGCGGTTGTCATTGACCACAGGAGGCTGCCCAGAACACAGGCCCAGTGCTCGGTTCACACCGCCGCTGGCCTCACCGTCGTGCCTCTTTGCCAGCCTTCAAGGTGTCCTCGATTACCTCTGCCAACGCTCGGAGCTGACAGAGTAGGAGTCCGAGTGAAAGTGACCTTTTATTACCAGCAAACCCCCCCCCCCCCCCCCCCCCCCCCCCATCATCCACCATCCCGTCCTGAACAAACGTGTGAAACGGTGCTCTCGTTATGCACCGCTGTTTGTTTGCGGGGGAGACCCCACTTACGCTGTGATAAAACGGAATAAAAACTAAACGGGCCACTCTGCTGTCTCCGGAGGGCGATTGCGTTTATCTAACGAGGTGAGAACTGCTCACTGGGAGTAGAAAAGGTGTAAAAGAATCACTTTCAATATCCTTTTTGGTGGCAGCGGTGGCCCCCGCCGCCCTGACTGCAGCTTGCTTTGTATGCTAATGCAATAGACAGCGCGCAGACTCTGACGCTAGCATCGAGCGAGCGGATAAATACAGTGTCAGCCACCGCAGCTGCACAAGGCCACTGTAATAGATTGAGAGAGAGGGGGGAAAAAAGACCTTAGTAATCCTTTTGGCAAAGACTGGATCCCCTCACACACTCACACACTCACACACCCACGGTGCGTGAGTGTGTGTGTGTGTGTGTGTGTGTGTGTGTGTGTGTGAGTGTGTGTGTGTGTGTGTGTGAGTGTGTGTGTGTGCGTGCGTGTGCGTGAGCGTGTGTGCGTGTGTGTGTGTGTGTGTGTGTGTGTGTGTGAGTGAGTGTGCGTGCATGTGTGTGTGTGTGTGTGTGTGTGTGTGTGTGTGTGTGTGTGTGTGTGTGTGGGGGGGGTGCTTCCAACTCCATAGCACAGCGGTGACCCCCGCCCGGGATGTCAGACATCTTCTTCTGTAAGTCACTAACAGCCCATCATTCATGACACTTTCTACACCCAAGCCATTCCCCATGTAACCCTATAGCCCCCATAGGCGATAGAAAATATAGGAAAACACACACACACACACACACACACAAACACAAACACACTGTCTAAATGGTGGCGAGGAGGAACATCAAGTAAGGGAGATCTCCAGTTGGCTGGAGAAGCTCATCATGGCCAGGGTATAGGCGAGCTGTGGAGCATCATCATCATATGTGGTCTAATCAGTGGTCTCAAGCAGCCCAGGCAGACAGGACCACAGACAGTGTGTGTGTGTGTGTGTGTGTGTGTGTGTGTGTGTGTGTGTGTGTGTGTGTGTGTGTGTGTGTGTGTGTGTGTGTGTGTGTGTGTGTGTGTGTGTGTGTGTGTGTGTGTGTGAGGTGGATCAGCTGTAGGAGGCTCCAGCTGCAGAGGCCGACCCACCTCTGATGATGCTGACGAGGGTGTGTGTAATAGCAGGTGAGTGTGGCATTTGAAGGGAAGGGAAGGAATTAAAAAGAAATAAAAACATGGCCTTGTTTTAAATGTGAAGGGCGAGGTTGTAATTGTTTTCTTTTTCTTTCTCTCTCTCTCTCTCGCTCTCTCTTAATATTTGGCTGGAACATCCTTCATAGGTGTGATGATGACTTCTGTGCGGGGGTGGAGGCAGTGAATGGTGGTAAACCCCCCCCCCCCCCCCCCCCCCCCCCCCCACACACACACACACACACACACACACACACACACACACACACATACATGATCATCATCGGAAATAAAGGCACAGCATGGCTATTACACACCACAGTTACGGGGAAGACGGCAGCCACTGAATGAACTTAAAACAGACCCGGAAAGTGCGACCATGCACCAGTGTAGTGATTTAGCTTGTGTGTCTCAAAAGCTGCCATGCATCTATCCACATTTGAATTCCTCGTAAAATGCCTCCATCAGCTTGAACGACCACAGAGGACAACAAGGTGACAACATGTGTCGGAAGGCGTGCACCTGCGCGCTCCGTGACACCACACGGCACACCGTTGGGTCAACCCTGCGTCGCGATTGCAGGGCTCCACAGAATTGGACGCCGTTCTAGTACCTATAGCTTGGTCACGTGGCAGACAGTCATTGATCTTGGCAGTGGGCTCTGTATATAAGGGAGGGGGGGGGGGGGGGCAGTTGACTCAGTTCCGTTGAGTCAATCGCAGCGACCGTGGACGACGGGACATATATGATGGTTATAGATAATATCTTGATGACAATAACCATACGCCAATATAGCGATAGCGTTCCCGTGGCCTTTGAATCCCGAACGACAGCGATACATGTTTTACGCATGCACACACATACACACACACGCATGCACACACGCACACACACATACACACCCACACGCACACGCGTAAACAGACACACACACACACACCCGTAAACACACACACACACACACAAACAAACACAGAGCAAAGCTAGTGTAGGTTACAGACACATTGAGCACGCGCATTTGGTTTTTATGAGTAAAACTTTGAACGGTGAAAAAAAATGAACTGCTATATTTACAACCTGTAAATTGGGATTTCAAATGTGCGCTCGCAGCCATAACCAAACGGGCTATAGTGGTCTTTACAATGGGGGTACATTCATTCAGTGCATGTTCAAATGAACGGGATATGGCACTGTTCCGTTCACTTTCCATTACCCGCATGTGTTGAATCCCTATAGGTAAAATACTGGTTTATTGTTATAAAAAAGATTGGAAGCGTGCGTTAGTTATCCTTTTTTGGCAGTCCAATCTGCCACTGGCAGGGATTGATACCCAGGCTATTTTAAAACCGCTGCACTGCAAAAAGATGCTGTACCTAAATATCCCCTCCTCGCCGAAGCTGTTCAGACAGTAATAATAAGATAATAATAATAATAATAGAATACAACGTTCTTACCTGCGCTGTGCACTAAATCAATGGCAGATTCGGTGAGTATGTTCGGGTCACTTTGAGATCTGCCTCGCTGCAGAAGGCAGTTGTCTATTCCATCCGATGTAGCCATGGGGACAGAGCACAGGAATCCTGGATCAAATATTAATAAAAAGCCTACGAGATGCAGGCAAGGTCAGTGTAGTAAAGTAGCCAGCTAGAGCGGATGTAATTCGGTTTGACAACAGCCGGTTGCAGAGCGTCTACCGGGGAGCCATGGTTGAGCAGAAATTCCTTGTATGATTCTGTGCGCGCGCGCACGCGTGTGTGTGTGTGTGTGTGTGTGTGTGTGTGTGTGTGTGTGTGTGTGTCTGGACCGTGTGCGCGCGCGCTGATGTGTGGACATGATGGGAGGGGTGATGTGCCACCGATGATGTCCCTCTCTGTATCCTCCAATATGGCCATCCGGCGACAGAAAACACACACACACACACACGCACACACACACACACACACACACACACACACACACACACACACACACACACACACACACACACACACACACACACACACACACACACACTCGCATGCTGCAAACGTCTTTAGGTTTTCTGGGTTCAGGTTAGTAAATTAGGCTATACGTTCAATTAAATGATCGTTCGTATAGCGAACTCACACTTCTTCCAGCCGCGTCGTGTATTAGACCTTGAATGAATGAATTGAATGATGAATAAAGGCTGAATCCGTTAAACGGAGAGGCCTGCAGAAGCGAGCAAAGCACATTGATAGTGATAAGTGAAATAAATGATGGTCTATAACGACCTAATGGATTAATATGATCCCAATTACGCAACGTGGACTCTCGGTGGCATGTGATTGTGACCACATGTGGGCAACTCACTGACCACCTCCCTGTCTGACACATTCCATTCAAGAAATAATAATTCATTTGACGAAATAGCTGTTGACCTTATTTGCATATGCAATTACAGTAGCCAATCCATACGATAGGCCAACTCTAAAATGAGAAATGACAGCCAAATCTTAAACAACAGGGGTGTTCAACGTAGCACCATGTCACACACTGTATGCCATATATCAGTCCGAAATGGAGAATTTTTTTTGCTCCAAACAAAGAAATTCGCTTCTTTTCGGCGCAGGGCGCTGTGATTCTCGTAGGTCGGCACCCTATTGGTCAGCACAACCATGACGCATAAACACGGAAGCGGTCTGCCGAATGGGAAAATGGCAGCTTACAGGTGCAAGTGTCTTGGGCTGTGGTTCTTTTTATACACATTGCTCGTAGTTGATATCGACGCTGACGTTCTCCACACGACACAAGTTACCGACACTGAATACACCGGGGCAGATGCGGAAACGGTGTTAGCGAGCGATCTTCCTAACCCCCCGCAGGACACCGGGGAGCAGACTGCCGAGCAGACCACGGAGGGGCAGCAGGACAGGCAGTGGGAAGCGACCGAGGTACAAGAGGAACATGGCCATGATGCTAGCGACCACCACCAAGCCGTGGACCCCCCATCCTCGCCACCTGCCAAAGACGACTTCAAGGAAGAATTGGTGATCAGACCGCTTCACTCCGGAGACATTTATGCCAGTTTCCAGTTCCGCACCGTGTGGGACACGGACTTCATGGGAGAACAAAAAGGTATCGAGTCATTATGAATTTACATTGCGCTTTTGTTTGACTTGTTTCAGTCATTTATTAAGGTGCAAGTGATCTGTTGAGACAATTGTCAACAACTGCTGACCAGAGAATAGCCCTTCATTTAAAGCCCATGACTCTGTGTTAAGAATCGTGTTGACCCATGAGCGACCAGAGATGATGCCTAAATGATCAGGTGTAATCCACCTTATTCTTTTTTTCGTGTTTTCCAGTGTCGCACTACCGGCTGTTCCCCAAGTCGCTGGGCCAGGTGATTACAAAGTTCTCAGTTCGAGAGCTGCACATCTCCTTCACCCAGGGTTATTGGAGGACAATGCAGTGGGGTCAGCCCTACCTGCCCTCCCCACCAGGCGCTGAGCTCTGGGTCTGGTTCCAGGACACCGTCACTGAGTAAGTTGGTAGCGGAGGTGTTTGGGATCATACGTGTGATTCAGCAAAATTAGATATCAACATGCAAATTGTGACCGTCGTTGTTTGTTCGATTCTTTACATCTTTTTTTTGTTAATGATAACTATGGGTCACATTCGCATCACTTATGAGCCATATCACCCAGTCCAATCTACCAGCTAAATATATGTAGCCTACTTAGAAAAAGCCAAAATAAACCCAATCAGTAAGTGCGGATAGCGTTGAACCGAACCAGCGCGCAAGTGAAAGAAAATGCCGTGCTTCCTCGGCTTCAGTGTCAGCGCGGGACATTTTCGGTCAGCGAATGGTCGTCCGACGCGCGGTTAACTTGTACATCCGCGGCTCATTTGTTTTCAGTGTGGACGGCACGTGGAAGGAGCTGACCAACGTGTTGTCGGGGATCTTTTGCGCCTCGCTGAACTTCATCGACTCCACCAACACCGTGCAGCCCAGCGCTTCCTTCAAACCGCTGGGCATCGGCAACGGTACGGCGTCGAGACGCAGCACGGAGGTTCAGCGTTGCCTGTTTGCCGGTGTGTTGTGCGATCGCTGTGCGATGTTTGTTATCGTGATTTTGTTTTGTTTTGTTTGTTTGTTTCCCGTTTCGACAGTGACGGACCATAGCTTTCTTCGTTACGCGACACTGCCGAGGGAGATCGTTTGCACCGAGAATCTGACCCCCTGGAAGAAACTGTTGCCATGTGGCTCCAAGGTGTGTGTGTGTGTGTGTCCGTGTGTCCGTCCGTGTGTGTGTGTGTGTGTGTCCGTGGCCGTCCGTGTGTCCCTGTGTCCGTGTGTATGTGTGTGTGTCCGTGTCCGTCCATGTGTTTGTGTGTGTGTGTGTGTGTCTGTGCACTCACTGCTTACGTGTGTACATGAGTCATTTAAAACAACGAAAACAGAGTTGAGTGTTGGTCAGACTGCGTAGGAGATGACTAATTGCACACGACGCTGTAAGACTGCGTGGGAGATAAATCATTTTCACACAAACTGATTTTGTGAATGACTGGCCCTAATGACCTCCAGGACAGCCGAACCTCAGGGACTGAAATTGTCTTTAGTCCGGTTCTCTCCATGAGATGAAACAGGAGTTAAGTGTTTGGCTACTGCAGAGGACTGCAGGGTCGCTCACCAGCTTCCGCAAGAGACTCAAGACTCACTTGAGTTCACCTGGACTCTGCAAAACCTCCCTCCTTACCCCCCGTCCTCCCTTACTCTCCTAAAAACACCCCCCATACGCACTTATTGTATGTTTGTACACCCTGGCACTTAATGTACGCACTTACTGTATGTTTGTGCGTCCCGGCACTTAAAAATAGTACTTAGCATCGTGTAGTATCTTATCCTAGCTATCTTCTTTTTGTATGCGGGGGATGCGTTAAACTAGCAATTGTAAGTGCTTTGCACCGGTTCTATGAACATCCTTACTGTGCCGACAGCGATACATTGTTGTTTCTCTTTCTTCTGACAAATGTACTTATTGTGAGTCGCTTTGGATAAAAGCATCTGCTAAATGCCCTAAACGTAAAACGTAAATGGCTGCTGCATTATTTAAAGGTCAAAAAAATAATATCCTCCCTCCTTCCCTCCGACTCTTCTCATAACCACCCTGGTGGCGGTGGGCTCCAGGCCGGTCTGTCTGTCCTGCTGAAGTCTGAGAAGCTCTTCCACAGCACCTTCCACTCGCAGGCCGTGCATGTGAGACCGGTCTGCCAGGACCCCCAGTGCAGGACCACCTCCATGGAGCTCCGGCAGACCCTCAACGTGGTGCTTGACCTCCACACCTCCGGCCAGGGCAAGCGAGGTGTGTTGAAAACCCGCCGTTTACCGTTTGGTACTTGAGTGTTGTCTCACAAAGTAGCCCGATTGGCCCACTTAAACCCGTACAAATGCTAGCATTTGTACGGGTTTAAGTGGGCCAATGTTGCAAGCCACATTGTTGCAAGCCACATGTTGCAAATGCTAGCATTTGCAACATTGTTTAACACAGCTACTTTGTTTAAATGCGGTGTACTGCTACCATAAACTTTGTTCAGTTAGCGCAATCAGGGCTGCGAATCAAGCTAGTTTCCGGTCTAAACAGTTTTTTGCACCTGCATTTTAAGGGAGTTTATTGAGTCGAAATTTGATGTGATTGACGGAAATCATGGTTGATAATCAGTCCACCTTAAAAATTCCTAACAGACAGAGCCTGAGCCTGAACCACTTTTGAATATCAATCCTGAAGCATTGTTTCAGTTTTACTGGATGACTTTCACGTAGTTTTGTTTACATTTCCAGTGCTGTTTAATACAAAAATACCAAAGAATTGCTTTGTCATAGCCATGTTTCCATTCATCATTGAAGTATCGCATTTGAAAAGGTTGATGGAAGTGGTAAAATAAAATAAAACTGCCTCAATAGCGCCAAAAACCTTTTACGCTTTAGTTTATTTCCATGGCTAATTAGCATTATACTTTTTGGAACATTTCAAAAGTTACCTTTAAAATTAGCTTGACAACTACATGGAAACACGGCGACGGTGTGTTGTCTCGTGAAGCGTGTGTTTGAACCTTTTGTGCCACGATGAGGGCCACCAAATTTCCAGTGTATTTCATCATGCGTGTGTGTTTCTTTTTTTTTGTGTGTTTTTTATGGGTCTCCCTTCAGAGTGGTCACTGTTCAAAATGTTTTCCCGGACCCTGACGGAAGCCTGCCCGCTGGCCTCCTCCAGCAAAGTGTACGTCGACATCACGGACAACCCTCAGGTTAGACAAGCGCACGGACCTTGGCACGCTGCTGCAAGGCACCTCACTCCGGCTGTTCAATCGAGGCTGTCGCTCACTGACGGTGAATGCCTTCATGTCCGTTTGACGGAGCAAACAAACCAACGGAGTAGCAGTAGTATTTCCAGGCCATTTTCTTTCTTTTCTTTCATCTTCTTTTTTTTTTGGGGGGGGGGGATAACAAAAAAAAACGAATCATTTTGAGTGGATCATGCGTGAAATGAAGTTGACTTATTGTAAGTGTTTAGGTTTGTTGTGTTAAATTGATCTTGTAGTAAGTCTTTTCATTTGGCCTCTGTCATTTCCTCATTTGTGAATAAATAGGTTGTGGCAAAGAGTGACAGAGAGCGTTGCTAGCTGCGCTACATTATGGAGGTAGCAGCTGAACAAATGGACTTGACAGCGGGACCAAATTAATTGGAGGAACAAGTGCATCCATCTCTGCCCTGCCGCTCGTTTAGACTACAGCACAGAATCGAATTGGTCCACGTTTGGCTCCAGTACTCGCACGTCTTTCATGTCCTGAAAACGGGGGGATCTTTTACCGAGTTTGAAGTTTCCGCTGCTCATCTTTAGTTTGTGTCCTGTAAGACGGATGCGTCTACGTTTTGTCGTAGGTGCAGACGCCAACTCTGCCAACACGTTATTGTACTCGCTCTCTTTTGTAAGCAGTGCAAAATGAACGTTAAACATTACCCACATTCTAAGTAGAACAAGCGGATAGATATTGCTGATGAATATGGCATAAGCCTGATGAATATGGCTGTCAAGCCAGCATCATTGACCATGACATTGTTGTCCTATGAGGAAATCGCCATTGGTCAGTTTCTTCAACCTTGTGTGTGCGTGTGCGCGTGCGCGTGCGTGTGCGTGTTCCGCAGGGAGAGCAGTTTGAGCTGAGCCCGGCCACGCCCCTGCTGACCCAGGCGGTGGTGCTGGGCGACCGGAGAACCTACTCCGTCTACGACCTCACACAGCAGGCCACCTTCGGACCCTCACGCTCCCTCAACACGCTGCTCCGCTGGAAGTCCACCGACGGTGAGTGGGGGGGGGTGGGGGTGGGGGGGGGGGGGGGGGGGGGGAGGAGGACCTTTTGAAGGCGCATCGCGTGGCAGTGGTTTTATAAACAAACAAGATGACGAAACGGTGTTAGAAATGGTTTTGTGTTGCAGTCCTTGGTTTGGACTGCAACACTTAAATATTAAGTAAATATAGTATTATGGCTTGTTATTATTTAAAAAAATTGTGTCGCTTTGTGTATGACATCGTATGTTTTCCAATGATGTTTTGTGTTCATTTGTGTTTGCTAAACAAACACACTGGTAGCATAAGCAGCATTGCTGACCTTTTCTTTCCACTGTTTCCCTCTGGCCATGGCCTTCTTGCAGTAATATTTGTGTATGAAGCTCTTTGCTCAGCCACTGCATGTGTATTTATATATTTTTTACCGTTTGCATATGAGATGAAAGGTCTTGATGACCATTAAGTGGTACACCTCAAGTCAAACGTTGGGAGCCACGGTTAAACAGCCCACCATTTTACCTTTTTTAATAAGTAACATGAGTTCCAGCAAGAAAACAAGAAAGATGGCAGTAGTAAGGCTAGGAATGAACCTATTATGGATAACTCAAAGAGGACTTGCTTGCCTCATATTGGGACGGTGGTGATGGGGGAGGACAACTGGAGGAGGTTTTAGGAAGCCACGGTGAGCGGCTGTTGCAACGCACCCACACACTTCCCCCCGCTGAAGCCCTTTGATTCCTGATCACCTGTGCCCACCCTCCTCCTCCGCCAGGGGACATGCTGCGTCCGCTGCTGCACAGCGAGCGCTACGTGGCGGGCTATGGCCTGCAGACGGGGGAGATCCACACGCTGATGTACAACAACCACCCGTACCGCGCCTTCCCCGTGCTGCTGCTGTCCACCGTGCCCTGGTACCTGCGCCTCTACATCCACACGCTCAGCGTCACCAGCAAGGGCAAGGACAACAGGCCCAGTAAGTCGTGTCCTCACGAAGCAGGTCTAGTCCTCACGAAGCAGGTCTAGTCCTCACGAAGCAGGTCTAGTCCTCACGAAGCAGGTCTAGTCCTCACGAAGCAGGTTTAGTCCTCACGAAGCAGGTTTAGTCCTCACGAAGCAGGTCTAGTCCTCACGAAGCAGGTCTAGTCCTCACGAAGCAGGTCTAGTCCTCACGAAGCAGGTCTAGTCCTCACGAAGCAGGTCTAGTCCTCACGAAGCAGGTCTAGTCCTCCCGAAGCAGGTCTAGTCCTCACGAAGCAGGTCTAGTTCTCTTAAAGCAGGTTTAGTCCTCACGAAGCAGGTCTAGTGCTCACGAAGCATGTCTAGTCCTCACGAAGCAGGTTTGGTCCTCACAAAGCAGGTCTAGTCCTCACAAAGCAGGTTTAGTCCTCACAAAGCAGGTCTAGTCCTCACGAGGCAGGTCTAGTCCTCACGAAGCAGGTCTAGTCCTCACGAAGCAGGTTTAGTCCTCACGAAGCAGATCTAGTCCTCACGAAGCAGGTCTAGTCCTCACGAAGCAGGTCTAGTCCTCACGAAGCAGGTCTAGTCCTCACGAAGCAGGTTTAGTCCTCACGAAGCAGGTTTAGTCCTCACGAAGCAGGTTTAGTCCTCACGAAGCAGGTCTAGTCCTCACGAAGCAGGTCTAGTCCTCACGAAGCAGGTTTAGTCCTCACGAAGCAGGTCTAGTCCTCACGAAGCAGGTCTAGTCCTCACGAAGCAGGTCTAGTCCTCACGAAGCAGGTCTAATCCTCACGAAGCAGGTTTAGTTCTCTTAAAGCAGGTCTAGTCCTCACGAAGCAGGTCTAGTCCGTATGAAGAAGGGTTAGTCCTCACAAAGCAGGTCTAGTCCTCACAAAGCAGGTTTAGTTCTCTTAAAGCAGGTCTAGTCCTCACGAAGCAGGTTTAGTCCTCACGAAGCAGGTTTAGTCCTCACGAAGCAGGTCTAGTCCGTATGAAGAAGGGTTAGTCCTCATGAAGAAGGGTTAGTCCTCATGAAGAAGGGTTAGTCCTCACAAAGCAGGTTTAGTCCTCACAAAGCAGGTTTAGTCCGTATGAAGAAGGGTTAGTCCTCATGAAGAAGGGTTAGTCCTCATGAAGAAGGGTTAGTCCTCATGAAGAAGGGTTAGTCCTCACAAAGCAGGTTTAGTCCTCACAAAGCAGGTTTAGTCCGTATGAAGAAGGGTTAGTCCTCATGAAGAAGGGTTAGTCCTCATGAAGAAGGGTTAGTCCTCACAAAGCAGGTTTAGTCCTCACAAAGCAGGTCTAGTCCTCACAAAGCAGGTTTAGTCCTCACAAAGCAGGTTTAGTTCTCACGAAGCAGGTTTAGTCCGTATGAAGAAGGGTTAGTCCTCATGAAGAAGGGTTAGTCCTCACGAAGAATATCTAGTCCTCACAAAGGTTTAGTCCTCACGAAGAATGGTTAGTCCTCACCAAGAAGGTTTAGTGGGTTTGTTTGTGTGTAGAAGGTTCTTCTCCCGTTAGTAAGTCATTCACAATAGCAGTTTTTATTGGTGGGATAAAACTGTTTTTATCATTTATAATTTTGTGTGCCATAGCTTGTATGTGTGCTGCATCTGCTAACGCGTAACACACTTGATCCACCAATGATGGGATTGCTTCTTTTTTTTTGTGCAATGTCCCCATTTGGCCACAAAGGGGAGACGCTGATCCGTGTTTGCCATCTCCCAAGCCCACCCAGCATCAGCATTGTCTCCCAGTGAAACAGCAAGGCTTTATCACAGACTACATCATCTCCATAGAATGCTTTTACTAACTCTACCGATGCTCCTTAGTCATGGATGGTCACTTCACGCCACTTTCCTCCCCTGCCAGGCTACATCCACTACCAGCCGTCCAAGGACCGCGAGAGGCCCCACCTGCTGGAGATGCTCCTGCAGCTGCCCCCAAACTCCGTCACTGAGGTCACGGTGGAGTTCGAGAGAGCTCTGCTCAAGTGGACCGAGTACACCCCCGACCCGAACCACGGCTTTTACGTCGGGTGCGTGTCGTCCTATCCCGTACCAGCAGGGAACTTCCCTTGTTCACGAAATCAAAGTCTTCTTTAGCCCGGTGGTTGCTATTTTAGGGCCGCTGTCTGGATGTGCCAATTGGGACGCAGTGAAACAGTTGCAATGTAGTTTGCAAAAAAGAAAAAAACGAAAGCAGACACCAAATAAACCAATGATGTGATTTTTGGTTATTTAACGTCTCCCTCAGCGTTCGCATTTCTCTTGATGCGTGACCTAAATGTTCTCATTTCAACGGGCAGGTCCTCCGTCATCAGTGCCCTGGTGCCCAGTGTGGTCGCCATGGACACCGACAACACTCTGGAGCGCCCGCTGTTCAGCAGCTTGTGAGCACGCTTTGTTTCCACGCCAACGACACACCGCACGGTACTGTGATTCTCTTGCCGTGGCGATAACGACTGTAACGTTCCCCACCCTCCCCCTCCATGTGGTCTCTGCCGGTACAGCTTCCCCTGCAAGGAGGAGGCCAGCTACTTCATGCGCATCTACACGGAGCCGCTGCTGGTGAACCTGCCCACGCCCGACTTCAGCATGCCCTACAACGTCATCTGCCTCACGTGCACCGTGGTTGCCGTGGGCTACGGCTCTCTGTACAACCTCCTGACCCGCACCTTCCAGGTGGACGAGCCCAGCCCCGGGCTAGCCAAGCGCATCGCCAACGTCGTCCGCCGGATGAGGGGCGTGCCGCCGCTATGATCGGCGAAACAGGAAGTGACTCGCGGTCAGCGGCGGTAAGCGGCTGGACGGTTTCGCTCGCCTGCTCAACCGACGAGGAAGTCTGTCGTTCAGGGGGGTGGCGGGGGGGGGGGGGGGGGGGGGGGGGGGGGGAGGAGAAAGTGGTTCAAGCACTGAGATGGTTGTGTTTTTACACTGTCAAAGAACTCTTATTTTCCTTTAGTCTTTTTGGAACGAGGGACAGTTGAGTTTCTTTTAGGATTCCGATTATTTCGCTGCTTATGGGTTTTTGATTTGTATGATAACGGGATAAACGGATGGTGAATCAAGTTTCTCAAGGAAGAAGAAGCAATATTCTCCATTGCTCTGTGTTGCAATGAAGACTAGGATCAAACAGGATCATGTTTTAGCATTGTTTGGTTTTCTTTGTGAGCTAATGACGTCATGCCTGCTACGGGCCAATCATAGGGCTTTTCTACTTCTGAGGGCATGGAGTCTTTGTGATTAAAACATGTCATGGGTAAAAATGTACAAACTGTAAAAAAACACCTGCCATTTATTGTAGCTTTTATACATCTATTGAAAAGAACGCTAGTCGGATTTAAATTAAATATGAACTTGAATGGGTGGAGCATGTTTGCCATGTTAGAAACTGTCACATTATGGAAACCTCCAATTTACATTAATGTGCATGAATTAGTGCATGTATTTTTCCATCTCATAAGCTTTTTATGTTGCTTTCGGGTCACTTTTGCAAGACTGCAACATGCTTACTAAATCACATTATGTTCTGTCTCTACGGGGAGAACGGATTGTCATTTTTTATTCATTCAGAATCAAATGTTAACGGGCACAAATGTATTCATATAATAATGACAATGGGTATTGTCCATTAATCTTCTCCGCTAACCACTATTTATTGTTATGTTTTGGGGTCAGTGAGAACGTTTACTTTCTTTTGAATAACTGAAAATGAATAATTCTGAAAATAAAGGTTTATTTAAGAACAACCTTGTCAAAGTATTTTTAATGTTTAGAACACACACACACAAAGCTCTTGTTCTAGTAGGCCTACTTTTTGCTGTGTGTGCAAACAAACATGGCGCCCTTACTGGCCAGTGCACACAAGAGAACGAACGGCCGTCCCTTTTGTTCACATTCACGTTGTCTTTTGTTGTGTGGAACATAAAGAATACTAGGTTGTCAGTCTGTCAAATCAAACTCTTTACTGGGTTAGATTTACAGAACTCCGCCATTGTAAAATGGATTGTCATCAAAACACTTATAGATTGTCAATAATACTCAAATTCATTGTTTAGTCAATTACACCTTTAACGTTTATTTTGAGCTAAATAGTTATATGTGGTGTGAATATTTTGTATAGTGGCTTGTATTTTCAATAGTTCCCTCAATTTGGATTATACCAAGCCCCGAGTTTAGGTGCACGCCTAGATGCTAAATAAAGAACATCAACCCATACGTGGCATCCAATATTTATTACAATCTTTCATTCACGACCACACAATAATTAACTACGAACTTTGTTCATCGCTAGTGCTCAACAACTTGAAAACAACAATGAAGAGCGACGATATCTCGTCCCTAGTAGAGACAGGCGTCAGTGCAGGCGAGGCCGCACGATGTCTGGCAACACTTCTGCGCGTCGGGACACTCGCCGTCATGGGAGCAAGCGGGAGGGCAACCCAGAGTGAGCTCGGCCGCCAGGCAGCGTCCTGGCTTCACTGTGACTAGAGACAGGACACGGTTATGCCCTGAAGCTTGGTTTAATTGATCTTATTTACAGGTGCAATCATTTGAGATTATAGGCTGTAGTGTATACATTACAGCATTCTGTAGTAGTAATAATAATATTAATAACAAAATAATTGTTATTATTTGTGTAATATAATAATAATAATTACTAATTAAATAAATAAGTGGTCAAATTAATTAATTTAGCACCTTAAAAAATAAAAATCTAAATAAATTACAATATATCATTAAATAAAAAACTAGACAGACACAAAGGAGTGTGTGTGTGTGTGTGTGTGTGTGTGTGTGTGTGTGTGTGTGTGTGTGTGTGTGTGTGTGTGTGTCCACATAGTGTTGGGCCGTGTATGATTTTGTGTGGCTCTGGCCGATATCCAACCTGTGTATGGGGCAGTGCAGTAATGTCCACATCCATGGGAGCAGCATTTCTCATTGTTGGGGCAGTCGCTGTCCTCAGCGCAGAACTCAACACACAGCCCTTGCCACTGTACGGGGGGGCAATCTCCTGGTTTTCCTTCATAAGAAACAGTTTGAATACAGGCCAACATGCACGAAGGCATACAAGGCAGGTAAACTATGTCAATTGTTCTCTAGGACTTCATTTGAGTGTATGTGGGACATTAACGTTTCTTTAACAACAGATAACCCGTGAATGCCGACTAGTTATGTTACTGAAAGCAGGCGCGACACAAACAGCCCCGCAATCAATCACGCAACATTTGTGATCTCCGGGACAGTCCTGGTCACGTGTACAACCCCTCAGTGACGGAACCTCGTCAAGGGTTCGAGGGCATTGACCCTGTTTTGGAAAGTCGAACTCGTACCTATAGTCAAATAAAGAAGTATGCCTAAAGTGTGTTGGTAAATTAGATCAATGCCTACATTTAACAGTTAAACAACAAATAACCCATATTTTAAAAACAGCCAGGCAAAACTTACAACAATTAAAAAACGCAAATAGTCAACACACTTAGCACCGATGACTTCATCTTCATGTGTAGGTGAAGGCTTTCAAGTTTCAACACGACAAATAAAGCACCCACTGGGCAGTAGAAACGCATAGGTCAACCAATAGGTCCACAATATGCATTGTGAGCAGCATCAGATGCTGCTGGGTCCCTGTGCCTGTACATTTACGTCCCCAACAATCCAAGGATAATACAAAAGGTACAAAACACAAAAATACAAAAATTGTCATTATACAATTTATAATAACTACTCACCTATTCTAACGGTTATAGTGGATATTCAGATATTCGCATTCGATTATATTATTATTACAAATACGATTTATTTGCAAGAGTGTCAGTATGTTCAAGTTCAAGCCTACCGACATTAAAAATGAACAGCCTAAAGACCTATGGTCGAGACATTGAGGGTCACATTCTGATGCCAATTTTCTCAGGGATTTCTCATCACGCCGTCGTTGACAGCTGTCAGAATAACTATTGCGATGCACCAGGCGACCTGAGGTGGCAGCATTTCCCATACATGTATTAGCAGCGAAGAAGACAAGCAAAGAGTCCGACCATGTTTGGAGTGCTCAACTCAAACAATGTTCCTAATCAATCTACGAAGCGACGTAAGAAGTGGGTTCAAAAGTGTGTTAGGACTTTCCGGCATGCACTGAAAGCGGTTTAGTGCAGGCAGGCACACGATGTCAGGCCTCACTCCTTGCCCAACCTTCCCGGGGCGGAACGGGACCAGAGGAGGGGACCATGCCAACCCCTCGGACCAACGGCGCACCAGCTGGGACAGTGTGAGTGCTGCTGCTGCTGCTGACCGTGTTCAGAGTTACACTGGTGGGGTGGTCGGGTGCGCACATCTCTGTCCTCGTTATTTCACATTTGGTCCTATGTTGTCTTTGCCAATTGTTCATGATAACACAATAAATAGTGTTCGAGTTATTATTATTATTTTTTTTAAAGCTGGCGTTCTGTCCAATGCCCCAAATAGGCCCAATAAAACCCCTAAGGTAGGCAGATTTTATTCCCAGTGTTCCTTTGAATTCTGTGTCGTAACTTGGGAAAACATTATTTTGCCTGTACAGTAGCCAGTTTTTTTTATCCTTGTGAATAATTTATGTAATCTCCCTCTTTCTCTCTCACCATACCGCCAATATTTTAAATAAATAAAAATCCAAACAACACATGTAAAACAATTGTGCTTATATATATTTATATGTGTTGATTTTGTATTGGTCCATACCAATAATGCACACAACTAGAAATACAGTATGCTCGGTATTGGCTAGCGATATAGGGACACATCCCTAGTCAACTCAATTTATTTCCAATTGCCTCAAATAATATTAACGTTATCCACTTTATTGAGGTGATTCCTTGCCAATCATATATTGTTTTAAAGTTTGAAGTGTAATGGGTTCCTCCGCTTGTGGTGTACCTCAAAGCATTGCCAGATTGCTGTAAAAGTCATTGGAAGAGCTTTGGAGATTCAGTGCTGTTCGAGCTCCCTCTTGTGGTTCAGCTTGTTCATGACTCAAAGGCCTTCATCCTCTTCGCTCTGTCTGCCTCGCAATGTTTTTATTACAACAGATAGTATTAGTAAATACCAATATTCAGCTAGCTAACATACAGACTTTTGAAGTTTTCGCTGTATTACAGCTGACTAAACAGTCAACGTGGTGAGAACGATTAGGGCAGCATATCAGTAGAGCCGTAAATCAAACCAATGAGGTGAGCTAAAAGTGAAATAACGTGCCATTTATGATAAAACACTATGTGCTACTAGTCAACTCTGTGAAATGCAGTAGGGCTAGTAAAGCATACGGGACATACTTAAGAGATCCCAGCAAACACGACTATGGTTTGAAAACATGCAACGCATATCCTTTTTTAAATGTGTCAAAAAGTTTGCATCGCTCACTCTTCAGCCAACAAACAACAATTACATAATTATTGCATCCAAGATTATGCCCACAGGGTGAGATAAAGCAGTTCCCAAGATCCTCTTTTCCTCACATCCATTCTGTGTTCTTGAGTCATGGAAGGACAGAAGACAGGCCAGCAGACAGTGAAGATATAGCTCCTAGATATAGTGTAGCGAAGCCTCTTTGTTTACACAAGCGATGACACTGCAACTTTGCATGTTATTGGATTCTAAATGGGGTCTTGTCCATCTCTCTTTGGCTCTGAGATTGCCCTGTCTATCTGATTCAATACCACGTAATTGGGATATGGGTAAAGCACACACAGGAAATCTGCTACACTCTGACAAGACATCCACTGCACAGCATAATATGTTGGCATCTATTAATGGATCGACTCAATAGAAAATGAGAATGGATTTCTTTTCATCAATGGAATACTGCTCACTCATAGTATATTGTGTGTATTGTATCTCAATACAATCATCGGATGATATTATTGTATAATGGTATATGTAGAGCAATATATCAACACGCTAGTGTTTGCTGAAAGCATGCACTTTTAGAAACGTTAGGCTAAACACGCAGATGTAGTTCTCTCGATGACCGCTAGATGGCTGTCTTCTCATCAGCAACAGGGTCGCTCTTTTTTCACGGTCACATTTTGTCACATCATTAAAATTGGTGAATGGTCAGAGATCACATTAAACACTAAGTTACCACTTCATCTAAACATAGATCACATTTGAAAAAAAATAATGATATTCATATTCAAAATGAGTTAGCCATAGTCATCATCGATCGAACACAAGAACAACATAGTAGGCATAGAAACTGGAGTATATCAAGGCCTTTTAAGGTCCTCTAGTGAACGTGTTTTGTCGGCCTGTGGGGATATGTAGACTGGTGTGATTAAAGCAGAGCTGTTAAGAGGTCTGGTGAGCAGTGGGTGGTAATTACGTTACTGCTACGTCCGAACCCCTGCGAGAAAGTCTGTGTCCAGTTAAGAACGAATAGTCGATCATACTGTATGAGCGGCGGAAACGAGTTGAATGTGGCGCCATTGTCAGCGTGCATTGTCAGACTCTTAAATACATACCCTTAATCAAACCCTTTTCCGGATGCGATTTACAATGACTGCCATTGGTTGTGTGGTTGTAAAACAAGCCACACTATTGTTATCATGTTTCTTATATCTTTTTTTAATTCGTCCTCCCTATTTTGTGTAATTATCTCCTCCTAAATAAATGTAGGTATAAAAACCAAGCCAACGTCAAAAATATATATTAAAATAATATTTAATATTGAAAGTGAATGGGCCAAAAACGCTAAAATCAACCACTCCAAACCTGAACACCTGGGAGTTGTCAAATTAACTACACATATGTAGACCGGAAGTAAGGAGGTCTCCAAAATGTTTGGTACCGACGTGACAAAAGGGGGCGCTATAACTCGTGGTCAAACCTTTAAGGCCATGCCCCTCACCCCGTTTTATAGAAATGTCTGAAACTTAGTATCTGGGCCTTATTTGACATGCTGAATCTTTTTGCCTCAAAGACCCATAAGGTCCGTCGAGATAGATTTAGCTGTACCTTGAAAGTTTTGGAAAACCTTGAAAAAATTGTAAATAAACGAACTGAACCGTAAACCCAAATGACCCAACATTTGATCCACATACCCCTTAATATTGCCCGACCTTACGGTATTATTCTGGTTTTGATTATGTTAGAAATGGCCGATTTATGACCGATTTATGCGAAAATGCAATTATGCAAATGAGCCGCCATTATTCAACCAATCCCAAGTCCGCTTCAGAGAACCCCAAAGGCCTAAAATTTGGTGTGCCCATCAAGGACCTCCCCCTTAGGTAACGTGGAAGGCTTTGCTTTGATAGCTAACAAAATGACGTCACAGGGTCAATTTCAAATTACCACTGTTAAAGGTGCTCACCGAGCAATTATTTTATTATGGATGTCAATGGGTTAAAAACGCTGACTTCAACCATTCCAAAGGTGAACAACTCAGGGTTGTCAAAGTTAGTACACGTATATAAACCACACGTAAGCAGGCCTCCAAAAGGTAAAGTACCTCTTCGGCGACAGGGGGCGCCATAACTCACAGCCAAACAAAAACCATCAGCCCCATTATTCAATCAATCACAAGTCCGCTTCAAAGCGGCCCAGGGACTTGAAACTTGGCGTGCTCACTCATTAGCCTCGCTAGCATTAACATGCTCCCGGAATATTGCGCACACGACGAGTTGGCTCACACTCATTTTCTTCAGAAAATGCACATGCTCAGACATGTCTAATTTACAGGTGCAATCATTTGAGATTATAGGGTGTAGTGTATACATTACAGCACATTATGTAGTAGTAATAATAATAATAATTGTTGTTATTTGTATAATAATAACAATAAATAAATGGTAAACTTATAGCACCTGAATAAACTAAAATCGAAATCAAGAAAAATACATCATTAAATAAAAAATATGTAAGAGAGACACAGACACAAAGGAAGGGGAGAGATGATGTTGTTTGTGTGTGTTGGTTTGTGTGTGACTATGTGCTAGGGTACACTTATCGTGCACAGTTAACATTGTGTGTAGATATATATATATATATATATATATATATATATATATATTATATATATTATAAATTCACAGTTAATGTTGTGTCGTGTATGATGGCTCTGGCTGATAACCAACCTGGGGTTGGATCAACACACTGACTTCCACATCCATTGTAGCAGCATTTCTCATTAAAAGGGCAGTCGTAGTCCGTGGAACAGAAGTCGTAACACACACCCAAGTGTTCAGACTGTGGGCAAGGACCTGGTTTTACTACATTAGAAAGAAAAATAAATTAAAAGTTGTATTTATCATACACACAGTATAACACCGGGTCATTCTAAACAAGGAAATGATTTGGACATGGCAGCAACAACTTGGCTACATAGTAGGCATAGAAACTGGAGTGTATCAAGGCCTTTTAAGGTCCTCTAGTGAAAAAAAGAATGATGTTGATGAAGGTTTTTTGTCGGCCTGCGGGGATATGTAGACTGGTGTGATTAAAGCAGAGCTGTTAAGAGATCTGGTGAGCAGTGGGTGGTAATTACGTTACTGCTACGTCCGAACCCCTGCGAGAAAGTCTGTGTCCAGTTAAGAACGAATAGTCGATCACACTGTATGAGCGACGGTGCAGTATGTGCAGAAATACAAACAACGAGTTGAATGTGGCGTCATTGTCAGCGCGACCTTCTGACCATACCTTCTGTAAGTTTATACATCTTTAAATAAAGTTTAAATACATTTTAGAGAAGAGATTGAAAGGTTTAGTTTAAGTATGAATTTATGGAATGTGTGCTTGAGAAGAGGCTATATTTGTATGTAAGCAATATAAAGTAGGCCTATGACCAAAGTGTGTTGGTAAATATAGGGGCCTACTTTTGAATTGGCAAAAGTTGAGGTCTTCATCTTTCATATAGACTGAAGTCGATGGCTTAGTAGCATACAGTTAAAATGTAGTCTAGTTAAAAAATAGAATAGAAAATAGAAACAGCCAACCAACTTACCTCGTAAAGCTAATGTGTCGACGGTTATGTCCGAATAAAAGAGTACTAAAAAAGTAAATGCGCTTAATACAGAAAAAATCATTTTCATGTCTTGGTCAATGCTTTCAAGTTTCATCGCAACCAATGAAGCTCCCGCTGCGCTGCAGAAGCATATATAGACCTAGGTCAACCACAACAAGCATTGTGAGCGGCGTGGATGCTGGGTCCTAGCGCCAGTATACTTACGTCGCCAACAACCAAATAAGGACTAAAAAAGGAAAATAGTCTACTCAAAGGTAAATACCGCAAATTTGGTTTGTGGTATTTATTGTAAAAAATAATATTTGCATTAAATTAGGCTACGAATGTAGGGTTTATTGCAAGTCAGTGTCTTCAATATAATATATGCCTTGTATATGCTATATACCCTTTAATTGTCACACCCACACACAAATATTTGGCGTCTATAGGCCTGTATATTTTAGAAATCAATAACACAGATACACACAATACCCTTAATCTAACCCTTTTCGGGATTCGATTTACAATAACTGCAATCCAACTGTTTAATGGATTGTCATTGTTGTGTTCGTACACTTTCACAACGTACATTTTAATGCACAAGACACTGACATAAAGTTGACCTTGACTTTACTGTGTCTTCTCAGGTACAGTACATTACACTCGTCATATCAATGCTCAGCTCAACACTACACATCAATTGGAGATGAATACAGCATTAACTAGTTCCTGTAATATAACTAAAAGTAGTTTCCCACAAAAATAAACAAGATTGTTGCAAGTACTAAACTGAATTAGGTCGACCCATGCCAGCACCACATTTCAGGGCAGAGTAATAAAACCAGAATCAGAAGGTAAAATAGCCATAAAGGAAGTTCTAGACGCCATTGAACCGTCAATTAGAAAGAAGGTCGAGTTCCAACTCACCAAGTGGTGTACGGTGGCGTGGCACCGGTTTTCCTGGATGATTCCTACGGAGGGAATTGATACAGAAGATGAGGTGGCAGAGGAATTGGGTAATAAGGTTGAAATAAGACGCAACCTCATCTGTGAACATTGACGCTGGGGACAGAAAAATACCGTAATCCATATCACCATGCGATGTGGCCTCTCCATGGTGATGGCTCCAGGTGTGCAAGAAGCACACCTGAGAAGAAGGGCTAACCCAAAACCAGCATCACGAAGAACCCAATAATAATGTGGAATTTAACAAAGTGGATCTATTTTGCATTAACAGAAGAGATAAGACTTGAGATGTAATGTATGTCTAAATCTGCATTATATTATGTATTTTGCACAGCATTTTATTATTTTTTATTTCTTTATTTTTTATTTTTTGCACTACCATCGTGGCTGGTATCACTACCACTTGAACACATTGTTGTATTAATGTTGCTACTTATTATTATTTATCATTACATACTTTGTTATTGATCTTGTATTGATGCTGCTATGTGACTGTTGAGGAGCCACGCCTAAGAATTGTACTCTTGCGTACTTGTACATTAAGATGTAATAAAAGCAACTCTGATTCTCTGATTGTGATTCTGATGTTAGGGGAAGGACCAGGTGGAGTGTGCGTTAAATGTAAAAGAAAAGTGTGGTCACTCCGTTTGTGAAGAGTCTGGGGGCCGTAAGGGGATTCGCCTAAAAGGTTTCGCCTTTTCTAGCATTAATCGCAGATCGTCTGGTTTTGCAGTAGTTATAAGAATGAAATATATGCCATAAAGATAGAATTAATAACTTCTAAAGGGGGAAATATATTGTGGTTTTTGATGTTTTACATGTTTTACATGTACACAAATACACAAACGCAGCCCCCCCCCACACACACATACACACACAAACCCTCATTGCACATACCAACACATACCCACGACCACACACACATAGCACACACATACCCTTAGCCACACACACACACACACACACACACACACACACACACACACACACACACACACACACACACATACACATATGTGCATACACATGTATGCACACACAGACAGATATACAAATATTATGGAAAAAGTGTGCTGAAGTGGTCAGTGTACTGGGAAAAACAGAGAGGGTCAAGCGAAACAGAAAACCTGAGCTTGGAGCTAAATGAGTTCAAGTGATCAGTGAACAATAAGAACAAGTCAGAATGACCTGGGATCAGATAAGGGGTTGACATTTAGAACTTGAAAACAACAGCTATTTCAAGAGATATGTTGGGTAAAAAACAAGAACAAATTACCAATGAGCAAGCGTGGTCCGGGGGTATGGTGGGATGTAAGCCCCGATGAGCACATTGCTGTCAAAAGCATCCATATGTCGAACAGTACCAGCCATGTTTCCCATTTCATGAACAGAACTTTCTGCACTTTTTTTAAAAATATTTTGCATATGGTGGCTTGTATTTTGAATAGCTCCCTCAACTTGGACTGGATGGTTGCAAAACACAGTTATGTCATCACATACATGTTTTTGTCCATAATGCCTTTAACTTTGGAGCATTGATTTCATAGAGAAACACCTCTGGGTGTCAGAGTCATCTCAGCTCTCGGACCCAAACGTGACTTGCATCAAACGCTCAGATGACACAGTCATTACCTTTTAAGAAGTCCGCAGCCTGAGCTGGGCAGGTTGCTGGCGTAGGGGGAACTAACCTTCACCTTCAACGCCTAATACGCATTGTCGAAATGATCTGGCGATGTCAGGCTACAACAATGCAAGATAGCCCAGGTCCTAAAATACAATGTTCAGGGGTTAGATCAGCCATTGCCACCTACATCAGACGTCCCAGTAGACAGTGCACCTCTTACGTAATACTAAGTAGACTTAACCTGGCATTATGGCCAGACTGGAGGGCATGTCCCCAGGAATACCATGACCGCAAAACTAGTCAAGTCAAGTCAACTTTATTTATTTAGCTCATTTCATACACATGTGAAGCACACAATGTGCTTCACATAAAACCATGTCATATGATAAGAAAAAAAAAGCATAAAATACATTTAACAACTGGATTCAAAAGAATCAATAAAAGACATGAAAACAGGATTTAAAAGAATGCATGAAAGACATTTGAATAAAATAATAAGTTAAAATTGCATTATCGTTCAATAGAAGGTGAACATAAACATTTTTATCCTTGATTTAAATGTAGTCCAGGTTGGAGCAAGTCTCAGATCTTCAACTACAACAGAGACTGGGTGGGCCGACTGAAGTGATCTTCAGCAGAGGAAGCCAATGAATCACATAAGAAACATAACTTTTACAAATCGCTTGGATATTGCTACAAGTAAGTTAGACTGTAAAGCTTTATTTACATAGTACTTTTTGAAACAAAGTGTGGCAAAATGCTTAACACACTAAAAATATCAATGAATAAGTAAATAAGGTAAAAATCAATGGCAATATTAAACCCAGCACAATGACAGAGACCAAACTAAAACAAACCAAAATATACAACAGGGTTAGGGCTTAAAAAAGTCCAAAGATTCAGCAAATCTTACAGATTGGTGAAGATGATTCCAGAGGATTGGGGCTAAAACAGCAAAGGCACGATTTCCTTTTTTTTTTTTTTTGCTATTGGAGCAAGGAATGGATAAAAGGCAGAGATTTGCTGATCGGAGTGGTCGAGAAGTGGAATGAATAACGAGGAGATCAGAGATGTACCTGGGGCCAAGGTGCATCTCCTTGTATGTAATCTACAGTAGTAGTCTTGTAGCTTATTCTGAATTTAACAGGAAGCCAAGAACGGGTAATGTGGGACAGACGGCTCGTTCTTGTTAACATCCTGGCGGCTTCATTGTTGAACCAACTGTAAAAGATTAAGAGCAGCTTGACTGAGGCACGTGCAGAGGGAATAACGATAATGTAGACCGGAGAAAATTAAAATGTAAATAAATAGTACAAGATCCGTAGAAGAGAGGATGCATCAGATTTCTGGGACTTTTCTTTGCTGAAGAAAACTGGGATACTAGTTGTTGTATTTAAGATCCCTAGCTTCTGCCCCAGTTGGTCGCCACCTTGTTTGTTGTAGGTTTGTTTCTGTCTGCCTGTTTTTGGGGGAAGTATAGCTTCCTTTTGCACCTACCCTGAGTCTGATCTCTGCGTTAGGGTTCTCCCCTCTGCGCAAACCGTGACAGAAGGAACCGACCCATAAAAGGAACCCAGCCCACCTGCGTCGTCTTACGCCCTACATGACTTTCCCAGAACCTGAAGGAGAAGAAGAGTCAGACACAGAGGAAACACACAGCGAACCTGAAGAAGAAGGTGATGAGACCGCATGCGCGATCACAGCCCGCGCTGCCTCCTGTGATGACCAGTGGCAGGGGACGAATCATCAAGCCTTCTTACCTCAAATACTTTGTAGTCAGTGCACTGATAGCTATAGGAGGCAGAATGGGCCTCAGCTTCTATGCCGGTATCCGGTACCTGAAGCCAAGTTTAAGTTTATTATAGGCACGAGTAATGTTTCAAAACACAAACATCATATGGGGCATAGTTTGTTGGCATTTGTTGTCAAAACGTATATTTTAGTGATGCTGTTACTTTGTTTTCAAAACCTCGATTAACTTACTTTAATCTTCTAATCACTCACTGAGAGACAGATGTAACGTAAAGGGTCGAGTTCCTTTCGAATGCTGGCCAGAGAAGCACGGCACGTATACCCCGCCTGCGGTGTGCGATAGCCAGTAGACAGAAAGAGCCCCAAGTTGAGGTTTTCCCCGAGTTGGTCAATAAAGAACATAAACCCGTACGTCGTTTCCAAGATTTATTACAATCTTTCATTCACGATCACACACTAATGAATTATTAACTTTGTTCATCACTAGTCCTCATATACTCGAAAAGAACAATGAATAGCGATGATCTGTCGTCCCTGCTCGCCCAATCAGCAGGGCTCAGTGCAGGCGTGGCCGCACGTTGTCTGGCAACACTTCTGTTCTCCGGGACACTGGCCGTCTTGGTAACAAAACTCAGCGCACATCACAGTAGACTGGGCCGCCAGGCAGCGTCCTGGCTTCACTGAGGCCAGAGACAAGACACGGTAATGCGCTGAAGCTTGGTTTAATTTACATTATTGACAGGCGCAATCCTTTGAGATTATAGGCTGTAGTGTTTTTACAATTACAGCATTATGTAGTAGTAATAATAATAATAATAACAATATTCATAATAATTGTTGTTATTTTTATAATATAATAATAATAATTAATTAATAATTAAGTAAATGGTCAACTTCATTTCTATAGGCAATTATACCTTTAACGTTTATTTTGAGCTAAATAGTTATATGTGGTGTGAATATTTTGTATAGTGGCTCGTATTTTCAATAGTTCCCTCAATTTGGATTATACCAAGCCCCGAGTTTAGGTGCACGCCTAGATGCTAAATAAAGAACATCAACCCATACGGGGCATCCAAAATGTATTACAATCTTTCATTCAAGACCACACAATAATTAACTACGAACTTTGTTCATCGCTAGTGCTCAACAACTTGAAAACAACAATGAAGAGCGACGATATCTCGTCCCTAGTAGAGGCAGGCGTCAGTGCAGGCGAGGCCGCACGATGTCTGGCAACACTTCTGCGCGTCGGGACACTCGCCGTCATGGGAGCAAGCGGGAGGGCAACCCAGAGTGAGCTCGGCCGCCAGGCAGCGTCCTGGCTTCACTGTGACTAGAGACAGGACACGGTTATGCTCTGAAGCTTGGTTTAATTGATCTTATTTACAGGTGCAATCATTTGAGATTATAGGCTGTAGTGTATACATTACAGCATTATGTAGTAGTATTAAAATTAATAATAATTGTTATTATTTGTGTAATATAATAATAATAATTACTAATACAATAAATAAGTGGTCAAATTCATTTATTTAGCACCTTAAAAAACTAAAATCGAAATAAATTACAATATATCATTAAATAAAAATATACAGACACAAAGGTGTGTGTGTGTGTGTGTGTGTGTGTGTGTGTGTGTGTGTGTGTGTGTGTGTGTGCGCGCGCACATAGTGTTGGGCCGTGTATGATTTTGTGTGGCTCTGGCCGATATCCAACCTGTGTATGGGACAGTGCACTGATGTCCACATCCATTGGAGCAGCATTTCTCATTGTTGGGGCAGTCGCTGTCCTCAGAGCAGAATTCAGCACACAACCCTGCCCCCCACCGTATGGGGGGGCAAACTCCTGGTTTTCCTTCATAAGAAACAGTTTAAATACAGGCCAACATGCACGAAGGCATACAAGGCAGGTAAGCTATGTCAATTGTTCTCTAGGACTTCATTTGAGTGTATGTGGGACATTAACGTTTCTTTAACAACAGATAATCCGTGAATGCCGACTAGTTAGCTTACTGAAAGCAGGCGCGACACAAACAGCCCGGCAATCAAACACGCAACATTTGTGATCTCCGGGACAGTCCTGGTCACGTGTACAACCCCTCAGTGACGGAACCTCGTCAAGGGCTCGAGGGCATTGACCCTGTTTTGGAAAGTCGAACTCGTACCTATAGTCAAATAAAGAAGTATGCCTAAAGTGTGTTGGTAAATTAGATCAATGCCTACATTTAACAGTTAAACAACAAATAACCCATATTTTAAAAACAGCCAGGCAAAACTTACAACAATTAAAAAACGCAAATAGTCAACACACTTAGCACCGATGACTTCATCTTCATGTGTAGGTGAAGGCTTTCAAGTTTCAACACGACAAATAAAGCACCCACTGGGCAGTAGAAACGCATAGGTCAACCAATAGGTCCACAATATGCATTGTGAGCAGCATCAGATGCTGCTGGGTCCCTGTGCCTGTACATTTACGTCCCCAACAATCCAAGGATAATACAAAAGGTACAAAACACAAAAATACAAAAATTGTCATTATACAATTTATAATAACTACTCACCTATTCTAACGGTTATAGTGGATATTCAGATATTCGCATTCGATTATATTATTATTACAAATACGATTTATTTGCAAGAGTGTCAGTATGTTCAAGTTCAAGCCTACCGACATTAAAAATGAACAGCCTAAAGACCTATGGTCGAGACATTGAGGGTCACATTCTGATGCCAATTTTCTCAGGGATTTCTCATCACGCCGTCGTTGACAGCTGTCAGAATAACTATTGCGATGCACCAGGCAACCTGAGGTGGCAGCATTTCCCATACATGTATTAGCAGCGAAGAAGACAAGCAAAGAGTCCGACCATGTTTGGAGTGCTCAACTCAAACAATGTTCCTAATCAATCTACGAAGCGACGTAAGAAGTGCGTTCAAAAGTGTGTTAGGACTTTCCGGCATGCACTGAAAGCGGTGTAGTGCAGGCAGGCACACGATGTCAGGCCTCACTCCTTGCCCAACCTTCCCGGGGCGGAACGGGACCAGAGGAGGGGACCATGCCAACCCCTCGGACCAACGGCGCACCAGCTGGGACAGTGTGAGTGCTGCTGCTGCTGCTGACCGTGTTCAGAGTTACACTGGTGGGGTGGTCGGGTGCGCACATCTCTGTCCTCGTTATTTCACATTTGGTCCTATGTTGTCTTTGCCAATTGTTCATGATAACACAATAAATAGTGTTCGAGTTATTATAATTTTTTTTTAAAGCTGGCGTTCTGTCCAATGCCCCAAATAGGCCCAATAAAACCCCTAAGGTAGGCAGATTTTATTCCCAGTGTTCCTTTGAATTCTGTGTCGTAACTTGGGAAAACATTATTTTGCCTGTACAGTAGCCAGTTTTTTTTATCCTTGTGAATAATTTATGTAATCTCCCTCTTTCTCTCTCACCATACCGCCAATATTTTAAATAAATAAAAATCCAAACAACACATGTAAAACAATTGTGCTTATATATATTTATATGTGTTAATTTTGTATTGGTCCATACCAATAATGCACACAACTAGAAATACAGTATGCTCGGTATTGGCTAGCGATATAGGGACACATCCCTAGTCAACTCAATTTATTTCCAATTGCCTCAAATAATATTAACGTTATCCACTTTATTGAGGTGATTCCTTGCCAATCATATATTTTTTTAAAGTTTGAAGTGTAATGGGTTCCTCCGCTTGTGGTGTACCTCAAAGCATTGCCAGATTGCTGTAAAAGTCATTGGAAGAGCTTTGGAGATTCAGTGCTGTTCGAGCTCCCTCTTGTGGTTCAGCTTGTTCATGACTCAAAGGCCTTCATCCTCTTCGCTCTGTCTGCCTCGCAATGTTTTTATTACAACAGATAGTATTAGTAAATACCAATATTCAGCTAGCTAACATACAGACTTTTGAAGTTTTCGCTGTATTACAGCTGACTAAACAGTCAACGTGGTGAGAACGATTAGGGCAGCATATCAGTAGAGCCGTAAATCAAACCAATGAGGTGAGCTAAAAGTGAAATAACGTGCCATTTATGATAAAACACTATGTGCTACTAGTCAACTCTGTGAAATGCAGTAGGGCTAGTAAAGCATACGGGACATACTTAAGAGATCCCAGCAAACACGACTATGGTTTGAAAACATGCAACGCATATCCTTTTTTAAATGTGTCAAAAAGTTTGCATCGCTCACTCTTCAGCCAACAAACAACAATTACATAATTATTGCATCCAAGATTATGCCCACAGGGTGAGATAAAGCAGTTCCCAAGATCCTCTTTTCCTCACATCCATTCTGTGTTCTTGAGTCATGGAAGGACAGAAGACAGGCCAGCAGACAGTGAAGATATAGCTCCTAGATATAGTGTAGCGAAGCCTCTTTGTTTACACAAGCGATGACACTGCAACTTTGCATGTTATTGGATTCTAAATGGGGTCTTGTCCATCTCTCTTTGGCTCTGAGATTGCCCTGTCTATCTGATTCAATACCACGTAATTGGGATATGGGTAAAGCACACACAGGAAATATGCTACACTCTGACAAGACATCCACTGCACAGCATAATATGTTGGCATCTATTAATGGATCGACTCAATAGAAAATGAGAATGGATTTCTTTTCATCAATGGAATACTGCTCACTCATAGTATATTGTGTGTATTGTATCTCAATACAATCATCGGATGATATTATTGTATAATGGTATATGTAGAGCAATATATCAACACGCTAGTGTTTGCTGAAAGCATGCACTTTTAGAAACGTTAGGCTAAACACGCAGATGTAGTTCTCTCGATGACCGCTAGATGGCTGTCTTCTCATCAGCAACAGGGTCGCTCTTTTTTCCCGGTCACATTTTGTCACATCATTAAAATTGGTGAATGGTCAGAGATCACATTAAACACTAAGTTACCACTTCATCTAAACATAGATCACATTTGAAAAAAAATAATGATATTCATATTCAAAATGAGTTAGCCATAGTCATCATCGATCGAACACAAGAACAACATAGTAGGCATAGAAACTGGAGTATATCAAGGCCTTTTAAGGTCCTCTAGTGAACGTGTTTTGTCGGCCTGTGGGGATATGTAGACTGGTGTGATTAAAGCAGAGCTGTTAAGAGGTCTGGTGAGCAGTGGGTGGTAATTACGTTACTGCTACGTCCGAACCCCTGCGAGAAAGTCTGTGTCCAGTTAAGAACGAATAGTCGATCATACTGTATGAGCGGCGGAAACGAGTTGAATGTGGCGCCATTGTCAGCGTGCATTGTCAGACTCTTAAATACATACCCTTAATCAAACCCTTTTCCGGATGCGATTTACAATGACTGCCATTGGTTGTGTGGTTGTAAAACAAGCCACACTATTGTTATCATGTTTCTTATATCTTTTTTTTAATTCGTCCTCCCTATTTTGTGTAATTATCTCCTCCTAAATAAATGTAGGTATAAAAACCAAGCCAACGTCAAAAATATATATTTATAATAATATTTAATATTGAAAGTGAATGGGCCAAAAACGCTAAAATCAACCACTCCAAACCTGAACACCTGGGAGTTGTCAAATTAACTACACATATGTAGACCGGAAGTAAGGAGGTCTCCAAAATGTTTGGTACCGACGTGACAAAAGGGGGCGCTATAACTCGTGGTCAAACCTTTAAGGCCATGCCCCTCACCCCGTTTTATAGAAATGTCTGAAACTTAGTATCTGGGCCTTATTTGACATGCTGAATCTTTTTGCCTCAAAGACCCATAAGGTCCGTCGAGATAGATTTAGCTGTACCTTGAAAGTTTTGGAAAACCTTGAAAAAATTGTAAATAAACGAACTGAACCGTAAACCCAAATGACCCAACATTTGATCCACATACCCCTTAATATTGCCCGACCTTACGGTATTATTCTGGTTTTGATTATGTTAGAAATGGCCGATTTATGACCGATTTATGCGAAAATGCAATTATGCAAATGAGCCGCCATTATTCAACCAATCCCAAGTCCGCTTCAGAGAACCCCAAAGGCCTAAAATTTGGTGTGCCCATCAAGGACCTCCCCCTTAGGTAACGTGGAAGGCTTTGCTTTGATAGCTAACAAAATGACGTCACAGGGTCAATTTCAAATTACCACTGTTGAAGGTGCTCACCGAGCAATTATTTTATTATGGATGTCAATGGGTTAAAAACGCTGACTTCAACCATTCCAAAGGTGAACAACTCAGGGTTGTCAAAGTTAGTACACGTATATAAACCACACGTAAGCAGGCCTCCAAAAGGTAAAGTACCTCTTCGGCGACAGGGGGCGCCATAACTCACAGCCAAACAAAAACCATCAGCCCCATTATTCAATCAATCACAAGTCCGCTTCAAAGCGGCCCAGGGACTTGAAACTTGGCGTGCTCACTCATTAGCCTCGCTAGCATTAACATGCTCCCGGAATATTGCGCACACGACGAGTTGGCTCACACTCATTTTCTTCAGAAAATGCACATGCTCAGACATGTCTAATTTACAGGTGCAATCATTTGAGATTATAGGGTGTAGTGTATACATTACAGCACATTATGTAGTAGTAATAATAATAATAATTGTTATTTGTATAATAATAATAATAATAAATAAATGGTAAACTTATAGCACCTGAATAAACTAAAATCGAAATCAAGAAAAATACATCATTAAATAAAAAAGATGTAAGAGAGACACAGACACAAAGGAAGGGGAGAGATGATGTTGTTTGTGTGTGTTGGTTTGTGTGTGACTATGTGCTAGGGTACACTTATCGTGCACAGTTAACATTGTGTGTAGATATATATATATATATTATATATATTATAAATTCACAGTTAATGTTGTGTCGTGTATGATGGCTCTGGCTGATAACCAACCTGGGGTTGGATCAACACACTGACTTCCACATCCATTGTAGCAGCATTTCTCATTAAAAGGGCAGTCGTAGTCCGTGGAACAGAAGTCGTAACACACACCCAAGTGTTCAGACTGTGGGCAAGGACCTGGTTTTACTACATTAGAAAGAAAAATAAATTCAAAGTTGTATTTATCATACACACAGTATAACACCGGGTCATTCTAAACAAGGAAATGATTTGGACATGGCAGCAACAACTTGGCTACATAGTAGGCATAGAAACTGGAGTGTATCAAGGCCTTTTAAGGTCCTCTAGTGAAAAAAAGAATGATGTTGATGAAGGTTTTTTGTCGGCCTGCGGGGATATGTAGACTGGTGTGATTAAAGCAGAGCTGTTAAGAGATCTGGTGAGCAGTGGGTGGTAATTACGTTACTGCTACGTCCGAACCCCTGCGAGAAAGTCTGTGTCCAGTTAAGAACGAATAGTCGATCACACTGTATGAGCGACGGTGCAGTATGTGCAGAAATACAAACAACGAGTTGAATGTGGCGCCATTGTCAGCGCCACCTTCTGACCATACCTTCTGTAAGTTTATACATCTTTAAATAAAGTTTAAATACATTTTAGAGAAGAGATTGAAAGGTTTAGTTTAAGTATGAATTTATGGAATGTGTGCTTGAGAAGAGGCTATATTTGTATGTAAGCAATATAAAGTAGGCCTATGACCAAAGTGTGTTGGTAAATATAGGGGCCTACTTTTGAATTGGCAAAAGTTGAGGTCTTCATCTTTCATATAGACTGAAGTCGATGGCTTAGTAGCATACAGTTAAAATGTAGTCTAGTTAAAAAATAGAATAGAAAATAGAAACAGCCAACCAACTTACCTCGTAAAGCTAATGTGTCGACGGTTATGTCCGAATAAAAAAGTACTAAAAAAGTAAATGCGCTTAATACAGAAAAAATCATTTTCATGTCTTGGTCAATGCTTTCAAGTTTCATCGCAACCAATGAAGCTCCCGCTGCGCTGCAGAAGCATATATAGGCCTAGGTCAACCACAACAAGCATTGTGAGCGGCGTGGATGCTGGGTCCTAGCGCCAGTATACTTACGTCGCCAACAACCAAATAAGGACTAAAAAAGGAAAATAGTCTACTCAAAGGTAAATACCGCAAATTTGGTTTGTGGTATTTATTGTAAAAGTTTATATTTGCATTAAATTAGGCTATGAATGTATGTTTTATTGCAAGTCAGTGTGTAATATTCGCAGTGTGCGAATATTATAAGTCTTGCTATATACCCTTTAATTGTCACACCCACACACTAATAATTGGCGTCTATAGGCCTGTATATTTTAGAAATCAATAACACAGATACACACAATAGCCTTAATCTAACCCTTTTCGGGATTCGATTTACAATAACTGCCATTGTTTAATGGATTGTCATTGTTGTGTTCGTACACTTTCACAACGTACATTTTAATGCACAAGACACTGACATAAAGTTGACTTTACTGTGTCTTCTCAGGTACAGTACATTACACTCGTCATATAAATGCTCAGCTCAACACTACACATCAATTGGAGATGAATACAGCATTAACTAGTTCCTGTAATATAACTAAAAGTAGTTTCCCACAAAAATACACAAGATTGTTGCAAGTACTAAACTGAATTGGGTCGACCCATGCCAGCACCACATTTGAGGGCAGAGTAATAAAACCAGAATCAGAAGGTAAAATAGCCATAAAGGAAGTTCTAGACGCCATTGAACCGTCAATTAGAAAGAAGGTCGAGTTCCAACTCACTAAGTGGTGTACGGTGGCGTGGCACCGGTTTTCTTGGATGATTCCTACGGAGGGAATTGATACAGAAGATGAGGTGGCAGAGGAATTGGGTAATAAGGTTGAAATAAGACGCACAACCTCATCTGTGAACATTGACGCTGGGGACCGAAAAATACCGTAATCCATATCACCATGGTGATGGCTCCAGGTGTGCAAGAAGCACACCTGAGAAGAAGGGCTAACCCAATACCAGCATCACGAAGAACCCAATAATAATGTGGAATTTAACAAAGTGGATCTATATTGCATTAACAGAAGAGATAAGACTTGAGATGTAATGCATGTCTAAATCTGCATTATATTATGTATTTTGCACAGCATTTTATTATTTATTTTATTTATTTTTTATTTATTTTTTGCACTACCATCGTGGCTGGTACCACTACCACTTGAACACATTGTTGTATTGATGTTGCCACTTATTATTATTTATCATTACATACTTTGTTATTGATCTTGTATTGATGCTGCTATGTGACTGTTGAGGAGCCACGCCTAAGAATTTTACTCTTGCGTACTTGTACGTTAAGATGTAATAAAACAACTCTGATTCTCTGATTCTGATGTTAGGGGCAGGACCAGGTGGAGTGTGCGTTAAATGTAAAAGAAAAGTGTGGTCGCTCCGTTTGTGAAGAGTCTGGGGGCCGTAAGGGGATTTGCCTAAAAGGTTTCGCCTTTTCTAGCATTAATCGCAGATCGTCTGGTTTTGCAGTAGTTATAAGAATGAAATATATGCCATAAAGATAGAAGTAATAACTTCTAAAGGGGGAAATATATTGTGGTTTTTGATGTTTTACATGTTTAAATGTACACAAATACACAAACGCAGCCCCCCCCCCCCACACACATACACACACAAACCCTCCATTGCACACACCAACACATACCCACGACCACACACACATAGCACACACATACCCTTAGACACACACACACACACACACACACACACACACACACACACACACACACACACACACACACACACACACACACATACACACACAAACCCTCCATTGCACACACCAACACATACCCACGACCACACACACATAGCACACACATACCCTTAGCCACACACACACACACACACACACACACACACACACACATACACATATGTGCATACACATGTATGCACACACAGACAGATATACAAATATTATGGAAAAAGTGTGCTGAAGTGGTCAGTGTACTGGGAAAAACAGAGAGGGTCAAGCGAAACAGAAAACCTGAGCTTGGAGCTAAATGTGTTCAAGTGATCAGTGAACAGTGTCAAGCCAATAAGAACAAGTCAGAATGACCTGGGATCAGATAAGGGGTTGACATTTAGAACTTGAAAACAACAGCTATTTCAAGAGATATGTTGGGTAAAAAACAAGAACAAATGAGCAAGCGTGGTCCGGGGGTATGGTGGGATGTAAGCCCCGATGAGCACATTGCTGTCAAAAGCATCCATATGTCCAACAGTACCAGCCATGTTTCCCATTTCATGAACATAACTTTGAATATTTTGCATATGGTGGCTTGTATTTTAAATAGCTCCCTCAACTTGGACTGGGTGGTTGCAAAACACAGTTACGTCATCACATACATGTTTTTGTCCATAAGGCCTTTAACTTTGGAGCATTGATTTCATAGAGAAACACCAGGGTGTCAGAGTCATCTCAGCTCTCGGACCCAAACGTGACTTGCATCAAACGCTCAGATGACACAGTCATTACCTTTTAAGAAGTCCGCAGCCTGAGCTGGGCAGGTTGCTGGCGTAGGGGGAACTAACCTTCACCTTCAACGCCTAATACGCATTGTCGAAATGATCTGGCGATGTCAGGCTACAACAATGCCGAAATGCCCAGGTCCGAAAATACAATGTTCAGGGGTTAGATCAGCCATTGCCACCTACATCAGACGTCCCAGTAGACAGTGCACCTCTTACGTAATACTAAGTAGACTTAACCTGGCATTATGGCCAGACTGGAGGGCATGTCCCCAGGAATATCATGACCGCAAAACTAGTCAAGTCAACTTTATTTATTTAGCTCATTTCATACACATGTGAAGCACACAATGTGCTTCACATAAAACCATGTCATATGATAAGAAAAAAACAACATAAAATACATTTAACAACTGGATTCAAAAGAATCAATAAAAGACATGAAAACAGGATTTAAAAGAATGCATGAAAGACATTTGAACAAAATAATGAGTTAAAATTGCATTATCGTTCAGCAGAAGGTGAACATAAAGATTTTTAACCTTGATTTAAATGTAGTCCAGGTTGGATCAAGTCTCAGATCTTCAACTACAACAGAGACTGGGTGGGCCGACTGAAGTGATCTTCAGCAGAGGAAGCCAATGAATCACATAAGAAACATAACTTTTACAAATCGCTTGGATATTGCTACAAGTAAGTTAGACTGTAAAGCTTTATTTACATAGTACTTTTTGAAACAAAGTGTGGCAAAGTGCTTAACACACTAAAAATATCAATGAATAAGTAAATAAGGTAAAAATCAATGGCAATATTAAACCCAGCACAATGACAGAGACCAAACTAAAACAAACCAAAATATACAACAGGGTTAGGGCTTAAAAAAGTCCAAAGATTCAGCAAATCTTACAGATTGGTGAAGATGATTCCAGAGGATTGGGGCTAAAACAGCAAAGGCACGATTTCCTTTTTTTTTTTTTTTTTGCTATTGGAGCAAGGAATGGATAAAAGGCAGAGATTTGCTGATCGGAGTGGTCGAGAAGTGGAATGAATGAGGAGATCAGAGATGTACCTGGGGCCAAGGTGCATCTCCTTGTATGTAATCTACAGTAGTAGTCTTGTAGCTTATTCTGAATTTAACAGGAAGCCAAGAACGGGTAATGTGGGACAGACGGCTCGTTCTTGTTAACATCCTGGCGGCTTCATTGTTGAACCAACTGTAAAAGATTAAGAGCACCTTGACTGAGGCACGTGCAGAGGGAATAACGATAATGTAGACCGGAGAAAATTAAAATGTAAATAAATAGTACAAGATCCGTAGAAGAGAGGATGCATCAGATTTCTGGGACTTTTCTTTGCTGAAGAAAACTGGGATACTAGTTGTTGTATTTAAGTTCCCTAGTTTCTGCCCCAGTTGGTCGCCACCTTGTTTGTTGTAGGTTTGTTTCTGTCTGCCTGTTTTTGGGGGAAGTATAGCTTCCTTTTGCACCTACCCTGAGTCTGATCTCTGCGTTGGGGTTCGCCCCTCTGCGCAAACCGTGACAGAAGGAACCGACCCATAAAATGAACCCAGCCCACCTGCGTCGTCTTACGCCCTACATGACTTTCCCAGAACCTGAAGGAGAAGAAGAGTCAGACACAGAGGAAACACACAGCGAACCTGAAGAAGAAGGTGATGAGACCGCATGCGCGATCACAACCCACGCTGCCTCCTGTGATGACCAGTGGCAGGGGACGAATCATCAAGCCTTCTTACCTCAAATACTTTGTAGTCAGTGCACTGATAGCTATAGGAGGCAGAATGGGCCTCAGCTTCTATGCCGGTATCCGGTACCTGAAGCCAAGTTTAAGTTTATTATAGGCACGAGTAATGTTTCAAAACACAAACATCATATGGGGCATAGTTTGTTGGCATTTGTTGTCAAAACGTATATTTTAGTGATGCTGTTACTTTGTTTTCAAAACCTCGATTAACTTACTTTAATCTTCTAATCACTCACTGAGAGACAGATGTAACGTAAAGGGTCGAGTTCCTTTCGAATGCTGGCCAGAGAAGCACGGCACGTATACCCCGCCTGCGGTGTGCGATAGCCAGTAGACAGAAAGAGCCCCAAGTTGAGGTTTTCCCCGAGTTGGTCAATAAAGAACATAAACCCGTACGTCGTTTCCAAGATTTATTACAATCTTTCATTCACGATCACACACTAATGAATTATTAACTTTGTTCATCACTAGTCCTCATATACTCGAAAAGAACAATGAATAGCGATGATCTGTCGTCCCTGCTCGCCCAATCAGCAGGGCTCAGTGCAGGCGTGGCCGCACGTTGTCTGGCAACACTTCTGTTCTCCGGGACACTGGCCGTCTTGGTAACAAAACTCAGCGCACATCACAGTAGACTGGGGCGCCAGGCAGCGTCCTGGCTTCACTGAGGCCAGAGACAAGACACGGTTATGCGCTGAAGCTTGGTTTAATTTACATTATTGACAGGCGCAATCATTTGAGATTATAGGCTGTAGTGTTTTTACAATTACAGCATTATGTAGTAGTAATAATAATAACAATATTCATAATAATTGTTATTTTTATTATATAATAATAATAATTAATTAATTATTAATTAAATAAATGGTCAACTTAATTTCTATAGCACCTTAAACAACTAAAACCGAAATAAATGAAAATATATAATTAAATTAAAAAGACGTAAGAGAGACACAGACCCAAAGGAAGAGGAGAGAAGAGGTGTGTGTGTGTGTGTGTGTGTGTGTGTGTGTGTGTGTGTGTGTGTGTGTGTGTGTGTGTGTGTGTGTGTGTGTGTGTGTGTGTGTGTGTGTGTGTGTGTGTGTGTGTGTGTGTGTGTGTGTGCACATAGTGTTGGGCCGTGTATGATTATGTGTGGCTCTGGCCGATATCCAACCTGTGTATGGGACAGTGCACTGATGTCCACATCCATTGGAGCAGCATTTCTCATTGTTGGGGCAGTCGCTGTCCTCAGAGCAGAATTCAGCACACAACCCTGCCCCCCACCGTCTGGGGGGGCAAACTCCTGGTTTTCCTTCATAAGAAACAGTTTAAATACAGGCCAACATGCACGAAGGCATACAAGGCAGGCAAGCTATGTCAATTGTTCTCTAGGACTTCATTTGAGTGTATGTGGGACATTAACGTTTCTTTAACAACAGATAATCCGTGTATGCCGACTAGTTAGCTTACTGAAAGCAGGCGCGACACAAACAGCCCCGCAATCAAACACGCAACATTTGTGATCTCCGGGACAGTCCTGGTCACGTGTACAACCCCTCAGTGACGGAACCTCGTCAAGGGCTCGAGGGCATTGACCCTGTTTTGGATAAATGACTGGCAGAGAGATAGAGAAGTTCAGCGTTCTTATGAATTCATGGAATGTTTAAACTTGTTTGACAAGTCGAACTCAAATAAAGAAGTAGGCCTAAAGTGTGTTGGTAAATTAAATCAATGCCTACATTTAACAGTTAAACAAAGAACAACAACAACTATTAAAAAAAACAGCCAGCTAAAACTTACTTGTCACATTTGCATTAGGTTCTGCTACGACAGATAATTCCGTATTAAAAAACGCATACATTACAATAGTCAACACACTTAGCACCGATGACTTCATCTTCATGTGTAGGTGAAGGCTTTCAAGTTTCAACACGACAAATAAAGCACCCACTGGGCAGTAGAAACGTATAGGTCTACCAATAGGTCCGCAATATGCATTGTGAGCAGCATCGGATGCTGCTGGGTCCATGTGCCCGTACATTTACGTTCCCAACAATGCAAGGATAAAATGCAAAAGGAAAATAGAAAAATAGTCATTATAAATTTCATAATAATGACTCACCTATTCTAACGGTTAAAGTGGATGTTCAGATGTTCGCATTCGATTGTATTATTATTACAAATACGATTTATTTGCAAGAGTGTCAGTATGTTCAAGTTCAAGCCTACCGACATTAAAAATGAACAGCCTCAAGACCTATGGTCGAGACATTGAGGGTCACATTCTGATGCCTATTTTCTCAGGGATTTCTCATCACGCCGTCGTTGACAGCTGACAGAATAACTATTGCGATGCACCAGGCGACCTGAGGTGGCAGCATTTCCCACACATGTATTAGCAGCGAAGAAGACGAGCATAGAGTGCGGCCATGTTTTGAGTGCTCAACTCAAACCAGCCCAGCGTTCCAATACCCATACTACCATACTATTAAGTATGCCAGAAAACGATTTAGTATGTCCCAATACATAGTATGAAAAATGCAGTATGCCAAAAATACCAGGATGTTGTACTACATCTGGTCGCACTTCGCAGTATGCAAGCCAGCATGCTTTTTTTTTGGCTTTTCTGCCCCACAATCCTCTGTACAGCAGAAGATACGTCACATTGACCGAGCCCGCGAAAGTCGATGGGTGGCAGTACAAATGTGTTAATAAGTGAAGTCACCTGTAGCATGTCCCAATTGTATGCATACTGTGTGCAGCAGTACGCACTACAAGTAAAAAGACAATGTATGCGATTCGGAACGCAGCACATGTTCCTAATCAATCTACGATGCGACGTAGGAAGTGCGTTCAAAAGTGTGTTGGGACTTTCCGGTATGCACTGAAAGCGGTGTAGTGCAGGCAGGCACACGATGTCAGGCCTCACTCCTTGCCCAACCTTCCCGGGGCGGAACGGGACCAGAGGAGGAGACCATGCCAACCCCTCGGACCAACGGCGCACCAGCTGGGACAGTGTGAGTGCTGCTGCTGCTGCTGACCTTGTTCAGAGTTACACTGGTGGGGTGGTCGGGTGCGCACATCTCTGTCCTCGTTATTTCACATTTGGTCCTATGTTGTCTTTGCCAATTGTTCATGATAACACAATAACTGGTGTTCGAGTTATTTTTGTTGTTTTTGTTTACAGCTGGCGTTTTTATTATTATTATTATTTACAGCTGTCCCAAATTGGCCTAATAAAACCCTGAAGGTAGGCAGATTGTATTTCCAGTGTTCCTTTGAATTCGGTGTCGTAACTTGAGAAAACCTTGTTTTGCCTGTACAGTAGGGGCAATGCCAGCCTACAATTAATGTTTTGACACATTAAATGGCATAGGGCGTTTCTCGGTCTAAGGAGCCCCATAGTACACGTGTCTGCCTCAGATGCAGAACAGGTGAGTCTAAAATCCTTGTAAATAATTAATGTAATCTCCCCCTTTCTCTCTGACCATACCGCCAGTATTATAAATAAAGAAAAATCCACATCTAAAACAATTGTGTTTATATATATATTTGTTAATTTTGTATTGGGCCATTCATGCCGATGCACACAACTAGAAATACAGTATGCTCGGTATTGGCTAGCGATATAGGGACACATCCTATAGTCAACTCAATTTATTTCCAATTACCTCAATTCATATTCATGTTATCCACTTTGCAATAACAAAAGCAAACTTTTGTAATCATTTAGTGAGGTAATTCCTCGCCAATTTTTAAAGTTTGAAGTGTAATGGGTTCCTCCGCTTGTGGTGTACCCCAAAGCATTGCCAGATAGCTGTAAAAGTCATTGGAAGAGCTTTGGAGATTCAGTGCTGTTCGAGCTCCCTCTTGTGGTTCAGCTTGTTCATGACTCAAAGGGCTTCATCCTCTTCGCTCTGTCTGCCTCGCAATGTTTTTATTACAACAGATAGTATTAGTAAATACCAATATTCAGCTAGCTAACATGCACACTTTTGAAAATTTCTACACTTTTACAGATAAAGGCTTCCGTGTATAATCTCGTTCAGCAAGTGGCTATGGGGTTGGACCCCTATAGCCGAAGCTACTGGGTTCACTTCCCGATGGGCACAGCATAACCTACTTGCTCCTTACATTAACCTGTAGGTGTTTTCATTTCTGCGAAATACTAAACAGTCAACGTTGTGAGAAAACGATTAGGGCAGAATATCAGTCAGTAGAGCCGTAAATCAAACCAATGAGGTGAGCTTAAAGGGAAATAATGTGCCATTTATGATAAAACACTATGTGCTACTAGTCAACTCTGTGAAATGCAGTAGGGCTAGTAAAGCATACGGGACATACTTAAGAGATCCCAGCAAACACGACTATGGTTTGAAAACATGCAACGCATATCCTTTCGCTCACACTTCAAACTACAATTACATAATTATTGCATCCAAGATTATGCCCACAGGGTGAGATAAAGGAGTTCCCAAGATCCTCTTATCCTCACATCCATTCTGTGTTCTTGAGTCGTGGAAGGACAGAAGACAGGCCAGCAGACAGTGAAGATATAGCTCCTAGATATAGTGTAGCGAAGCGTCTTTGTTTACACAAACGATGACACTGCAACTTTGCATGTTATTGGATTCTAAATGGGGTCTTGTCCATCTCTCTTTGGCTCTGAGATTGCCCTGTCTATCTGATTCAATACCACATAATTGGGATATGGGTAAAGCACACACAGGAAATCTGCTACACTCTGACAAGACATCCACTGCACAGCATAATATGTTGGCATCTATTAATGGATCGGCTCAATAGAAAATGAGAATGGATTTCTTTTCATCAATGGAATACTGCTCAGTCATAGTATATTGTGTGTATTGTATCTCAATACAATCATCGGATGATATCATTGTATAGTGGTATATGTAGAGCAATATATCAACATGGTATTGTTTGCTGAAAGCATGCACTTTTAGAAACGTTAGGCTAAACACGCAGATGTAGTACCCTCGATGACCGCTAGATGGCTGTCTTCTCATCAGCAACAGGGTCGCTCTTTTTTCACGGTCACATTGTCACATCGTTAAAATTGGTCAACGGTCAGAGATCACATTAAACACTACGTTGCCACTTAATCTAAACATAGATCACATTTGAAAAAAAATACATGTATATATTTATTCAAAGGGTTAGTCATAGTAGCCATAGTCCTACATTACAAGAAATGCTTAGAGATCGAGCTATACAAAGTCAGTATGTAAATGTATGCTGTTTGGCGGTATTGTGATTGGCAGTTTACCCCCAAACCTTCAAACAGAGAGAGAGTCCTGTGGGCTATTATACAGAGTGCAGTGAGAAGTAATTTTACCCTCAGGAATGAAAAAGGCCATGCAATTTACATGTCCATGAAGCTGTTGTTCTTCTTTGGATATGGCTAGCTCTCCAGTCCACTCCATGTTAGCTTATGGCTTTTCTGTTTTGCTGAGATCGCTTTAGTGTGTGTGTAGTTAGCTTCATCATTTACTTATCAGTTCTGCATGAGGTGCGGTATCATGGCTTGTTATTTAAAAAAATAGTGTGGCTTTGTGTGTTCCGTTATATATTTTCCATTGTAATGTTTTCCATGGATGTTTTGTGTTAATTTGTGTTTGCTAAGTAACACTTGGAGCATAAGCGTTTTTCTGACTTTTTCCTTCCACAGTTTCCCACTGGCCATGGCCTTCTTGTAGTAATAATTGTGTATAAAGGGGGCGCTGGCACTCTTTGCTCAGCCTTTGCGTTTGTATTTATCAATTGTTACCATTTGCATATGAGGTGGCCCGTGAAACGTCTTGATGACAATTTAGTTGTCCACCAAAAGTCAAAGGCTGGGACCCACTGCTCTACTGTACAGCATCCCTGTTGCAGCCTATGCTTTATTCTCCCTGCATCTTATGCAAACTCCTTATTTCTGCTGCAACGACTAGAACACCACCATCACCGCCTGCTCTTTTCCTATAGTACTCATCTCCTTCTCATTCTGCCAGGGAAGGAATAGGGTTCTGCTGCCCTTGGAAATGCAATCATGGAAAAGATGGGTCTTTTCCTTCTCATATACAGCTAGGTCAGTTCGATTATTTTGCTGCATGTCCTTGAGATGATGGCTGGGATCCGTATCTGTTCCTGTTGTGAGTGGTGAATACTTCAATGGGTGAATGAAAAAGCTGAGGTGAAAGGGTGGAGGGATCTGATTGGTTGACAGTAAATATGGAAATGCAATGTTTTAATGTAAGATATATTTCCACACTCGGCTGCCCCGATTGGGGGGGGGGGGGGGGGGGGGGGGGGAAGAACATGTGTTAAGACAATGTTGGGCTAGTTAAGACAATGGAGGCTTCCGTTGATTGAGTTGTGAAGATGCTTATCCGTAATGAGGTAATCACGGCTCCTTAGAGCTTCCGTGTGCCTTTTGTGTTGTGACAGAAGAAAAGCGTGCAGCTGTGACAAGATGAAGGAACAATAGCCAGGCGATATCATCATCACATAATGGTGTCCTAAAAAAGGGAAAAGTACAGTGGATGTACCGATGAAATAATGATGCATTAGCATATACTATATTTCTTTTTTTTGTGGGGTCCAGCCCCACTGCATTTCACTGTAAATCATTCACATTTCATGAGGATTATGGTACTCCGGTACAAAAATGGATCATGAAAATTAAGGCCATAATGCTATACTAAATGTACCTGCACTGTAAGGACCAGGTTATTTGCCTGTGTAACGTATACATGCTAAGAGGAAGACAAACGCATTATTTCAAGCTCAATTTAACACAGGGCATTTGAATGAACACGTCAAATGATTACATTAAGACAACACGAAATGACTTAATCTGAATGCGATTAGAAAGCATCTCTGTGCAGTGAGAAGCCCCCGACAGCATTAATCTCTTGGCTCATGAGGCTCTGCGATAAATGACCATAATTGCCTGCTCTCCCCCCTCCCTCCATATTGTTCTCGGGGACGGCCGACCACAGACCCAAAACAAGTGCGCCTGGTCAGCCCCGCCCCTTGACCTCTAAGCCCCGCCCCCTCACCGTATTCCCCAGTTAATCATGCATTACACTCGGCATTACCCTGCCTTTGACCTTTCTATGCTAAACTCAATTGCCATATCATCCGCACCTTAATGTCCCTGCTCCTAGTTGTCTTCCCCGAGACAGAATCTGATTTTGTGTCCTACTTTAACACACACACACACACACACACACACACACACACACACACACACACACACACACACACACACACACACACACACACACACACACACACACACACACACACACACACACACACACACACCTCCCCCATACCCTCTCCGCCAGCCCTCCAGGCATCCTCAAACGACTGCAGGAGAGGGAGCGTGGAGGAGGTTGGTCTCATCTAAATTACAGAAGAGAAGGGGCTACTCGGTGGAGATGGGGGGGGCCGGGGCCAGGGCCAGGCAGCAGTCATCCGAGCGGGGGTACCCCTTTATTGTGCTCCTCCTGGAGAAAAAAGGGAGGCGGGGTGAACGCAGGTGAGTGTGTTGATGAAGGGAACGGCGATGGCATCTGGAATCATTGTGGTGCAGGAAGGAACCATCTCCATGGTTTCCAATCTGACCCCCCCCCCCCCCCTTCCACAGAGCTGCTAACTTCTCACTCCCGGGAACATCTATGACTGTTAGCGCCGTTACGCGCGTAAAAGAGTGAGTGCTTTTTAGTAACGACTCCACTGAATATCCCCGAACTACTAACTACCCGCACGAAAAACAAACATGGCTCCTTAAACCCACCGATGGCATGAGCAATGGCGACGGCGGGCGCGAGCCGTAATATTCACAACGCAAGAATAATGCTAACGCTGCTAATGATGGAGCGGGCCCAGAAAGCCCCTCCGTCATCCCATTGTCTCCCGCGGCTAAGGAAGCAGGGCCCCCGGGGCCCCCCCCCCCCCTTGGGAAATCTGTAATGCATTCAGCCCAGTCCTTGGGAGCAAAATGAAAACAAATGTGTTGTAATAAAGGAGAGAAGATGAAGCGATTCCGTGATGACGCCCTCCACCGGCCCTATAAATCAAAATAAAAGTGGAGCAGGTCATATGTGGCCGCACCCTACACGCACCCACCCCCCACCCCCACCAGCCACCCCTCCTTGCATACAGATATGTCGGGGAGAGATGAAAATTATGGCGGGGGCGCTATATGGAAACCATATGAAAACGAGCCTCAATCTCATCTGAATGCATCTGAAAAAAATGCAAGTGATGGCCTGATATGAAAATATGGGGATCAGGTTGGTTGGTTGAATTCACATGAGCAGTACCAGGTAACTTCCAGCTTATTGTCAATGAAAGGCGGTCTATATTCTGTACCATATTGAATATTTCATTTTTACTTATTATCTTAGCTTTTCTTTTGACTCTTTCCAGCCTGTGGTTAGCTAGGTTGGGGCCATTAATATGAAGTTTCGTATATTCATGTTACTTTCAACTATAACATTATACACCGGCAGATTCAAATTTGCGTCGTCCGTGGTTCAATTATTTGAATATAGGTGAGCACTAAAGGACTGCATGGGAGAATAAAAGAGAATCATGTGGCTAGTACCAAGTGTTCCCTCTAGGGGATGCTGTGGTCTAGAGGGACGCTGGATCGTTACGGCAAGTCTTATCGACTTGTTCCTAATTTAGGTAAGCAATAAATAAATAAATACGTTCAGTTTTCACCAGGATGCGGTCGGGATACTTTCACATCGCCATCTACTTTGGGAAATTCTAAATTGAAGTCCGCGCTCAAACCCTATGACTTTGAAGACCGGATTGGAGACTTTCTCTTTCTCTGACAAGATGGCAGCTTATTACACACATAAAGAACGGTAAACAGAGGGAGCAATAAATAATTGATACCTAATAACTCGACGGAGAGCGACACCAGAGTTGTTTTTTTATTTTTTATTTTCAGGCCACAAGATGAGAAAGGAAGCCTCCCGAGTTGTTTATTTTCTACCTTCCCTTCTTTCTTTTCATGTCCTTCTCATTTTACGAGCCATGAGTCAACACGGCACACGTAAATGATATTTTGACACAGAGAACCATGAATAATGCATTTGAATTTACTTTTATGCCGGAGTTAGACCCGACCCCACCCCCAACTCTCTCTCTCCGCCCCCCTTTCTCTTACCTCATTCCTTCTCCTATCTACGCACAACACCCCCACCCCCCACCCACACACACCTTCTGTACCTCCCCCCACCATCTCCATGTCTTTTATATCTCACCTCTCTTCTCCCCCCCCCCCCCACCCTACCAGCACCACCTCTATCAGACATACTCCTCATTGTCTTCTCAAAGGGAGACTCCATCCGTCTTTCTGTCTCTCTTCCCAGCACCCCACCTTCTCTATCATCTCCTCCTCTTCTGCTTCTTCTTTTATGGTTTCCCCCCTGATGTCCTCCTCCACCTCCATCTGCCTCGCCCTCTTAGCCCAGCATGGCACGGGGAGGTGGAGGTGATGGAAGACTTGGCTGGTGGGGTGGGGGATCTGGATCTCGTCAGGAATGAGATGCAGCCCTCCTCCTCCTCTTCATCATCCTTGTTACCCCCCTCCAGCTCCTCATCCTTCTCCTCCCCTCCTTCTCCTTCCCTCTTTATCCTCCTCATCCTTTTCTTCCACCTCTTCATCTGCCTTTTCCTCATCCTCCCTTCCCCATCCTCCTGTTCTTCCTCCATCTCCCTCTCTTCCTCCTCCTCCTATTCCTCCCCCCCTCCTCCAACACCTCCTCCATCCTGAGGGCCCATCCATATCCTGGTTCCCTGTCCCAGCTCTGATCCCCGTCTCTCTAGCACATTTTCCTGATCTAGGGGTGTAGAATGACGAGAGGTGGGGGGAGGGATAAGATATTCCTTCAACTGGCTTCTGATAGCGACTGAGAAGCTGTCGTTTGAGTACAGCAGGGAAGACCCCTGTGTGAAGAAGAGACACTTATCTGATGAAGGTTGAGGAAGGAATGTGGTTTGAGAGGTCCATATGTCTGTTCTTTTTTGCAACCTTGACATTGTGGTTTTGTCGCTTTGTGTCCGTAACTTGACGTGATCCACCAAGGTCATTTCATTCTGTGTGAAAAGTGTAATGAATTCTTCATACATTTTTTTATAATAATCAATCGTCATTGAAATATCCATAACGATTGCACGAAACAACAGTCACTTCCTCCCAACCAATAATGTTTTGGACGAACGCGATCAATATGATGCTTCCTTTTGACGAGACGGGACAAGCATAAGAATGGGTGATGCTGAATGAAATGGTAAATCGCGAGCTTTATGATCCTGGTCCTGACTATGCCCATAACAGTTGTCATAAACATCAACCACATACAGTTCCTTCCCTTACATGGCATTTCCCTCATCTTCATCAGTGTGTTCTTCGAAGGCCATACGCAGTTCGTGACAACGTGTGAATTGTTTGAATTTGTGTCCATTTGTATGCTTTTCCTAAAGGGTTGTTGACACCGTTGAAACGCACCGGAGCGCTCACAGCGATGGGTCCCCAGTGTATTTACCTTAAGTATGGCCCACCTTTGTACGCTATAGCTGTGGTTTGCGTCGGGGCCAAAGGTGCTCGCCGTTCACTGCAGATAGATATTTACATAATCCATGGGCAGCCTATGGGATGGTTCAATGTTTTCACATTTAAGGAGCATTTAACATGAAAGCGACGGCCCATAATCAAAACCAAACCAGCTCAAAGGAAAAATACACATCCAATCAACATCAGTGGATACTTTGAATGTTGTCCTCCTCCCTGTTGTAAGTCGCTTTGGGTAAAAGCGTCTGCTGAATAACTTCAATTAAAATCTGCTTTTAGTTCTCAGCACTCAAAGGAGCGCTAAATAGCAATCTTCAGGATGGCCATTTTAAAGCTACATAGCATTAGTGTGTAAACCATGAGTTCCTTAGGGTTATTTCCACTACACCTCCCAATGCACATCTGCTAAACCATCGTTTGTTGGACCCGGGTGCAGATTGTTCATATTCCTTGCGTCAGTGAAATGCCCTGCTCATAACAGCCGTGTTTATGAAAAGCACTCCGTCATGTTCCATCATAGCTTTCAGCAGAGCTCCTAGCTTGTTTTCATTAGAGCTACAGCAGCAGAACTCCGCGTCTGAACGTGTAATAAGTATTTTACCGGCTTCTGTAAATGCACAAAGCACATCACCTTTGTGTGTTGTCGTCTTGAACTGAACCTATCTGGGAAGGTTCAGTTGTGCTCGTTCAAACACAACTAGAGAAAACAATGACTTGATCACACAAACCACAAGCGGCTTTCATATTTGATTGATTTAGGAGCCAAATCTACTAAATGTTAAAAATCTACAGCCGCTGTCCAAATATTATATCAACACCGGTCATCGATCCATCGGTTCAATATGGATCGACAAAGGTCCCCTTCTATTATGTGATGTCTATAATATCCCATAATATTTTTGGAGGTGTTTTGCGTTGTTACGACCCAATCCAGACCATAATCTGGATTTTATTCTTGATTTTAGCATGCAAATCTTTCTCATTTTCTGTTTTAATCACACACACACACACACACACACACACACACACACACACACACACACACACACACACACACACACACACACACACACACACACACACACACACACACACACACACACACACACACACACACACACACACACACCTCTCCATCCCCTGTGGTGTGTAGCACCCCTCCGTTGAGCCACCTCAGTTTCAAGGAAGTGTGGCTAGGTAATTCTTAATCTTTTCTTTTTTCTTTTTTGGGGCCATCATCCTGCTTCTGCCTCGTGCTCTGAGTGGCTCTTCATTCATAATTCACTGCCCTCCCATTACGTTCGATGAAAGCCACTGACCTGAATATACAAAGTGGCTCGGGCCGCTTTCAAGACATTGCGTTGACACCGCGCATGCCCGTATGTGTGCGCCACACCGGGAACATCAATAGCCGCCCGCGTGGGTAACCCTCACTGCAACTCATCGTAACTCAGGACAACGAGGTCAACCTCGTATTGAGATGATACCGAACATCTTTTGGACCACTTTTGACTATTCACTACCACTTAGTCATCTGCCTTTTATCCACGGCGACACACAGTGTATCGCCTCAGATGTGATTAATGAGCAGGGAGGGGAAGGGCGTCTTGCTCAGTGATGACGACAGGTCCAACTGTGGTCTTTGAGGGATTCGAACCGAGAACCTTTTGTTTAAGAGTAAAAAAAACAAAAAACTGACTCTCACAAATCCGACTTTAGATGAATATCCAAAGTCTGACGTCAGTCAAGCTCAAAGCTGGATGAACGGGGCGTTTCACTTTCTTTCACTTCGGCTTTGTTACGACCAATCCTGTGGCCGGGGGCGGGGATCTGTCAGCGCGGGATTGGTGAACACAAACTCGGCCAGCTGTAGTAAACTGTACAAAGAAAGTGCCTGTAAAGGTTTCAAATCAACACGGTGTAGACCGGCCACTGTAGAAATACACTCAATAAAATCCCCTTCTGAAGGGGCTACATCCACTCGTGCAAAAGAGATTTCTGCAGTAGACTAGCTCCGTAACGAAACAGGAAACCAGGCGTAACTCCGCCCCCATGCATTTTCTGGTTTCCTGCCCAGGCTCTGTGGTGTACCCCCCCCCCCCCCAGACATTTTGCTATAACATAGTAGGCCTGCTGGATCCCAGATTACAAAAACCCTACCCACACTAGACTAGATCATCTCATCCCCTTTAGTGACTCACTTTACTGTAGACAGATATTCCTTACATCTTGGGTGTATTGGAAGACACACGCTTTGATGCTAAAAGACATACACTGATTTTACTGGAGGAAAAAGAAACATGTAAATCAGATGGACTTTTAAAAATTACAAATGGAATGGTTTCCCAGTTATTATCATTAGATTATCAACATCAAAGGGAGAGGCATTACTAACTGGATCAACTGAGTTCAGATCATTAGGGATCTTATATGTATGCATATATACACAGTGTATATAAACAATGTATCTGAAAGTCAAATGCGTGCCTTATTTCTATATAGCTCTCTGCCTCCCTCCCTGCTGTGACCCAGAAGCATATTTTCCCAAAGGTATTTCAAAAAAGTGCAAACACACAAATCACACCCACAATGTTAGTCAAAGTGTGTGTGTGTGTGTGTGTGTGTGTGTGTGTGTGTGTGTGTGTGTGTGTGTGTGTGTGTGTGTGTGTGTGTGTGTGTGTGTGTGTGTGTGTGTGTGTGTGTGTGTGTGTGTGTGTGTGTGTGTGTGTGTGGGGCCACTTGTTTTCACTTACGTGTGTGTGTGTGTGTGTGTGTTTGCATGTGTATTCTGTGGCGGGTCTTTTAACAATGGAAAGTGCAGCACACAGCTAACATTGTGTTTCCTTTTGGCCATACATTTTCCTGAGCTGAAACCCCCTTTCAATAAGCACGCCTTTGTTCTATAATTGGGTTCTGGGGAACAATAGAAAACGCTTACCATAACAAGTAATCAGAACATCACTACATCACCCTTTTTTTTACCCAGAATGCATTGCCTTGTAATGAAACCATAAGACGCTAGGGCCAGGCTATTTTAAATGGTAATGGTTTTGCAGTGGGTTACCATTGCAATAATGTCACCTGGCTTTTTATTTATTTTTTAACCAACAGCAAGTCGAATCAGTCCCTCTTTGCTCACATGTAATACATGACAGGATAACTATATCGGCTGTTTAATCTCAACTCAACACATCATCATACTAAAAATTCATCTTATGTTTTTAGCCTGGGGGCTAAAGCCAGTTTCCCTGATGTACCCTTAGCCCTGTAAGCTAGCCTCCTGAGCTGAACACCTCTCTTGCTGCAGTATAAGTGCATGTTTTACAAGCTCCTCCCCAGCGTCTCCCCCGGCAACTATCATTCACATCAAGTCTTGGTCAGATAAACACCAAGTCTTGCAACAGCAATTGGAAAACCGTCCACCCCTTCAACGTCTGCAATCAGAAAGTGGAGGAAGAGAGCAGCCCTCCACCCGAAACCCACCGAGTGTGTCCGGTACGTGGATGTATATTAAGAACCGGTACCACAGAACCTGAGTCACATTTCACCTGAGTCACATTTCACTCCATGAGTCATCATTCTGCAACAGGCGCCATCTTACACAACACCTACAGACTTGTAGAAACACCGAAACTTTCCGCACGTTACAGTGAGAGCACAGGGGCGTTAGGGCGGCCCCGGATGTGGGTCAGCATTGATGTCTTTTTGCTGTCAAAGCCCCAAGTAGGCTGAAGAAAGAGTGAAAGTTGGTGTTCACGTTGCTTATAAATCTCTTTACCTTTAGGCTGCCCAACGTTGGATCTTACGGTTCTGGTTCAAATATAGCGCCAAAATTGGCGCTATTTTATTAAAAAAATTTGTAAGTCCATTGTGAGAAAGAATGTGGGCTCGAGAGCCTTTTCACACATTTCACATACGAATAACGAAATGGATCAGAGTTTTAAATCCACATATTCAGCGTATTCATAGCGGCCAACCTTTTCTGTTTTGTCGGAAATGGTGAAGAGTTATCCTCTTCTAGAATGTCCTGAAACATTCACACGCTACATGCATAATAATCACGGAGGGTGACTCTGAGTACTGCTATTTCAAAGGAGCCGGTTATGGGTGAATAGCACGGAACATTCAAGACACAATACAACTTTCATACTGTTGTATTCTGTGCTACTTAATGCTGCGGAGTATTTTTTCAGCGAGGGGCATTACGTAAGTGCAAATGTGCACATAAGCGACACATTCTGCAGAAGAAGAAAAAAAAACACTTGCACATTCAAAGACACTCCACTCAGGCATATTCAAGTAAACTTCAGCTGAAGTTATACTGTCTTGTTTTTTTCTTTTCTTTTTTATGGATGCATCTGTGCCATTATGGGGAAATAATTGTGGCCACTTTTCATCCCCCGCGCAATTAGTCTCTCTTCTGTGGAGTCGCTCGTCGGACAAAGGACGACAGCCGCCTAGACCTTTGTCACTTTAATCATTCCTCTATTTTTTTCCCCGTCGGAAAGGACCGAGTTTTCAACAGTTGAATGTCAACAACTTCACCACATGTCCTTCACAGCTTATTTTTTTTAATGCTGCGCGTGATTTATTCTTTGATATTTTTTTCAAGTAATTGTTCTACACTTTTTCCCTGGATGTGCTCACCGCCACGATCCAGACACCAACCACATGAATGTGGAAGAAAAAAATGAAGTATTTTCAACATGTGTGTCTGGGTGAAGCCATATAGTATATGTTATAATAGCGACGATAAAAGAGTAGTAGTAAAAACAAATTAACGAACCATATTTATAGAGCACTTTTCCAAAAGAGCAATCTCTATAGCTCATTAAAAATGAAAGTATCAGTATTGCGTATTAAAATAACTAATAAACTCAATGGAACAATGAAGAAACCTCACACTGTAGGAAATCCTGCAATCGGATGTGGGGATTTATGAGCAAAATATTGTCTCAACCACTGAGTAAAATGTGTTCGGCTTTCATACAGATCAAATCCATTACAATTATTAGAAAATGTTAAAGTCAGCAAAACTAGTATATACCAGGGGATACAATCAAGTACTGTATTTTCTTCAAAAGTGGATCTAGAGATTGAGAAGTGCTCTTGAGATCTGTGTTGTCTGTCACCAAATACACTAACTTTACCTCAAGATGGAAGTAACATGTCAAAAGGGTAACATTTTGAAAGTAGTCTGTGTGGATCGATGAGAGTTGTTTCTGCAAGGGATTTTAATTATAAGTTGGAGTCTATAGATCTACGTCATTTCATAACGTTAGACTACACTCTATCAAACCCTGTAGGGGAACAAACCAAGGTAGGAAAGACTGCACACATTAGGCTGTAGAACAAATATAATGGATCTATGCAAAATGCATGAGGCATGCTTTTATTTACGTATGCATGGGTGAAACTATGCTCACCATTATAACTACAATGACACTGTTGTCTGCTGCGCTTGAAAATCATAGAAATATGGTTGGTTTTATTTAACGCAAGCGGTACAATTAATATATCAAGGAACATACAACATGACAAAAACTAATTGAATTGGCTCTTGATTAATGAAGTTCCGTTCAAAACTCAATCAATATTTCCTTTTATTTATTGGCCCCTGGCTTTAGATTGAATTGCGTTTGGGTATTTTTTTGTTGCAAGACGATTTTATCGTTTTAATGTTCAACATATTCTTTGTCACCCGCACGCAGTCACCGTCTACGGATGAGTGTGGAAGCCCCGCCCCCCCTGCCGTCTGATTCGTCCCCTCCCCCAACGGCCAATAGACCTGATTCGCTGTGGCATGTATTGTTTTGCAAAATAAATCAGTTGAGTTCCTTCCGCATCACGCTTCCATGACATCATTTGTTTCCCCTCTTAACTCAATTATTGTCACTTAGTTCATCTACGAGGCAATAATGACCTGTAGCTACCATGCCATGGGCCCTTCTCTCTCTCTCTTGCTCGCTCTCTGATGCTCTCTGTTTCTGTCTCTATCCCTCTCTATTTCCCTGTGTGTGTCTCTCTCTCTGTCTCTCTGTCTCTCTCTCCCTCTCCCTCTCCTGTGCGATTAAAAGGATTGGGAGCATTTAGGCCCCTGATCCTCTGTTTATCAGCCTCAAATAAGAACATGCATATTATCCTTCTCGTGTGACACCCTATCCCACCCACTCACTGCCTTCACAAAATAAATAAAACATTGGGTGCAACTGTGCCAATTGTGTTTTAGTAAAAGGCCAAAAAGATCATCTGTAAATATCCATTGTATTCCTCGTACTTTTCTCATACAGATAAATCACAACAAAGATTTAGGAGTAATCAGCTTCCTGAATGTCTGATCATCCTGGGGCAGGAACACAAGGTGGGGTGTCTGTTTGATCACCATTATGTGGCTTTAACGACACGGCCTGTTATAATCCTGCACTGAAGTAGCACTGTGCGTTTGGATTGCATTCAGGTGATGCCAATGTTAAAAAACGTCCGGTGGTATCGCCATGAAGGCAGCGGCCTGGTGGATATAAGTATCAGAAAGGGTGGAACGGCGATGTCACCTTTGGCCTTTGTCCCATCGTCATCAACATTCACATCGGCGACAGCTGCATTGGGAGGTCACTGCTATTTAAGAAGCTCAAAGTCAACCTTATGAATAATTTAGCATTAATCATGTTAAGACCAGCGTCTTTTTTTTTTTTTTTTTTTTAACGCAAGTATTAGAAAAGGTCTTTGTTGTGTCAATTACTTGATTAAGTATCATCTAGTATACCGTCATCTGGCGAAACCTGATCTGGTGGGGGGGGGGTTATTTTCTTCTTTTAAACGGATTCATATTACAGGGCCGGCAGAGCGCTGGAGGAGGCGGCCATTTTCAATTACTTGTCAGCCACATTTGACTGACAGTCGGGGCACAATTTGATCAGGCTTTTACTTTAATTGCTTGCATTTAATTAGTTATAATGATTCATAGGGGAATGTAATCGTTGAGGATTCAGCAACAGCTCCTTGTTGGCTCCGGCACAGTGGAATAGGCCAGCAGTCATTAGAATACATTAAATTACTGTACCAGAGTTTTATACTACACAACGAGCACAGGACTTCGCTTCATTAGTCCACAGCACTGTCGGCCTAATGGGGGGGGGGGGGGGTGATACTTTTTTTTTCTTTGTCAAAACTTTTCGTTCACACGTCACACTTACTTTAGTTAGAATTGAATTAAGTGGAATGAAAATGCTGATGCTCCTATCAAAACAGTACGTTTTCACACCTCTGTTCATTAAAGTTTAGGCTTGAGAGAATGAACAATAGCTGGAGGAGAGGAGAGAGGAAAAGTAAGAAGTCAAGTTAGAAAGATGGAGAGTGGGCTTGGTGGGGGAGGGTCCTACATCATGGAGGGGCAAGGTGTAGAAAGCAGATTAGGAAAGAGGGAATATGCTGAGGCAGAAGGTTTGGAGACCCGTTCATCCAACAAGGGGGGGGGAAAGGAAATGTTTTAGATCCATGTTGTTAATGAGCAGGTACAGGGTGAAGGCGTCTTGCTCAAGGATGCCTACAGGTAAGACTGCGGACATAGAGGGGTTTGAACCCTTAACCCTTAACATATTCTAACCAAAACGACGATTGATTGAGATTCTACAATGGATCAGCAAGAATCATTCAATCAATTGATTTTGGACATGGCAGACATGAATTTAGTTTGCCTGGTGCTTGACATTACAAATCACTAGATCACTTTTAATATCCCAAAATAATTTGCAATGAGAAAGAATCAATGTCAAAATGTAACAGCACCAATCATTTACCACTTGGTTCTTAACACTGAATTTGTGCTATTTTAGACCATTTACACAGTTGAATACCCTTATTTATAAATGTTTTACCTTTTCTTCTTTTCATTAACAGGAGCCCAAAACCTGTCTCTTGCTTTGTGACATTTCTGAACAAATTCAGCCTTGCACTTAGCTTCTGCAGGTCGACCGTGCCCTTTGGTAATGTGTCGGTCTCACCATCAAAAACCTCAAAATGGACTGTGCCTTTGTTACGGCCGTGCTATGATACAGTATCGCACGGAGGCCATTTTCTGCCATGTCATTTCACACCGTGCGCTTTTATTTTTATTTTTAGTTTGAAAACCTCAAACTAAAAACGTCCCTGAGAGACATTTCTCTGCCTTTGTGCATCTGAAAAGAAAGGACAAAAAGCATATAAACATCACTGTGTGTCCTCGTTTGTGTCCTCATATTCATGGTTGGACGTGTGGGTGTGTACCCAGCAGATGGACAAACCAATCTAAATTATAATCTGGTTATCCAATAGGAAGAGTGACAGCTCATCACCGATGGGCGTGTAATTTGCATGAGAGCACGCACACGCACTCAGACAAACACGCACTCAGACAAACACGCACTCAGACAAACACGCACTCAGAGAAACACGCACTCAGACACACACACACACACACACACACGCAAGCTGTTGTGAAAACCCCATCTCTGAGACGTATGCCTTCAGTTCACTTTCACCAGGAAGGCGAGACGCCGTAATCAGCCGCTGACGAGAGCGGACCGGGAAAAAAAAAGAACAAAAATAAGCAAAATAAAAATGACTCGTAACATTTTAGCAGAGCGAGTCCTTTGCGTGCCCTTTGCGTTATCATCAATCTCACAGCTTGGAGTGTCGGGGCTTTGAGCGTCCATATTGTTCTGGCTGGGTGGAGGCTACGTGGAAACAGCTTGTGTGCTGTGTGTATGCAGCCATTCAGGGTTTCGCAGGGTTTGTTCCCTGCTCTGTTTCGGAAGGAGGACAGACACAAGAGATGACACACACAACCTGAGTTGTGTGTGATTTCTTGTTTATTGGGGTGGAATCATTAAAAACGGAGAACAATTTCTATACTGCTTTTCATTTGTCCGAAATCATTTACAGAAATGAACTATTCAGAACATTTTGCTTTTCAAATCTTTACTTTAGCATTGTAGGTTGGCACACAGAAGGGAAACAAAAGAGGGCTGTGGAGTTTCTTTCGTGGAATGCATTGAGTTATTTGCCTTTAGGGTTACAAATACATTTCTGTAGAGGTAGGAAAGAAATCGTTCACCTTTCATGTCACCATTTCCACGTTCCTCTGACTTCACTTAACACAAAGACACAATATCCCCTCCGCCATCTGTAGGCACTGCCATACCTTCCTATAGCTGAATGGTGGACCGCAGGAAGCTGCCTTCCAATCCCAGAATCCCTCACATTGAATCATGCAAATTTGGTGTACTTTGAAGCGAATCCAGCTCCTACCATATGCAGAGCGAAAACAACAATCTATTATGCATGCATTGCACCAAGCTTATGGTAATGTTATTTTCTGATGCTATTCCCATATAGTCCCATTTTATGAGAACGCATGAACATATCTACAGTTATACTTTGGGTGCTGTTTGTTATGGCTGAACTGTGGTTTTGGCGAGTCACGAAACGAAGTATGTTAAGCTGTCTGTTTTCGTTTTAGGAGGTTTGGTAATAAAGCCAAAAAGATAAATGATTTCTCCTGCAAATATTGTATTGTTTACGGATTCACAAAGTTCTTCTATTTGAAGAAAACAACGGGTTTGTTAACTTCCTGTGTGTGTTTTACCCCACCTCCAAGAGGTTTGTGGGTGATTACGATGTGATAACGGTACACCAAAATAAAAGAACAAAGCCATGTTTTTGTGCACATTTTGAAAAAAAGGATTGAAAGGATTCCATACAAGCCTAAATTCCCGGGAACATTGTATTACGTTGCAGTACTTACTTGAGTTATTCTTTTTTTTATTGCTATATTCAATAAATCTACTACCAAATGTATCTTACACATTTGAGAACTGTCAATTTTTGAACTCATGCAGTCTGCTTCTAAAGAGGTTGTATTTCAGTTTGACAATTCAAACCACGACATGAAACCTTTAGGGCCAACCAAAACTGGATCATCTTTTTAGGTTAAAATAATGTATGCATTGAGGGTGCAATACAGCAAAACATGTCAAAATCAAGATTTGAGGTCATGACAAATAACAAGTAGAGTTGGGCAGAAAGTTCAAAGGAGGGGACTTTTTTTCTTTTCCAAAGTAACATTTATGTAACATATTTTTTGCTTTTGCAGAGTTCTCTTAAATGGAAACCTCAGCTGTTCTCGACCACAACATACCACAACCAAACAACACTTATTTGCCCTATTTCATTATGTCTCTCTGTCGCTCTCTCTCTCTCTCTCTCTCTCTCTCTCTCTCTGTCACTCTCTCTGTCTCTGTCTCTGTCTCTGTCTCTGTCTCTCTCTCTCTCTCTGTCTCTGTCACTCTCTCTCTCTCTCTCTCTCTCTCTCTCTCTGTCTCTCTCTGTCACTCTCTCTGTCTCTGTCTCTGTCACTCTCTCTCTCTGTCACTCTCTCTCTCTCTCTCTCTCTCTCTCTCTGTCTCTGTCTCTGTCACTCTCTCTCTCTCACTCTCTCAGGAGGCCTGTGGATTAAGCAGGTTGGGGATATTTTCAACTGTGTAATGAATAAATATGATCCACGACATGCCCAGAATAATTTGGGTGGAGGAGGGATCCGGGGGGGGGGGGGGGGGGGGGGGGGTTGGTTCAGGGCAAAGTGTAATTGGAGAGGCTCCTCGTGTCCGATGTTTCCCCAAGTGGGACCCCAGCTTTGCGACTCCACGGAGGCTCTTAATGAAGTGACGGACATCTTTTTATTACGTCGTCTTGTAATACGATGTCAGACGTCTGAGCGTGCGTCCTCGTCCTCCTGTGCAGCCCGATACTGCTGATGTCTCCCTATTACGAAGGTTGATAGCAAACGGTTGACGCTTCTCTGTGACCGAATGCATGAAGACTATATATCTATATCTATATCTATATATATATATATATATATATATATATATATATATATATATATATATATATATATAGGACCAGGCTACCTCGTGTGTAAGTAAACATCATTTATATACTGACTAAATCCCTGTCGTGTTTTAACCTACTTTCCTTGTTCTGTTTTTATTTGAAAAAAATTGGGGGGGGGGGAGCATAAAGATGCCCTTAATCAAACTTTTCACCAAAAAAGTGCTTCATCAAATGCAACATCAGCTGATTCAAAACAATCTGGACCAGTGTGGGTGGTGTTCCAAAAAGACTGGCATGGTGTTGGATTCACACTCACTCTCACACACACACACACACACACACACACACACACACACACACACACACACACACACACACACACACAGACATGCGCACACGCACACACACACACAGACATGCGCACACGAACACACACATGCACACATACACACATAGACAGACAGGCACGCAGGCACGCACGCACACACACACACACGCACACAGACATGCACACACGCACATGCGCACAGACAGACAGACACACACACACACAGATGCATTGTGGTGTACCTGTTAGTGTTTCTAGGGTGAGGCTGATGGATGATGGCTTTGCTTACGAAACTCATTGTAGACACCAAAGATCTTGGAGATTTGCAGACTTGCATGTCCCTGGAGCGAAGGCCGTAACATGCTGAGTTGCATTGAAGAAAATGTTCAATCAACATACAGTATTTTGGTCAATTATTTTCATGGATTATTTTCACTGATTCATTGTGTGCGTTTGCAGGCAGATGACAATGGGGAGGACGGCGGTGTTAATATCACTGTTTTGTGTTGATTCGTTCACATATTCATTAAAATGCATGTAAACACACCGTATAATTATAAATGGTATTAAAGTCGTTTTGCGTTTGGTTGATTTAACAGTGTGAAAGAGAGCGAGGGGAAAAGGTATCAAAATGCATAATGGAAAATAGTCCAAAGTGTACTACTACTACAAACTCATAAATACATACATAGAGCGCATGCATATATACATTAGCAGAAGAAGTGCACTCATGTACACTCAGAGAGGGGCATACCCAGCCCTACACACACACACACACACACACACACACACACACACACACACACACACACACACACACACACACACACACACACACACACACACACACACACACACACACACACACACACACACACACACTATCACCCACTCACAGACACTCTCAACACCTTGTGCATAGCTAAGATTCATGCAGTGGGCACCTCATGCATCCACTGGACTGGAGGCAGATAACCTGCTACTGCTGGAGAATGACCCAGCAGGGAAGCTACTGGTGGCACACACATTCATAGATACACACACAGACGTACACACACACACACACACACACACACACACACACACACACACACACACACACACACACACACACACACACACACACACACACACACACACACACACACACACACACACACACACTTTACATCTTTACTGAAACTCACATGTGCTCTCTCTCTGTCTCTCTCTCTGTCTGTCACTCTGTCTCTCTCTCTTGCCGTGTCTCTCTATGTGTGTGTGTGTGTGTGTGTGTGTGTGTGTGTGTGTGTGTGTGTGTCTCTCTCTCTCGCTCACACTCACACTCACACTCACACACACACACACACACAATGGAGGGGTGGGGGCCTGGTGGAGGCTCCTCCCAGTTATTCCATGCCGGTGGTTCATTGATTTTCCACACTGTTAGCTCACATTAGGCCTCCTTTCCTCAGAGGAAAATTGCAGGGATGAAGAAGAAGGAAAAAAAGCGAAAGAGGAGAGAACTCCTCATGATCGATCGGTGCGCCGCACTACTGAATTTAGCTTACAAGCTACCGGGGAGTTGTGTGTGTGTGTGTGTGTGTGTGTGCTATAGTGGGTTGTATTGTGCCTGTGTGTGCATCAGTGTGTGGGCTTTGTGTGTGGTTGTTTGTTCTGTATACACATCAGTCCGTGTGTGTGTGTGTGTGTGTGTGTGTGTGTGTGTGTGTGTGTGTGTGTGTGTGTGTGTGTGTGTGTGTGTGTGTGTGTGTGTGTGTGTGTGTGTGTGTGTTTGAAAGTATGCACATCAGTATCGCGTGTATGTGCTATGGTGTGTTGTATTGTGCCTGTGTGCACATCAATGTGTGGGCTTTGTGCGTTTGTGTGTGTTGTGTATACACATCAGTGTGTGTGTTTGTGTGCCTTTGTGTGGGTGTGTACGCTATTCCCACTGAGGTACATGTGCATTGTGTGTGCATTTGTTTGTGCGTTTGTGTGTGTTCTATTCCCACTGAGGTGCATGTGTATTTTGTGTGCGCGTGCATAACCATGCACACCTGTGTGTGCATTTGTCTGTGTGTGCCCTAGTCCCACTGAGGTACATGTGTATTGTGTGTGTGTGTGTGTGTGCGTGTGTGTAACCTTGCACATCTGTGTGTGCATTTGTCTGTGTGCGCCCTAGTCCCACTGAGGTGCATGTGTATTGTGTGTGCGTGTGTGTAACCTTGCACATCTGTGTGTGCATTTGTCTGTGTGCGCCCTAGTCCCACTGAGGTACATGTGTATTGTGTGTGTGTGTGTGTGTGTGTGTGTGTGTGTGTGTGTAACCTTGCACATCTGTGTGTGCATTTGTCTGTGTGCGCCCTAGTCCCACTGAGGTGCATGTGTATTGTGTGTGCGTGTGTGTAACCTTGCACATCTGTGTGTGCATTTGTCTGTGTGCGCCCTAGTCCCACTGAGGTGCATGTGTATTGTGTGTGTGTAACCTTGCACATCTGTGTGTGCATTTGTCTGTGTGCGCCCTAGTCCCACTGAGGTACATGTGTATTGTGTGTGTGTGTGTGTGTGTGTGTGTGTGTGTGTGTAACCTTGCACATCTGTGTGTGCATTTGTCAGTGTGTGCCCTAGTCCCACTGAGGTGCATGTGTGTTGTGTGTGTGCGTGTGTGTAACCTTGCACATCTGTGTGTGCATTTGTCTGTGTGCGCCCTAGTCCCACTGAGGTGCATGTGTATTGTGTAATTAGTGTTAAGCAGCACCAGCGCTTGTCGTAGCGCCATGTGAACCCAGCGTGTTGGGTTCCAGAGTCTCTATTGACGCTCACAGTGGGTTTTTCATTCACACTTATTTACTTACCTCGAGAGGCTTCATCAGGGCCATGTCTGTGTGTGTGACGCCCCGGCGTTTATCCCTGCATGCTCACCGAGGCCAGGCGATTTGTTTGTGCAGGAAATCTCTTTAAGACAATAAGATCAAGCAGTGCACAATGCACAAAGGTCACCTGAGCGTTTACACGCCACGCAGACCATCTGAAGAAATTGAAAGATGATCTTGAATTGTTTTGCATTTACACGACGAAGCAAGTCCAACAACATCGTGAACACGACTTTATTCAAAAATTCCAACAGCGTTAATTGTAGCCAAACATCGTATCATAACGATCCTTAATTTAGAACGGAACATATTCTACACGGGGAGAGACTATCAAGTCATGAGTAATCGTACGAAAACAGTCTCTGCAGTGCCATCGCCAGCCAGTCACTTAGCTAGTTTCTCTTCAATAAATGATACCCCTTCCATTCTTCCACACACACACACACACACACACACACGCACACTGCTCGCCCGATCTTAGTGGCATACATTTTCATTAAAGTCACGGGCTTTATCTTTGATGTGGGCTGCTAGCTGTGTGGTGGGGAAGCAGGTCTCTGTGGCCCATTAAGGTAGCAGTGAGGCATTTGAGCTCCTCTTCCTTGATGGATGTGGAACGGGGTTGCGCTCAAGACACACACAATGGTTCCTATGGATAACTCAATGAGCCCCTCTGGTCGTCTCCGCACCAGAATCTGGCCGTGGGCCATGAGGGTAGTTCATCTCTTGTGAATGTGAATTATTATTAATATGTTATAAAGTGAACGGAGGTTAGAGATGCTACGGAGATTGTAAAATGTTTCACTACTGTTGATTTCCCACGTTTGGTCTTGTACGTTCTCTTAACAGCACTGAAATTGATCATTTCTCATGTCAGGCTAACCCAAATTATCACAACAAATAGTATTTTAAAAATCAAGCTCCCTTATCAAGCAAAACTGCTGAACAGAGTTGATGAGATGATGAGAATAAATGAGTATGACAAAATATGTATGTATGTATGTATGTATGTATGTATGTATGTATGTATGTATGTATGTATGTATGTATGTGTGTATATATATGTGTATATATATGTATACAGTATATGTGTATATATATGTATGTATATGTATATATGCTACGGTAACAATGCATTGGGAAACTAGTCATTGTGGCTAGTTGGCCGATGCCGCTGTTTACTAGCAACAAGCTACATCCGTCAGCGGCCCTACAAGAATCTGCTATGGTCACATTTATCCGAATAGTCTTTAATTCGATTTGTTTTTATTTTTATCATTTTGATGAAATGACAAAAAAAGAAGAATAAAAGAAACACAAATAAAAAGCCAGAAAATGTAAAATTTTCTTCTGCATCTTTTCAGATCCTGTGCCTGTAATATTCAAGTCACTGGACTTGTCTCTGTTGCTTGAGACCGTGAGACGCAGTGAGTTCCGAGCAAGTCTAGAGAGTAGGCTAATTAAGTCCGCCGTGCCGTGACTAAACACTTGTGACGTTTTTCCAAGTCCGCGATGAACTGTCAGTGTGCAGGGAGAGTAACAGTCGTGTCACATTGTGTTTGCATGACAACAGCGGAATGCCCCGAGTCCGACATCGCAGAGGTTTTGTTATCAGCAAAGAAATGAAATAAATGAATATGAAGAGGGAAAACAAATGAAACCAAACATGAATGATAAAGTAAAAAACTGCAAAAATGAGGGTGTGTGTGTGTGCGTGTGCGTGCGTGCGTGCGTGTGTTTGTGAGAAAGAGAGAGAGATATAAACCGAGCAAGAATAAGCAGAGGCAAAACGAGACAGAGAAACAGAGATGTGTCATTTTTTATGCCTTGTCTCAGAGAAGGAGGGGCCAGCCTGCAGTACATCTAGGAATTTGGGAAAGGTTTAATAAAGAGCGTACAGCAAGTTAATGCAGATAAATCTAGGTCGCCCCTCCACTTCGCTATTCGGAAGGGTTTGCTGATGGATCAGTGTTTTCAGAAGAAGAAAGCTTAAAGTGCTGTTGTGGACCTTTTACAACAGTGTGTGTGTGTGTGTGTGTGTGTGTGTGTGTGTGTGTGTGTGTGTGTGTGTGTGTGTGTGTGTGTGTGTGTGTGTGTGTGTGTGTGTGTGTGTGTGTGTGTGTGTGTGTGTGTGTGTGTGTGTGTGTGTGTGTATGTGCTACCATATATTCTAACATGCCTTTTTTAATGGTCTCTTTCCGTCTGTCCTTATTAGGTATTCACAGTGTATCTGTGGATACCTGTTGTTATTGTATGGTTTGGGTATTATTCTTTTTTCTGTCTGTCCGTCCATCTGTCTGTGGGAGTGTGCATTTCGTCCTCTGCGCTCTAAAGCTACTGATGGGCAGAATGTGTCGCAGTAGGAATTCATTATCACAAACCAAAGTGGTGTGTTTTATTTTTTTTAACAATTCCATAGTGTAACGTAATGCATTTTCACATCTCATTTCAGCGATGGTCCAATGTATTAATACGTTTCTGTTCGGCTTTTTACATAATGACCGAGGTGAGATTGTAAACAAAATCAGGAGATAACAAGATGACTTTGAACGTCCCTCCAAAGATACTCCTGCGGCGTTCTTAAGATGAGCAAAACAACCAATGCCCTAATAGCCAATACAAGCATTCCATCAACTTTCCTATGCTTCAGTAAATTGAATACCCCTGCATTGCCTTTGGTTCTAGAAAATGCATCAAATTGATTGAAAGAAGCAATTATCGGTCCTGGGAGTAGTATTGATTTTATGAAAGTATGCTATTACTTTAATTGGTGTAACTGTGTCTCGATTAGATGTTAGTAGTATGTTCAAAAGAGGAACAAAAATAGAGAGGGGGGGAGCAAAAACGAGAAAGCATGCAAACCTTTTACATAGGGGGTTTGAATTCTGAGCAAACTCCATTTCCTGTTCGCCGCGACCTCTGCACCTGATTAGTTTGTGGCTTTTCTCCACATCTCTGGAGATCCCCGGTCTTTCAATCGCCCCAGGTGGGGAACAATGTCTCACTAATAAATGACAAACCAAAAGATAAATAAAGAAATGAAGAAATAAATAATAAATTAGTGGAAATGAATTTCAATGTCATGTTACACTCTACAGTCTTTCTAGAGATGGATGTAGGATTTGTGTATCACAACGCATTGCGTGCTGTAAGTAGACCACACACACACACACACACACACACACACACACACACACACACACACACACACACACACACACACACACACACACACACACACACACACACACACACACACACACACACACACTCCCCTCTCTGTAAGTCTAGGCTACCAGGTATGATTGAAATGCGTCCTCTGTTCCAGAATTACGCCCGGTATATAAAAGAAGAAGAAAATGAACAGTGAAGTCAAGCCTTAAATCTAGCCGCCTACCATGTGACCAGAGAGAGAGAAAACGATGAAGGAGAGAGTGAGAGAGAGAGCAGCAAAGAGAGAGAGAGAGAGAGAGCTAGCGGTAATGCCGAGTGCAGTAACCTAATACAAACCATCTCTGCTTTCAGTTCAAATAGGTCCTATCATCTCCATGACAACAGTCGTAATGGTAACATGGAAATATATTAATGTAAAACCATGGCAACGTTCTGCAATTGAATTAAGCAGCACCTGTGCGCATTACAGAAGAAGATAAAAGACAAAAGCAGCCAGCTTCTGCTTGCCAAGCAGCTGTGGCTTTCAGACCTTAAAACCCATCTACGTTTCCTCAACACATTTGTTTTCCAGTGTTTCTGTGCCGCAAATTACCGTAGTGCCGAGCCTTTTTTTTTGCCGTTCTTTATTTTTAATTTTTTTGGGTATAGGTCTTTGTGCTGCATTTGTACAAACATATGAGAAACTGGCGAAGACTATGCTTTTTCCATCATATCAACCGGTCTAGGTTTGTGGGCTAGCCTGGTTTGGGGTTCTATTTTTATGGAGAGTGAGTCAGTTTTATCGCCCAATAATGTAATTGTGTGGGCCCATCTGTTTGATAGGTAGAGGGAACAGACAGAGGGTTGATACCAGGGGAGGGTTGGGCGGGGGGGGGGTGTCTGAAGGGCCCCCTCTGGACACAAACACATTTGAAATCATCATGCAAACACGATACATTTGAAATCATCGCTTATCAGAATATGTGAGACGTGATGCCGACTAGTGCAGTGGTCTGAACACGGTGCTTTTGTAGTTCTGCTCGGGCAAAACATAGCCATCACCTGACCAGAATTAAAGGGCGGGTGTTTTTATGATGTGCATACCTTTTAACATTTGCCCAACACACACACACACACACACACACACATACATCTTGCGTCTGTGTTCAGCCCAAACGGATGGTGCGAAGGGGAAGTGTTCTGGGTTCTCTTCTCCGAGCTGGTGCTGAGAGAGAGAACATTATCTACATCACCACACCATCAAATCTGATGGATCTCTCCTCCTCTCGCTCCTCCTCTCCCCCCCCCCCCCCCCCCCCCCCCCCCCCCCCCCCCCCCCCCCCCCCCCCCCACCCCCCCCCCCCCCCCCCCCCCCCCCCCCCCGCCCCCCCCCTCACCCTCTCACTCCCCCTGTGATTTTCTCTCTCCCGGAGCCAGCGTGTGCAGTGGTAATGGCATTGCTAGATTCTCTCACCCTTGAAAATGTGTTTCTGGCAGTGTGTGTGTGTGTGCGTGTGCGCGTGTGTGTGTGCACATGCATGTGCGCGTGTGTGTGTAAATGTGTGTATACATTAAGTATGTACCGTGATGTGTAATGTGCATTATGAAAAAAGAAGAGAGAAGACAGAGAGAGAGAAAGAAAGAACAAATGAAAGAAATGAAACATCCTAAGTAATATTCCTCTTAAAAGGATATTGTTGTACCCAAAATGCATTAAACTACAAATCCCCTGTTGCCATATTTTATTCACACATTTGTTGTACTTGACAAGCACCACACAGGGTGGCGTCGTCGTGGCTCTTCGTCCGATGGCTGGGCTGAACTCATGTTCCCACAAGCCCTTTCAGCGCTAGGCTTTGTGTCTGATGAATAGAACTGCATTAGACAATTGACTGCATTCACATACAATAGTGTTGACATGTAAAATAGCATCGATGAAGCTCTAATCTCTGAAGAGACACGAGCGCTAAACAACAACAACACTATTTGAATCTAGCTTCCTCTCCGATTCAGTGCTGTCATTCTAGGCTAACATCAGTGTGGATGGACGCCAGCTAAAGAGGTGTTCAGAAATGTATGAATCACCAACATTATAATATAGTTAAAGCAGAGAGAGAGAGAGAGAGAGAGAGAGAGAGAGAGAGAGAGAGAGAGAGAGAGAGAGAGAGAGAGAGAGAGAGAGAGAGAGAGAGAGAGAGAGAGAGAGAGAGAGAGAGAGAGAGAGAGAGAGAGAGAGAGAGAGAGAGAGAGAGAGAGAGAGAGAGAGAGAGCCCTCCCTCTCTGCTCCCTCCCTACGTTTCTCTGAAGTGTTGTAGGCCTACAGTTTACTTTCTTAAAAGCTATGCAACAGCTGTGTGCGGGTTAAACACCTAAAGCTTATTGTAAGAAGCACAAAGCCGCATACAGTCAAAGCACAAACACCACTGACCATGTGGTGTCCAATGAAAGCAGTTACTGTAGCTAATGTTTCATAGGCTATACTCTATGATGTTGTTATAATGCACGAGTACTGTAGTAGGCCTGCCATGTTCTTAAAGCGTGTAGCAGGTCGATTTGCATTTCTGCACCTTATGCACACCGCGAAGGCCGCTGGGAATGTTCCATATTTAACCCTGCTGTATTTTGTCAGAGGTTTGAGATGCTGCAGTCAAAATAAGGACATGTTCTGTTAACTTTGAGTGATCGTTGACTTTACAACTCTATCTAACGTAGCTCGGGCCATAACAGGGGGCTCGCACCAGAACCCTCCGCTAACAGAGTGTAGAGTCCGTCTCAGATTTGGCTTGTTTATCGCCTACAATGAGGCGATGAAACTGACATTTCTCATTCCTCGCAGCTATAGCGAAGGTCAAGCTGCATGCAACGTTTACATTATGTTCGTTCTAATGTTGTTGAACATAAATGGCGTTCTTTTGCCTTAATCATTATTGATACCACTAAATAATGCACTATAGCGGTCAGGTGGCCATACCCATAGGTTCACCCATATTTATCCTTGTTACATTAAGTGTTGCTTAAAATATCACCAATGCATTCTTGACTGCTGAAGTTATACCTTAAAAACAAGGAATTCCCGGGATTCCCGGAATAGTGTGTTTCTGTTCCCGGGATTTTTCGGGGAAAATGGGAATCCCTAAGGCCCAGTCAACAGAAGAGATCTTCTCACAGTGCATTTCACTCACTAATGGCTGGCGGATGGCAATGACGTTTCTAACAAATTACTGTCAAATTATAGCTTATAAATCGTACCTGCAGCGCCTTTTAAGGAGAGATAATGTATACAATTTATGGTGAGACGTGATGGAAGATTGCAATGATTTATTGTCATTTTTTGTCCCTGTTGAACTTCCAGCAATGAGGTCAACGTTGACATTCGACCCCCGCTTTCTTCGCCTACATATCCTACCCGACGATCAGAGCTTCTTCTTTGGCTCACAAATACAATAACAGAGTCACATTACAATGGCGTTGTCCGTTATAATACTAGAGGTGTTGTGTGCCTCTGTCTTTTACAAGAAAGCAGCAACAACAACAACAACAACAACAAACGTAGCACGAGGAGCAGAGGTCTGTGCTCATGGACGAGAATCCTTTTGCCGGTCTAATGCTCATTTGAATGATTTCTGGAGTGTAACCTCAAGCGCACGCGGATTCTTCTGGTAAGAAAGAGAGAAATGCGTGCCGTTAGCGCCAGAGCATTGTCCGTCTGTGTGGAAGACCACGCGGCTAGTCTAGCGTTCCTTCAGCATCAGAGACGAGAAACCGCAGGGGATATTTCTTAAAAGGGATTATTTTGGATCCGTAAATGTTATTGAGTTTGAAATGTCCACTTGATATTTCACAATGCGTTATTTAAGTAGTTCACGCACCACGTCTGCGTCGCGCTTCTTGACCTTCTGAAATACGAGTTTCTCTACTTGTTTCGGTTTAATCGAATGTGGACATTCTTGCCACGATGGCTTAAACTAGCCCTTTGATTCAAGCACCGCACTTCAATATACTGTGAGGCATTTACAGTTTACTTGAGTAATTTCATTTAGCAAATTTTCTTTTGACCATGAAATTCCATAGAAATGTTTTAGTTACAGCTTCTTCAGACTTGAACTAGTGTCTTGTTCAAATCAGATACATTCCCAGTCCTATGTTGAGTGTGTTCTACGGTCTTCTGTGTGACGAGGACCTGAATTATTTTCTGTTTTCAAGTGAAACACAAGCTCCATTTTATTTCATCTTACATACATGAATAATATATATATATATACATATGAATAGTTCAACACTGACATAACAGTACAGCCCTCTGCATAGCCTATTTAGCTCAGCATAGATACATAGGTCAGCATAATTCGCCAAATACGGGCACTTTAAATAAAGTACAGTACCTTTTTATAGAAGCCCACGGTAGAAGCCCAGCCCATAAAGAAGGTTTGGACCTCGGTAAACTTACCGACACCTTTTGAGCTAAACCCTAAACGCACCTTTGGGTTAACCTCCCAAGCAACGATTGCTATCCAAACCATTTGAAGAAGCCCCTCTGTATTCCAGGATTTGTAGCGATATCATCGTTCGGCCTGGGTAAGGGTCAAGCATGCTTGAATTCATCCGCCTTCATCAGATGGAGGAAACGCAGGCAACAGATTTAGCGTGATGCATGATTGTGACTGGATGTTTTGAATCTATGTACGACGTGGATGGGATAGCATCAATTGAGATTGCATTGCATTTATCAGTAGACGTGTGTAATCTATTGGTTATAAAATATAGATGGTTAAAAGGTGGGGCAGTCATAGTCAAGTAGGCCTACTGCTTAACTCAGTGAGGACAGGGAGATAGGCCTCATAAACTCATGGTCTTCTTCTGGGCATCAAAGTTTGGAATTGAAAATGACCCATGATAGTTTGTCTGCGAAAGGGACATTAGTATATGCTCTTCTTTCTCCATAAAAGAATGAGCAATGTTTCCATGTCAACCTTTTTTTCGCAAGGAAATGGCAGTTGCCATCTCACCAGAAAATGGTGTCCTGTTTGTTTTTTAAAGACGATAATGAATGTGGATGGAGAAATGTGGCGGGAGGGGGGGGGGGGGGGGGGGGGGGGGGGGTGCTTCACATTGACAAAACATGTTCACCATAAAATGTGTGGGGTTAAATAACTCATATCTAAAATGAACATGTGGTAAATGTAAATGCCACTTTCTTTTCATCTGTTCAATAAAACACCATGCTACTATTACATGTTTCAGCTGATCGAATTGTGTTTTCAAAAAAGGGCACATCCAAAGCATTTGACGTGACCATTTGTGCTACTTTTGCTATTTAAAATTGTGTAAAAATAAAACATTGAACTAACATCCAGCAGACTGCAGTAATACACTCTTGGCCAAGCGCGGGCTGAAACTCTATACGCAATTAGAGGACACTCTTGAATTTCCTAGAGATGAGTGCTAAACGAAAACGTGGTCAGACTGACAATTTAGCTTCTTTCCACTTCTTCTCTTCCTAATAATAAGTAACCTAATCTAGATAACAATTAAATAAACAGCCCAGGAGTGTTGAGGTAAAAGTAAATCTGTTTTTTGTACAAAGTCGAGTGATAAAGATCTACACACTGGTGATTTTCTTTATACTTTAGAGTGGCCCGAAGATTGTACCTCATTTCGTTTACTCCTCAAGTCCTGAGTTTAATTCTAAAGGGAACGCATTAATGTTAAATCCTCCTTGAACATATTCTTAATTCTGTTCTCTAGAGGTTCAATTCAATTGTAAATTTAATTAAATGGTATGTAGGCTGTTAAAACACCGCCTACATAACACATACACACTGGCTCACAACAACAATGGCAGCATGTAAAGTGTAAAACCTTCTATTTTTAACCTGATAATCTCAACGATTAACACTTGAAGGTGGTTTGAACCCCACACATACATATAACTGTTCTGAGCGGAGAGGGCAGTGTTTTACCATGTATGGGATTTATGCAGCAGGCCCACACATGGACATAATCTTATAACGGTTCAAATGTCAAAGGCTTAAAGTCCTACGCCAGCTTGTCCCGCGATTGAGTACCGAAAGCTGCTGTTGACCCCTGGGTAATGTAGGTCATGATCTCCATGCCCACAGCGAGTGATGACAGCGGGCGAGGACGTTGGCTCGGTTGAAAAGACAGAAATAAGGAAAGAGACAACATTTAGTGCCATGTCGGGGACATGTTCATGTCGGGAGATGTTCATGTCGTCCCATGCGTCACAACAGTTACCTCTGACGTTTGATCTCGTCTTCTGGGTCAATTCACCTCAATTTGATTAAATTCATTTAATTTGACACGTACATGTTAAATGCTTGGACTATAATAAAACCATTACATTTGTATTTTGTATTGTATGTATATATATATAAAAAATACAAAAGATCGTGATTGACTGAAAGATTACATAAATGTCATTTATTTTGAAAGAACCAATAAATATGATACGATTGAATTCATTAGGTAAATAAATCAATAAAAGGTGTGTTTGTCCTCCTCCACCAGACTGTTGACTGACTGGAGCAGGCTCCCAGGTTCCCATGCCCCCTCTGGGGAACCAGGACCTCGTCCATGACCTGGCCCCAGGGCCGAAGGTCAGGGAGCTGACCCAGACTGCTGGCCTCGATGTCCCCTTAGGTAACTAAGGGACCTTGGGTTATTTTTCTGTTTTGTTTTTATAAATGCTTAAGGGGCCCCAAGATCAACATCTCTAATTGATATCCGCATCGGCCAAATCGCATTAGGATTAGACTGGAAAAGTGAAACATTTTCTTAGTAACAAACCTTGCATTTCATTAAAGATATTTTCAGTCAGGCAAGACGATTTTGGAAACGTTTTCTCTCGGGTTTTATTGAATCAGTGGTATTATAGTGTGTGTGTGTGTGTTTGTGTGTCTGTTTATATGTGTGCATTCCTTTGCATGTCTATGTGCGCACACGCTCACCTGTAAGCTGTGTGGGTCTGTCGGTGTGTCTGTCGGTGTGTTTGCATGTGTTCTATTCAACTCGAGGGCATATTGTAGTAAAGGACGGATGGGTTTGATGTTGGAGCGCTGTTCTATCGAGGATTACTATCCAGGGCTACTGCAGGGCTATCCGCTACTTGGGAAAAGTGACTGCTATTTGGTTTATTTTAGCTCATGTTTCACGTTCTGGGGGTATCGTTTATCTTTAACACTGAGAATTATCTATTAGTATTGCAGAAAGGTAATGAGAATCTTGGTATGTATGTATGAATCTGTATAAGAGAGAGATGGAGAGATACATGCATACAGAGACAGGACACAAAGATAGAGAAATGCATAGACAGAAAGAGAGAGAGGGGGAGAGGGAGAGGGAGAGGGAGAGAGGATGGTTGAATTATGGGTATAATTTTCACATCCCCCAACTGAAGCTTCCCATATGAATGTAGTTTGCAGCAGAGCAGCACATTAAGGATGAAGCATGTCTTACACAGCGCCACCCCGTTATGATGGCTCCTCCCCGCCACTGGAAATATTTACAGACGCATTTACAGAATTCATGATGTCATCGGGTTCCTAATGATTCCACTGATTCTTCCTTTTTTTTCCTTTGGCTAAAGGTCTCTAAGGCCATTAATGTGATCTGTTGTTTAATTTCTGTGTTGGCTTTTTCTTCGATGCACCTTAGCTAGCTTCCTATAGCTTAGACCTACCCCCTAATTCTCTTTTTTTCCCCATTTTTTTTCAACCTCACTCAAAATGGAAACACAAATGATTGTGCCCGGCTTTCATCTTCATTCATTTATTTCCCCTTCTTTTTTTCATCCGCATAACATTTTTATTTAGGATTAAAGTACGCTAGCGTCTTTGTGCGCGCACTAATTGCCATAGAGCTTGAGTAATTAAAGGACAATAAAGCCTTAGCAGTAATTAGTTTCTCTTGTTTGGTTGCTAGCCCATCAATTGTGCTTCAATAATACTGATCATTAGCATGTGCCCAGGCAGTGAAGGATGCTGGGAAGGGAGCTCTTGCACACACAGCACTCCACATTCCATTCCCATGAAGCCATGGCACCGAGCCAGGAAGTTAACCCTCCGTGTGCTGGCGGTGGGGAGTGGGTGGTGGGTGGGTGGAGAGTGGTGTGGGGGTGGGTGGGTGGGTGCGTGGGTGGGGGGGGGGGGGGGGTTGAGGGGATACTGGGAAATGAAGTAGGACATGCCCACCAGGAGAGGCCCACCATGCTAAAATAATACACAGTTCATACCTCCGTGGCTGTGGATGTAATGGGCCCTGGAGGTGTCGTAGTAACCGGGCCTCTCCACCCATTACCGAGTGTTCCCCGTGAGGTGCAGAACTGTGGGTTGGGGCGGAACAGGGGAGCACTGCTGGTTTTGAGGTGAAAGCAAAAAACAAACACAACCGTGAGGAGATCCCGGTGTGCCAGAGTGGGAACGCGGCCAGAGGAAGACCGGTTGACCCTAACGTCCCACTGGGTCCCTGCAATCCTTCAGTTTGTTATCCGAAAGCATTGTGGATATAATTATCTATCAGCCGATTATTCCTTAAAATCGGATAATAAAAATAAAAAAAAGGTCATGGCTGCTGATTTTGTGGAGTTATTCATTTCTCTACCTGGCGAAAACAGGTAGAGTGCACGTGACCAATCCCTGCACTCGGCTGTACTCGCCGGTTTGCGTCTCGACATGATTGAAAGACAATAGTCTCACAGATAGGCCATTCCACCATCAGATGTGCCTGCACATCACAGGGCGGCTGGGCGCCATCCATCACCCTCAGTCTTCTGTCAGAGTTAGCCCGTCATGGCCCCACCCTATCCCCCAGATATGCATTTGCAACTGTGTGGAAAAACAAAAAGATCAAGTCCCACTATATACCTTAGACCTCCAGAGAGAAAAAAAAGAAGCTTTTATGGTTGAAGTGTGTGTATTTCATCGACATGGGATTGGATTAAGGGGAATAATCAAGATGATGTTGTTTGGTATAGGTTTTAATGCATGTGCTTTCACCATTCTTTTCCAGTATAAGCCTCTTTAATCCATTGTGGTCAAAGCAAAGCTATGTAATCACAAGCCTGGAAGAGCACACAAGGCATCCTCAGTTTAATTGGAGTGATGTCATGTTATTGTGTATTGTATTCATAAACAGATCATATATTAAACTCAGATGAAACCACGTGACGAAATAACAAAGTTGCAATGTTCCCTTGCATTTAGGTTATAGGGCCGCAATATCTCTGTGGCTGAATTATTATCGCTGTTGTAGGGATTGAAATGTAATCTAGATAATCGTGTGCTTTTAGCATTCAAACACCACAGGTTTAGCTCACAGGCATACAAAAAAAAGTATATATGTACATATGTATATGTATATATATGTATATGTACTGTATATATGTGTGTATATGTGTAAATATATATATGTATGTGTGTATATATATGTATGTGTCTATATATGTATATATATGTATGTGTGTATATATGTATATATGTATGTGTATATATATATATGTATGTGTATATATGTATGTATGTGTGTATATATATGTATATATGTATGTGTATATATATATATGTATGTGTGTATATATATATGTGTGTATATATATGTATATATATGTATGTGTGTGTGTGTATATATATATATATACAACATGTTTTAACTACAAGGGCGGCTGTCCAGCCCTCCTCTCGTTGTCCCCGGCACAATATCCCAAATGGAAGCTCTTTGAGGAGCTGATGGAAGCAGTGCGCGCTTTATAATGCACAGCCGTGCACACTACTACATTTCCAGCTAATCAGAATCGCGCAGTTGCATAAAGGAAAGCGGTTGCCAAGGCAGCCACCGATCTCCCCTCCCCCTTTCTCCGGTCGTTCCTCTTTTCAGTTTATTATCGGCAGAGGTCGCATGGCATAGGGAAGAACAGACCAACCACTTCTGTCCTGGAACCAATGCAAGAATATGCACCTCCATAACAAAGCCTATGGAGCACTGAGCGCAGTGGAGAAATAGAGGCTGTGAATGTATGGTATTGTGTTCAACCCTTTAAAACGACATTCAGAGGGAACCAAAGTTCAATGTTTTGCTGGTCTGTCCTGGAACAACGGAATAATTTTACAAACACGTGCATGTCCATGTAGTTTTGCCCACTCTCGCTCCGTAAACATCGCTTCAACAACGTTTCCCATCCCGAAAAGTGGTCGTGGTGCAGGGCTCCGAGGAGGACTTGCGCATCACTAGAGTTGGTGCCGAACTTCGGCCGTGAACGGATGTGAAGGGAAAGTGTGCCGACAAAACTCAAACCACTTTTGCTTCTTTTTTTTTTCCTCTCCTGGCTGGCTTTTTCGTTTAAGGTTAAACCATAGAGAGTCAAAGACACTGCAACTGATTTCATGCCTTCAGTCTTGTGCATCCTGAAATGGACGTGAGATTTTATCCTGCACACCCTTCAAGTGTGGGTTCATGCTCTTTACCCGCTGACCCAAGTTGTCTCAGCTCCTTGGACTATTACCACGCGAACAAGGTAGGTCTTTCTGCATGTCTTTATTTACCGAGAGCTCCTACACTGGCTCACCTGTACCTTCAGCTTTATTTCCACCACATGCTGTATCCTACGTGTTCGCCACGCAATGGCAGTAAATAAAAACACCCGCGCGTCTAGTCCCAATGCACAGGCTCAAACTATAAACGCAAGTTGCAACGACCTGCCTCATGACACCTCCAACGATCCGTGATAACCTTCGACCGTTTCCCACACAAAACTAAAAGACAGACAAGTTTGCGTGCAGTCGTTGAAATAGTAGAGCCTAACAAAAGTCTCAACCCGTGTGTGTGTATGTGTGTGTTGTTGTTGTTTTGTACCGTATCTCCTCTCAGTTTTTCATAGAACAAAACTGCCCGCAAGCGCCCTGGCTGATGTTTGAGTTACATGATGTCGGAATACCACGGACGGTATGGATTCTATACTGCAACCCCCCCCCCCCCCCCCCCCCCCCCCCCACCCACCCCACCCCCGCCGCCCCTGCTCTCTAACATTATGTTTTCCGCTCAGTGATTTCTTATAGCCAACACGGTGCCCCGTTGAGAGTTCGATGTTGAAATGGATCCGTGCCAATAATGTACTGTTAATGAGTTGAGTAACGAGAGAAAGCAAAAACGCGCAGGAGGAGGACTGGTACCGTGCAGGCGTCCCTCCATGTCTCTTCCTCCCTGCACACATAGAGGCGGGCAGCTGTCCGGGACCTGTTCGTGTTCTGACGCTTTCCTAGCGCGCAGGTGGCCACCCAAGAGTGTTAGCTGCTGGTATCAATTGCTGTTATCGTATACTTTACAGAATATGGGCAAGGGAAATATTATGTAAAACATGTAGACGCTCTTGTTGGCGGCGAAGTCAAATTAAGTCCGCGCAAAAACAACATATTCAATAGAGAGGTTTGGATTTGGTCATTACTTACCTTATTTGGAATGAAAAACCAAGTTTGTATCATGGCCTTTTTTTACATTAGAGTTGGCTCTAATGTGACAACGTCAAAATTATTCTTATCACATGTTATACAAGCCGAGCAACTAAATTGATAATTGAACATCTTTCTTAGTGGAGCACCTTTATAAGTTTACCCCTAATACAAATTGAAAGCATAAAAACCACAATCAATACACAGTCACACACACACACACACACACACACACACACACACACACACACACACACACACACACACACACACACACACACACACACACACACACACACACAGATAATCCAATGTAACAGATAGAGACCTCTCTTTGCACCTGTGTCACCTAAATGAACCAAATGGCTGACTCCTCCAGGCATGTATTTTGTAGGTCAAATGAATTAAAATCAGCCTCCGTGTGGACAAAAAAGAAGAAAATACTCTGATATAGCCCTGTCGGACATGTAGGCCTACCAAATGTCCTATTGTTGGAGAGCTAATTGTGTCAAGTACGTCGATGGCTTACAATAGATTGCGTTAGATGTTGAAAATAGTCACAATAGAATGCATGGGCAGTGAGTATGGGGCGGCTGGGGAGGAGGGGTGGGGGTGGGGGGGGGGGAGGGGGGGGGGGGGGGGGGGGGGGGGGGGGGGGGGGGGGGGGGGGGGGGGCGTATTGACCATGCAGGGAAATGTGTCATTTGCTATCATTACACAACGCACGCAGCCAAATGTCCAACAGTAGTATAGCGTGCGCAAAACAACGAGGCTGCGCCACCAGGGTCCTGGCGTGTTGAGGTGGTGGACGACGAGGTCAAGTTTCCGTGCCCTCGGATGTTAGCAATACGGCTGCAGGTTAGATTACAGGGGCCACCTGTTTTTCCTTATCAAGGCCGGAGGCCAGCAATGCTACGGGATCCCGCTGATCAGCGCCGAGCTGTCGGTTTACACTGGTGTCCACAGGGGGGGGAACCACACTCGCTGCAGTACCGGTTGTGGGCTGCAGGTTCGAATGTCTCGAGGAGACTGTTTGGTGGTGCGGTTGTTCAAATGCGATTCGTGTCTGAATTTGCCTGCGGATGTGTGTTTGGCTGCTGGTCATACCGGGCTATCTGTGCCATTTGGATGATATCATTCGTCAAAGGTGAACCTCATTTGAATGGAAAAAGCGGGTAAGATGACCGATCGGCCCTTCTGAAAATCCATTTACAGTTGGAGAAAACGTGTTTTTTCATGATTTCTTTTATCTCTGTGTTAAATTAACAAAGTTCATCTGAGTCTCACAGACGCTTAATTGGAAAGCATTGCCGTGTGCTGACATTTCTGTCTTCCAATGTGCTCTATTAGCAAACCTCATTTTCGTTGTTTTCGACTGGCTAGACCGCATGGTTATGCAGTCACAACCCTTGCTCGAGTAATTAGGTAATTTATAGAACTTTGAGTAAACATGTCTGATGCCTGCCCACCTTTAACCTTTTCGGTGGCGAAATGCTCATTTTGAGTTGTGTGTGAGAGAGAGAGAGAGAGAGAGAGAGAACGTTTAATCAGTACACAGAGCTCTTCCTCAGATGTTCATCAAAACCTCTTTATTAGTTGATGATTAGACTTTATTTGTTTATTTCTCCCTCCCAATATGACTGTGTTTTGCAGCCGGTACTTGAAAAAGGTTTTCAACCTATAAACTATTGTTTACTAATAAGAACCATTTTTCTTTTTTTGGAGATTTTCAAAAACAGTCAGCTAATCAAAATTCCAAATGGGACACTCAGACGACAGAAGAAGAGGAGTCTGAGAGAGAGTGGGGGTTGAGAGAAGGAGAGGGAGAGAACTGATAAGATGCTGGAAAATAGATTGAAACGCGTCCCCATCAACCCACCCCAAACGCTCCCCATCTCCCCTCCATCCCCACCCCAATAACTCTCTACATGTCTTTTTCAGTACTTTCAATACTCTCCCTCTCCCTCCCTCCCTCCCTCCCTCCCTCCCTCCCTCCCTCCCTCCCTCCCTCCCTCCCTCCCTCCCTCCCTCCCTCCCTCCTATCTATCTATCTATCTATCTTTCTATCTATCTATCTATATCTATCTCTCGCTCGCTCGCTCGCTCGCTCGCTCGCTCTCTCTCTCTCTCGCTCTCTCTCTCTGTTTTGCTCCATGCGCTCCCACAGTCTAGAAATAACATTGAATGCTGTCATTACCAAAGGCTTTGTGAGCTGACGGTAATATGAAACGGCCACATTCGCTGCCCTCTCTCTCTCTCCACCTTGCATGCTGCGCGGTTCACCTATAGGACAAACAACCATTATGTTCCCCGTGTATACTCTATGTTTGTATATATGTACTCAATGTACTATACATGTATATACTCCCAACGTGGTTTCAGAGGCACCAGTATACATTGTAATTAAAGTATCCCCACCCCCCATGTTTTCTGTCATAGTTGTATGATGTTTCTTTTTATTTATTTATTTATCTATTTATGTTGATTTGCTCAGGGAATTATGGGTCAACGGTGTCTTGGTCTCTATTTGAATACCTTAATCAAACACTCCTGGTCCCACCACTCTGTGCTAGTCACCTAGCGGCCATCTTGGTTCTAAACGCCAGCTGGGTGCGGGAACCGAATGCGGGATCCCGCATTCGGTTCACGCACCCAGCTGGCGTTTAGGACCAAGATGGCCGCTAGGTGACTAAGGCCCATAGAGTGAGGAGCAGGCCCCGTGTTTATACACACCGGCCCCACCCTGCTCATATAACAAACTGATATCTGCCTCAGATATGGCACGACTGCGTAGCCTGCTCACTTTGTTACCATGGTGGTCTCCTGTACCTCAGATAAGCTGTCTGTCGAGAGAGAGAGAGAGAGAGAGAGAGAGAGAGAGAGAGAGAGAGAGAGAGAGAGAGAGAGAGAGAGGAGAGAGAGGAGAGAGAGAGAGAGAGAGAGAGTGAGAGAGAGAGAGAGAGAGAGAGAGAGAGAGAGAGGAGAGAGAGAGAGAGAGAGAGAGAGAAGAGAGAGAGAGAGAGAGAGAGAGAGAGAGAGAGAGAGAGAGAGAGAGAGAGCTGGCTCGTTTCAGCACCTTATCTAGCTGGATAGGTATTTGGCATTTATTAGCTGTGACGGAGGGGGAAAAAAACCTTCATTGCTTTGTATTAACATACTGAGTGGTATCCGTCCTCATTTTGCAGGCTTCACTTGGAATTGGTCTAGATACACTGTATATGTTTATGGTTATATATAGACTCATGGTATTATACAGTATATAGTTCTAGTTCTACTG
>JACYXH010000721.1:0-2500 GCA_026745465.1 Lota lota
AAAAAGTGAAGGAGGGTGCAGGACGAGTTGATTGGAAGGCGAGACATACTCGTCTTCATAACAATCGCTTCGCTCCTCTTCGCTCTAGTACTAACAAAATGCTAGGAGGAGTAAAAACCACTTACCATACAGACAGGATACAAGTAGAAATGTCAGAGGAGGGTCAGCTGGAGTCTTATATCTAAGTGATGGGACAGGAAGGAGAATTACTCTGCATCCTACGAGACACGATATAGTAAATTACATTCTTAGGATTGCAATTGTAAAATATATATTAGTACACCTAAATCTATCATGAAAAGTCCTTACGGGAATCCACCCTGACATATCTGAGCTCCTGCGAGCTGAAAACACCAGGAACACATGGGGGATAAGGAGAGACAAACGCATTCTGTGGGAAAAGAGGAGAGATGGGGGGGAGGGTGTTATGAGGAGGAGGGCTCTATTTTGACATAGAATTCGTGGGAAGAGAGGGGGGGGGGGGGGGGGTTGGGGGAAACAAGTCAGATTAACATATTAAGAGATGATTAGAGATTTAGGAGGAAAGGGGGATGGAGAAGTAGAGGGAAAAGTCGATGAGAAGGGGGGGATGTTGATGGAGATGAATGAGATAAAGTAGGGGGTTATTAGATGTATGGATGTATGAGAATTCCAGAGAAGAGGACAGAGTATGACACGGAGGAGACTCCAGAAAGAAGTAGGTGAGATATTAAACAGAGAATGATAGATTAGAACGGTCGATGACGAGGTTAAATATGATAAAATTAATAAAGAAAGAAAGTAGTAAGGGGATAAACTGCATGAGCAAAGAATATGAAAAAACAGATTAGGGAACAAGAGAGAGGGCGAGGTGGTAAGAAGAGAAAAACGTATGTTATAAGAGGCAGTGCGGAGAGGTGAGGGTGCGGGATTGCGTTAAAGAAAATGCATGTTAAAGGCCACTTGATAATACGAGTTTCTTGACGTGAGGATAGAGTCAGAATTAAGAGAAAGTAAAAGGAGAGGTACAGACAGAGTAGACAGGCTCTCTGTAGGAGCTGCAAGTTCAAATATGCTTTAGAGGGGGAGATACAGTGACTTTTGCTAGACAGGGGTTGGATATAAAAATATGTACCAATTTTACAAATAACACTTAATGTGTACGGGCCTTATAGGAGAGGTAAGAATTTGTATTTCATTTGATGCTGGTACAGACTAGGATTTAGATTTTTGCTGTTGTTGAGGAAATTGATAGGGGAATGGGGGAGAACAGATGGAAGAGATAGTGTTAGAATGCATCCTTTCTCATAACTCTCTTGAAATAGTGACGCAGATAGTGCGCTATTAGAATGGTAACTTATAATTCTCATTTTATTAATGAAGGGAAATGTTTTAAATTAGACTGAGAATTATAACAGTTTTATAGAACGGCGTAAAAATTCTAAATAGGCAGTGTGGCTTTTAGAAAAATGAGGAGTAAAGTAAATTTATGAGTAATGGGTACAGAAAGCATATTTGTCAATAGTTTAGCAACATTTCTCACATTCTTATTTAAGAATTTTAGTTTGGAACAAAGATTCTGATACATCAGGTTTTTCCTTGTGTATTTTTATGTTTTTCTTTAGAATGATAGGATGGTGAGTACATGGGTTAAAGTTGTTAAATTGTTGTTTGAACTAGATCACTTTAAATCATTGATCTTTAGCCATGTAGTCTGGCGTTTTAAAGCATGTATTAGAACATTGGCTTTAGAGAGAAACAGAAAATGACAGAGTTACACCCTCAGGACGACCAGGGTGGTCAAGACTATGCTGAGAAATTTCTCATTATTCTTTTTGTATGCATTCAGGAGTTACTTCTGTGATAGCCAACAAAAAAGTTTGCTACTTAAGTAATCTAACCATTTGAAAACCAATTTGTACATTTTGAGAGGAAAAAAGGATAGAGGATGAGAAAGAAGTTAGATTATAGAATAACGGAGATGCTAAGATATAAAAGATAGGAGAGAGAGGAAAGAGACACTGGGTGAAAGTGTAGCTTTGTTGCCACTAATGTCCAGTGATCACTGTCCTTTTTACGTGATGAATGATTTTACAAGGGTAATTTGTTTTATAGACGATGGATTTCAAAACAAATGAAGAGAGAGAAAATTGTAGGAAAGACATTGGTTAATAAAAATAGAAGATTTGGAAAAGACAAAAGAATCAATAGACGGGAAATAAAATTGTAATGAAACTAGTGGGTGGAGTGGAAAAATAAAGAACTCTATTAAGAGGTCATGGCAATAGGTGATGTAACAGTGGTGAAGGGGTTTTAAGCCAAAGACACCATGACGGTTACAATGGATAGAGAGTAGAGGTAGGCTAGAGGGTGAAAGATATAAAGGTGCTGGGAATACACCTGGGGGATGGATAGAGGCGGGATGCGACATGGAGCGGTGATTAATAAAATTAGAACGGTGTGCACAGCATGGAGGGGAGGAAGTTAAGGTTGAAAGGAAAGTAGTGGTAGTGAATAGTCT
>JACYXH010000721.1:7500-77500 GCA_026745465.1 Lota lota
AAAATCACTGCCGTATTCTACTAAAATTGATACGCTAGAAGGAATGGAATATTTCCGTGTAATTCATGACCGTCAAGTCAGAGTATGCCGGTTATGCATTCAAGAGGGGCATATTTTGAGAGATTGCCCGCAGTTGACTTGCCACGGATGTCATATGCAGGGGCATTACATGCGGGAATGCCCGATGCGTCGAAGGAGAGAGGGAGACCGAGCAGAGGAGAGTCAGGAGGCGTGGCGGGCCGGCAGATCGGGGGCGGTCGCAGCGGAGGCAGTGGTGTTGGAAGCGGAGACGGCGGCGTTGGTAGAGGCAGAGACAGCAGTGGTGCTGGAAGCGGAGACGGCGGCGGTGGTAGAGGCAGAGACAGCAGTGGTGCTGGAGGCGGGAATGGCGGCGGTGGCGGAGAAAGCAGTGGTGCTGGAGGCTGAAATGGCGGCGGTGGTGGAGGCAGAGACAGCAGTGGTGCTGGAGGCGGAAATGGCGGCGGTGGCGGAGAAAGCAGTGGTGCTGGAGGCGGAAATGGCGGCGGTGGTGGAGGCACAGACAGCAGTGGTGCGGGCAGCAGAGACAGCGGCAGAGACAGCGGCGGAGACGGCGGCGGTGGCTGCGGAGTTTCTGGCAGAGGAGACAGCAGCGGAGGTGGAGCTACTCGACGGGGCGATGGACGACGTCGTCGTGCAGGGGGGTCTGCCAATCGGGGGAGCGACAGAGCTGGGAGGCGGTGGAGTTGCCGCTGGGGATAGAGGAGCGTTGGAGGACAATGCGAGAGCCATGCTGTCGGAGGGAGAGATAGAAGAAAACCCAAACGAGGAGCAGAATGATGCAGTAAAAACCTGGATGGAAGAAATGGAAATTGAATTAGTGTCGGACACGGAAGACACTGTAGATCGAAAAACAGAACTATTAAAGAAAAGAAAAGCAAAGAAAGAAAGACTAAAAACAGGAAAAAAGAAAGATGATAGAAAAATGCAGATGCATTTCTAAAAAAGGTTTCATTGTATAGTTATGGGTATTTTTTGGTTTGTTTGGTTTTATTTATGTTTTTTTATTTTTATGTTGTTTTTGTTATTTTATTTAGTGGAGGATGTTTGTTTGTATAGCTTATTAATTATGTTATGTATGATGTGAATGGTGAGTAGGATTATTTTGGATGTGTATGTGATTGTTGAATGTTATTTATAACAGAATGAGAATGTAAACATAAATTGATGATTTTGATAATAAAAGATAAAAAAAAAAGAGCACGCCCGATCTCGTCTGATCTCGGAAGCTAAGCAGGGTCGGGCCTGGTTAGTACTTGGATGGGAGACCGCCTGGGAATACCAGGTGCTGTAAGCTTTTTCTTTTTCAACTTGACATCAATGCATTCAATGGCCTAGACCTGATCTTCACCACCAACCGTTTGTGAAATTTTAAGCAACATACATAAACTTACAACGTCGCTCAAAACAATTTCTATGAAACAGGACGACAGAATACCAAGACTGCCAGCAGGGTGCACCAGAGAGCTGCAACAAGAGATCTACATTTCTCCAAATGTAATTAATGACTATGCATTGCGCCATTGGAAGCTCAATGAAGGGATACATTCTGTGTCCCGTCCGCAAATTGTTAGTTCTACTCATCACCACACTTTGCTCACTTAACCATCTAACCATTTTGACTTACCAGCACGTGCTATGGCGAAGAAAAATAAGAAGAGGAGTAAAACACTGTAGGCACACACATAGAAAGAGAGAGAGAGAGAGAGAGAGAGAGAGAGAGAGAGAGTGAGACGCGCACCAGAGAGCTGCAACAAGAGATCTACATTTCTCCAAATGTAATTAATGACTATGCATTGCGCCATTGGAAGCTCAATGAAGGGATACATTCTGTGTCCCGTCCGCAAATTGTTAGTTCTACTCATCACCACACTTTGGTCACTTAACCATCTAACCATTTTGACTTACCAGCACGTGCTATGGCGAAGACAAATAAGGAGAGGAGTAAAACACTGTAGGCACACACATAGAAAGAGAGAGAGAGAGAGAGGGAGAGAGAGAGAGAGAGAGAGAGAGAGTGAGACGCGCACCAGAGAGCTGCAACAAGAGATCTACATTTCTCCAAATGTAATTAATGACTATGCATTGCGCCATTGGAAGCTCAATGAAGGGATACATTCTGTGTCCCGTCCGCAAATTGTTGGTTCTACTCATCACCACACTTTGGTCACTTAACCATCTAACCATTTTGACTTACCAGCACGTGCTATGGCGAAGACAAATAAGGAGAGGAGTAAAACACTGTAGGCACACACATAGAAAGAGAGAGAGAGAGAGAGAGAGAGAGAGAGAGAGAGAGAGAGAGAGAGAGAGAGAGAGAGAGAGAGACGCGCGCGCACACACACACACACACACACACACACACACACAAAGTCTTATCAAGTTAATTAATTAATTCCTGTCTCACAATATTCGGCTGCGCAATGCACCAGCACAGAGCGTGGACTTTTTTAATTCAATTTTTATGAAGCAAACAAACCATTTTTTGAAACAATTGTAACAACTGCGGGCCACTTCAAATGTTAAACGAAATCATTACATCGAGCCGGATGACATGCTTCTTTTTCTTATAGTATTACTTATATGTTTACATTGCGGTAATGCCTGCCAATATAGTCAGTGATAAAGAAATAACCGCTTTGTGGAGTGTGTGTGGTTGATGGCCGATGGCAGATGTCTACCTTGATGAGAACCTCAAACCCACAGACCACCACAATGCCGACTCCATCTGGTGTGTATTACCATGAGTCTATGTTACGGGTTAAGTGTTGAATGGCCAAGTAAAACAGGGTGCCTGCTCTTTTCTTCTAAAATAATTTCCACGTATGGAACGAATGCTGGATGTCTCGCCCGGACCTGCCAAATGGCATGGGAGGCTGGCAGGTGGTGGATGCCACGCCTCAGGAGACCAGCCAGGGCACCTTCCGCTGTGGGCCTACCTCTCTCGCTGCCCTGCGTAGCGGGCAGGTTTACCTCCCATACGACGGGCCCTTTGTCTTTGCTGAGGTAGTTAGAAAGACCACCCCCATCAAGCCAAAGTATTTTATTTGTCATGTGCACAATATTGAACAGGGTCATTCTGAACAGTGAAATTCCTTGTGACATGTCATGCAACAAATATGTGAGGTATTAGCAAGTAGTGTCACTCAAATTAAAACACTAGCCGCAGTTCCAGAGAATATAACATATGTATCCTGAGAATGAATGGACAATATAATAATAGTGCCATATTATAATATTCATATAAAATGTTATGATGTATATAAAGTGTGCTGATGAAATGATGGTGAAATGTACATTACATTTAGGTAATGCACATTGAATGTACAAGTGACCAGAGAATGTGTAGGAGTGTTTATGTGATCAATACGATTAGTGTTGCTGGTTGAGGTGCCTGATGGACTGGGGGAAAAGTATTGTAGTTTGTCTGTGCTCGAACGCTCTGGTAATGTCTACCAGACGGCAATGTGAACGTCCATAGCTTAGGTGGCTGTAGTCTTTTATTATTTTCCCCTGCTTCCCTAAGGTATTGTGTGTGTGGTAGATGCCTTGCACAGAGGGGAAATAATAGCAGATGTTGAGCTCTTTCTTTCTTTCTTTCTCTCTCTCTCTGTGTCCTCTGCAGGTGAACAGTGACAAAATCTACTGGCAGAGGAATCTGGACGGAACCTTCAGACAGATCCACAATGAGAAGCACGTTGTGGGTCACCATATCAGCACCAAGGCAGTGGGCTCGGACGAACTGGACGCAGAAGTGAAATTTGGCCTTAAAGTGGCAATCTCGAAGATCCAGATGCCATAGGCTCAATCACCATTGTGGTACCTCATTCGGCGATAGAAGGGGACTTAACTGAAATTTATTTTATAGACTATCTAAATATAATTTCACTTAGATTGTCACTAGGGCTTACTTGCCAGTAGGGACTCGATATATTACTTACGTACTTAAGTACTTGACTGCCAGTCAGATCACGGAATACAATAAATAAAATCTACAATCATGCCAAACGGCTGAGCAGTCAAAGCTGTATTGACCTGTCCCTTGCTAGAGGACATAAACTAGTTGCTCACTCACTCAAACAATTTCTACCAGTTACTTATTTTCCCCCGCAAGAAGATTCATGTGCCTGTTGAGCACTACAGATTGGACGATCCAAATGCAAACTATGACCTATTGCATGCCAAGTGTAGTCAAGCCAGCAGTGCTTGAATTGGGCTGGCACTCAGCAGTACAGAGTACTGGCTCTTCTGATTTTTGTTGATCTGCATACTGTTACTTATTAAAATTGGTGAATCCCCACTTATTGGTGAATCTAGGTACGCAGGTTTTAGATATCTTTTCTTGTTTTGGCAGACTACGGCATCCATAGTGCAACAATAATCCCATTTCAAACACTCAATCTGTTTAGTCTATGTGACATTCCAGTGTATTATATCATATAAAAACCTCGTCACCCACACTGCAACATATTAACTAACACGCAAATTGACGTAGTTTAGAGACGTCCTCTCTCCCCACTCTGACCCTCACCAGTATGATTTTCCAACGCTAAGAAAATGTCTTTGGACGCTAAAAGGCAGTTGTAGCCCACACTTCCGGTTGGGCTAGAGCCACAAGATTGATATGTAGTGGAGGCCCCCTTTCATATAAAAGAGACCCCAGGGCTCTAGCTTACTCCCAAGTGTACTTGACCTCAAGGTCACCCTCCAATTACACCACTTCCTGTTGGGCTACATCCTACCAAACCTAACTTTATTAAATAACGTATCCTAGTAGACTGTACGCCATTCTACGCCCCTATTAATGGTGTCTTTTGTTCTGGCCTCTGGTGACTTCTGACATGCCCATTTGAATAACTTCCATTTGGGCAAGAGCCACCAGATTGATCATATTTTATGTTCTTTGGTCCTCTTTCATATAGAATTTAAGAATTTAAGAATTTTTGGGCTAAACTAAATAGGCTTTTATTGAGGACATCTATAGTGAGAAAGTAGCCTCACACCCGAAGTTACACTTTTCGAAAAGAAGGATTAGTTCAATGTAGATGGCAGTAATTGATTCAGTCTGATTCCTTCTCGATGTCAACATGCATAGGCATTCATTCCGCCAGCATTAAGCTACCATTTCAGTGTCAGGTCCTCATCGATTTCCATCGTCATTTTCACCAAACCAAATCGTTTGTCCATTGACAGCATGCACAATGTGTAGGCAATGTGTGTGTGTGTGTGTGTGTGTGTGTGTGTGTGTGTGTGTGTGTGTGTGTGTACACACTGTTTTACTGTACTCTGCTCCTCATTTGTCTTTACCATCGCATGTGCTGGTAAGTCACAATAGTTAGATGCCAAAGTGACCACAGTGTGGTGATGAGTAGACCTAACAATAGGCGGAAACTGACAGTTGCTGTGGAGATAATTGGAGACGAAAATGTATCTATGATGGAACTGTTAAAAGAAATCAAGAAGATGTGTGGGGTGGTAATCGGTCGATTTAAAGCACAGAAAAAGTATGAAATCACGATGGAAAGAACAAATTGCTGGATGGGCTAAAAATAAAAGACAGTTCAGTTTGTAAAGGAGATGTCTAATAATGAGCTTGTCTTATCCTTCCTAAACCTGCCAACGTATATACCTGATGAGGTGATCCTGACCAAACTGCACGAGTGGGGAGTGAAAGCGGTATCCCCGATAAAGAGAAGGATGTGGCCTGGGATGGACATAGCAGACGGGACAAGGTTTTTTAAAGTACAATTTAAAGACTTTTAAATCACTGCCCTATTCAACTAAATTGGACACACTGGGAGGAGCGGAATATTTCAGTGATTCATGACCGTCAAGTCAGAGTATGCCAGTTGTGCATACAAGCAGGACATATTATGAGATATTGCCCACAATTTACATGTCATAAATGTAATATGCAGGGGCATTACGCACGGGAATGCCCGATGCGTAACATGAGAGGAGGAGACCGAGCAGAGGAGAGTCATGAAGCACAGCGGGACGGCGAACCAGAGGCGGTGGCAGCAGCGGCAGCAGTGGTGCTGGAAGCAGAGACAGCAGCGGTGGCAGAGGCAGAGACAGCAGTGGTGCTGGCAGCAGAGAACTCGGCAGTTTTGGCAGCGGAGACAGCGGCGGTGGCGGCAGCACTTTTGGCAGCGGAGACAGCGGCGGCAGCAGCAGAAATGGAGCCACTCGGCAGCACTCTGGACGACGTCGTCATGCCAGAGGATCCACCAATCGGGGGAGCGACTGGGCTGGGAGTCGGTGAAGGTACCGCTGGGGATAGAGGAGCTGGAGAGGACAACGCGAGAGCCATGTTGTCGGAGGGGGATATCGAGGAAACCCCAGATGAGGATCAGGATGAAACAAGGAAGAGCTGGATGGAGGAAATGGACGTCGAGGCAGTGTCGGACAAGGAAGACACCGTGGATAGACAGACCTGCTGAAGAAAAGAAAAGCCAAGAAGGAAAGACTAACAGCAGCAAAAAAGAAAGGTATGAAAAGATGAAATACGTACACATATACTCAATTTGGTCTTGTCTCTTTTAATGCAAACGGGCTGAGAAACATATCGAAATTAGGAAAGGTCCCATACAATTACAAACAAAATAATATAGGTTTACAGGAAACAAACTGGACTGAAAACATTATGGAAGAGGTGAAAATGAAATATAAGTAGGTACTAAAGTATATTGCATTACCAGGCCTTTAAAAAATGACAGATTACAGTTATAGAATGTTCAGTGTCAAGCAGGTGATGAACACCTAAGGCATTGAACACAGATTTTCCAGTGCTTACCATCCTCAGTCTCAGGGTGCCTTAGAAAGGTTTCATCAAACCCTGAAGTCAATACTTCGTAAGCACTGTCTTGACTCTGTGAAAGACTGGGATGAAGACTGGGTGTGCAAATATTGTTAATGCATTGATTAGTGACCAGGCTTCAAAAAAATTACCAACATTCCCTTTAAATTGCAATACACACCTTTAATAACTTTTATCTGAAGGAGCGGTCTCCCACTTCATCCAATGAGGCAGGAGGTGGAGAGATACATGAAAATTATAATTAACAGTTACAAAGAATGTAAAATTGTCTATATGACATTGCTATTCACCTGTACAGCTAGTGGTGCCATCCACTGAACATAGAGGGTTGAAAACCCTTTGATGTTGTGGTGCTCAATGGATCCTGACAGTGTGCTTTCCAGAGCTTTGGTTGATGCTGCTTCTCGAAGACAGAAAACCTCACTCGCCATTTCCTCTTGCCCAGCGAAATCAAACAATGTCTAAAGCAAAGAATAGAGACAGGACTTTACAACTATCAACATATTTTTCACAAATGCAACTTCAGAGGAAAACCTAACATCAGAGATCAACTTCTTCTCTGAGGTTAACACTGAGGCAGCAAACGTTACCTGAATGGATTCAGACAAGAAAAATCTCCTTGTCCTCACCAATCCATTTGGAAATTTTAATTTGAGCGGCACACCATCAGCAGGCTCTTCAAACGCATCCCTTCTGTCTCGTCTTCCTTCAATTGCTTATACTTGTATGAATTTTAAATTGCATTTGAAGAGCAACAGTCTGTGCAATAGTATATTTAATTATGATAGCATTTACCTTTAACCGTCTCTGTTCCTGGGCCTCCAGTCCCTGGTGTCTCATTTCCTGTTTGAGATCAATATAAATATGTTGTCCTTTAATATATTATTTTAATACAAATGGGTTTCAGCAAGCTAACAATATTAGCTAACAGATAGCTCTAGCTTAACGTTAATGTTAGCTTACCATACAGTCGATATCGTTCTCGGGCTCGGCGGAAAAGGCGTCTTGTAGGAACAAGGATGTCGATGTTACCACTCTGCAACAACTCTTGTCTGGCTCGATTCGCCACATAAAAAAAATCTGTCAAATGCAGAAACTGCTGTCTCAGTAGTAGAAGTTCCAGCATTTGAAATTCCTTCTCGGTCCATTTTTGCTCTTCTTCGTTGTCGTCGTCTTGATATTCTTGATATCTGAAATGCAATTCTTGATATCTGAAATTACATTCTTACTAGTTACAATTCCATGCTGACATATCAATAATTTAATTTTGACTAGTCAGAATTGAATTTTATATATCTAGAATTCAATTAATGATATATGTAACGCAAGAACAATTGTAGATATCTACAATTAACATTTCCACTAGTAAGAATTGAATCGCAGATATATACAATTGACATTTCCACTAGTGACAATTGAATTGTTGATATCAACAATTAACATTTTGACTAGTGAGAATCGAGTTGTAGATATTACATTATGGATATGTCGACTTGGAATTGTAACTAGTCAGAATTGAATTATAGATATCTGTAATTGAGTTTGAATGGAAGTCAATGATAAAAGTTGACTAGTTGTAATTAAGTTACAGATATCTACAATTGACATTTCCACTAGTAAGAAATGAATTGTTGATATCAACAATGAACATTTTGACTAGTGAGAAATGAATTGTGGATATCTTTAATTAGAATCGCTACTAGTCAAAATTACATTATGGATATGTTGGCTTGAAATTATAACTAGTCAAAAAGGAATTGTTGATATCTACAATTGATATTACCGCTACTGATTAAATGTTAAAAGGGCTTGCCATATAGTAATAGGAGTTATACACCCTGTAGTCTTTTGGACAGCCATCAACGCCACACACCACGCGAAAGTCAGGGCTGCGACTGTGCAAAGAGTTAATGTGACTCAATCGTTTTTTTAGAGTCAATACCACAAAAATGTAGCATATGAAACAACGCCAAATCATCTTGGAATAGCAAGGATGGGGATCTCGACAGACAGCAGCGAGCAACACGCTACTCCCAGCTAAGCTACTGAAATTGAGTTCATAACTTTTTAATGTGGGGGTAAGTGGTGTAAGTTCTCTTTCAGTTATCTTGTATTTACATAACAATTAAACTGCAATGCACAATAATGTAGTGAACAAAGCACAAATGCTGCATACATATTATAAATCCCTAATACATTAAGAAACTTCGTTTTAAATTGATTTACGAAATAATTAAAGTCAACCCCAAATTTAGAAATGGTAGCTACCCATATGTCACGTGGGGGAGGGTACGCGAGCCGAAGAAAGCGCTCAATATTAGCGCGCGATAGAGCGGAAGTTCCTTGACTGTGACTTGTTTGATTTGAGATAACTAGCTAGGTCAGCTAATGTTAATAGCATTGACTAATTAGACGACGTCGTCGTGTAGATTCTTAGGGGTAATGTATGCAAATATTTTTTTTACTTAGTTAATCCAGTAAACTGGTTAGCACGAGCAAGCAATTTTGAACGAAGCAACAACTTCTACTTGTTTCATGCAGTTTGGCTGTTCTAGGACAGGGCACTAATTCGTCTTGCCACCTGTCTTCCAATTTGTTCACAGCTGCAAACATCAGTGAAGGAATGATGGGCACGCTGTCTCGTGAAGACTTGCGGGACCTTTTCCCAGGCCCAGGAAACATCTTACGGAGAAAAGCGGTCTGGCGTATCTGTCATGGAGTTTCGGATGAGGTCAGTTTCTCAAGGCATTCATTAGCTAACGTTACAAGCAGCAGCTCATTGAGCTAGCAGTACAGTGATTTGGGGACAGCAATGGTAGCCTACAGGTGTGTTCAATTGAAACACGTTTAGATTGACCGTTTTTTTTTTTGGCGATTTAGCAAGTTCATTCCGTTTTGAATGGTGTTGGTTTCTCGCGTCGATATTAACTAACCCTCTGAGACTACGTGCATTTACAATAAAGGGATTTCTGAGCAGTTTCCAGAGCAGAAGTGCTCGCCTTCCATACCTTCATGCTGACTTGACAATATTACTGAATGATTATTTAAAATTGTAACTAAATTAATCTCATGTAGCAAAAATACTTTCATTACTTTATTTCACATAAATATTTGAACAGAAAATGTCCCATGTTTTTGCTTCCATGTAACGTGACCCAGTGACTCAAATGTCATTTCAAAAGTATGTATTTGTATGGAATGTTTATGATTTCTTCTCACATGCCTTGTGATCAATATCAAATTCATGATTTATTTTGTCCTGTGTAGTGATAGATTTTTTTTATAAAATTTGAGTCACATTACATTGAAGTTATTGAAAGAGAACATGAATTTTCCATACCAATATTAATATAAAATGGATTACGTGAAAATATGTATGTAAAAAAAAAAAGCCAATGAGTAAGTGTCAATGCTGCATTGCATTTTGTGTTAAAGAATAATGAAATGTTGCTTTGACCAGTTGTTTATTTTATTTTACAGGAATGTGGCTGAGATGACTCAAAAACCGGTAGTTGTACGTCTTTTAATGAGTCACCCCTGCCACAGACATCCGCTCCTGTGAAAGGATGTCCTGCTAAGTACAAAACCCCTGAAAAGGTTGTGAAGGGATCCTTCCCAGAATACGTATTGTACACCGACACCGAACTTGAGCAAGTGCGAAAACAGTACTTTGAGTTGGCAGAGAAAGGTGAAGAGAGCAACTGCCAAATGTCAAAAGACCTCAGATGCCGGCTTATGCGAAACACCATCACCAGTATGATGGCAATCCTGAGGGCAACGGGGTGGAGAATCAGACAGATACCCGTCAAAACCAGAAATTACAGCTATGGCAGAGACCGTAGTACTGTACTACCCCATGCTACAGGACCGACACCTGAAGAATACAAGGGTAAGTGTTGAAATGATTTCCAAAGTGTTTCATGTTTGGCATTTTTAGTAGAGATTAAAGGATTTCTTTACATTTGTCTTGTCACAGGTCACTGTGTAAGCACAGCTATACAAACATTTGCAAAACGTGAGGAGTCTCAAAGTCCAATCCAGATGGGAGACATTCAAAGAGGCGCCGTCTTGGTCAGCCAAGTGACCCAGATGAATATCATTCTAGATCACTCCTCAGCAGGGAGTAGCACCCCAGACTCGTGCAGAAGTGAAAGAGGTGAGTTCCAACTCTACATTTACAAATTTACCCTTGTGTGGTGTTCATATTCCTTTTACACTTGTGATGTCAACGAGTCTAATAAACCCACATTATTGGGTCTTTAAAACAATATAAGAAAAATAATTCCGTTTTTACATTTCGGTTTCCTTACACTCATAAAATAAGATGAACCAAGTGTCATTCAATGTTAAATTGGCATATATGCATGGCGTATGTATTCTGTTTTGACTTGTGTCAAAGTAAAGATCTAAAACATTAAAACTACTGCACAGCAACCTTTTCTACTTCCTATAACCGCTTATTCCTATAAAATGTAAACATTCGTGCAGACACCGACAGTCCAGCAACCGACCCTACAGGCTTTGTTCAAAAAAATTAATCCAAACCACACATCTGTGTCACAGCTCCTGGATTTGGAATTTACATCCAGAAGAGCATTCATTGATTGAGATTCAGTTCGCGAGGAGGACAGACGTGAAAGAATTCTAGAGGCATATCCTTGTTTCAAGGACATTGGACATGTAAGTCATTATTTACTGGGATAATTCAAAACATGGTACCACACAGAACAATGTTTTATATACCAATTTCTTCCTCCTAAGTGATGCATTCAAATGTCTGTATTGGTATATTGGATATTTCATAGGTGATGGGGGAGCTTCAATGCATTTTGGACAAGGATAACAGCCACTACATTGAAGTGAAGGGAAGATGGCACGACTTATGCCAGAAGGTGGAGTTTTATGGCGTATGGAAAAAGATGTTGAAACCCCCAATGAGAATGGATAAAGGTAAGGAATGGTGTTTTGATGTTATTAGGGATCAGGGTGGACACAAAGCATGTCAATTGTCAAGTTCATGTGCTAGTGTCTTGTCTTTCTTCATTTTCATCTATGATGGGTATTGTTTGTTGAGTGTTTCTGTTTTTTAAAGCGTCATATCCAGGGTTGGAAATTGGCACCAGCCACCATCATCCAAATGCTGGTAAAATATAGAAGTGACTGCTAGATTTGCTTCATTCACCAGCCCAAAAAATAATGATAATCTGAGTGGCTGGTAAAATTTGAATATACACTAGCAATTTGAAGGTGGACCAAAATAATGGAGAGTTTAAGAGTTAAAATATTTTCCTTATGAAAATAGCCTATTGCTTGAATATTGTAGATCTTGTTTTATTTTTTCACATGTAGTTTCACACTGCCGGTTTAAACGAAGTGGCTGGTGAAGAACAATTTGTGGCAGTTGGAGAAAATTATTTTCCACACTTGCAACCGTGATTATATCTGTTGTAGACCGTTGATCAGATTTGACCTTTTGCATTTTATCTCAGTGTAAAAGTAATTAATCTTTTCCTCAACAGTTGAACAGGCGATCAGAATCCTACGTGTGCTGCCATCACTGTTCCCCTCTACGTCTGCTCCTCTGAAGAGGCTACGAGATGCGAGTGAGGCTCTGGAGCATGTCTTCGAGGTGAGCTGTGTAAAATGTTACAGGATGATTTCGACTGTCAAAGGCAACAAAAGCTGCAGTATTGAAAATGTAATAGATGAAGTTGCTGCATCTAACTACTTCCAATGTATTCCTATTCACATGTATTCCTATTCACATGTGTTTAAGGACAAAGAAGACCCCAATACCTACTTGAAGAAGCGCCCCCTCTCCTGTCCAGATCTGATTGTGAGTACGTCCAACTGCCTCCTGTCTGTAGGAGATGTGCCGATAACGGTGTTCCCAAAAGAAAAGGTTACAGAGGGTGCGTTATAACTTATGGCCTACTATTATGCCCTACACCTTACGTATTCCAAAGTGTACAGCCACTCTGCTTTCAGACATACAAACGGAAGGGCATGGCCGATTGGAAAGCTTTTGTTGGCCAATAAAGGTGGGTGTGGGTGTGGGTGTGTGGAACTAATAATTTGGGGACGGGACACAGAATGTATCCCTTCATTGAGCTTCCAAAAGCGCAATGTATTGTCAGAAAGGAAATTTGGAGAAATGTTGAACTCTGTATGTTGCTTAAAGTTTCACAAACGGTTGATGGTCAAGATCAGGTCACGCTAGGCCATTGGAGGCATTAATCTCAAGTGGAAAAAGCTTACAGCACCTGGTATTTCTAGTACTAACCAGGCCCGCCCGACCCTGCTTAGCTTCCAAGATCAGACGAGATCGAGATCGAGAAAATATTCAGATTCTATATACAAACATTAATATTAAATACACTGAGAAAAATACCTTTCTTCCTCAAAGCAATCATACATTAATACCCCCAAAAATAAATAAAGAAGGAAATTAAAGACATAAATACAGATATAAATAAAAACATCACAAATCAAGAAGTCACCCTACCAGCTAAAGAAACAAAAACACTATTCAAAAATCAAACATAAGTTTCCTGTCATCCATTACAGAAATAAACTTACATCCTTCAACAAAGCTTTCAAATTCCACCTTTTCATATTTGTAAATCAAGAAAATATATTTTTTCATTGTAGACTCAAAATACGACCATACAGATATACATTTATCCTCAATGTGCTAAATTTCTTCTTATCCATATGGCATATCTAGCATGAGTCAACACATAATTTAGCATATTCACATTAACTTTCTTTTCCCACACCCCGAAAATAAATATTTTTCCATTCCATCCCCTCAATATACTCCCTCCCCCAGTTCTTATGCAGGAATTATTTTCAATTTCATGAAGAAAATCTTCAGTTTATCACACTCATAATACAAATGCATTAGTGTCTCCCGATCAATTTTACATACATCACATTCCCTCTTTACATTTCTGTTTATTTGGTGTATCACCACATTTGTGAACATTCTATTGTCAGAATTTAAAATCATGATTCTGACATTCTATGCTATTTTTATTCACATTCAAATTTTACCATATTTCATTTCCCTTCATACCTGGGAACACCTTTTCCCAACCTTTTTCAGAAGCGCGTTCTTTAAACTCTTTCTCTGTTAGCGCTTCTTAATAGTCCTTTACCTTAAAATACTTATAAAAAAATTCCCCCTTTCTTTTCTGTAACAAAATCAGGAAAAGTTATTTTTCTGTCTGTTACCACATTATTTTCTATTTCTCACCCACTCCATTGGTATACTTTCTTTTATTTCATCATACATATTTACAATACTAGTTTCACTCATGTCTTCAACATACTCAATATACTTGGATAATATGGTTTCTAAGAAATCCAGGTATGAATTTGTACATATAATCTTTAATTTGCCTTAATCCTGAATATAATAATGTTTTCTCCCATAACATAGTTTTATTTTTGGATTACACCATACTGGTTGATTTATTTATTATCTGACTAAGTTTATTGCATTCATATTTAAAATTGACTCTGTATTCGCCCCGTGCTTCAAACACCTTTATAAAGTCGTGGTACTTTCTCAGTGTTTTTCATTATCATAAGTACAGTTTTCTTCACACCTTTTTTGTTCTTATACAAATATTCCTTAAACATTTTTCCATCCGTAATCCACCCTACCGTGCAGATACCTTTTTACAGTTTTGATACTGATTGCTTTTTTCTTTATATTTAAATCCACCAGTTTCAATCCTCAGTGTTTTTTGTGCTATTCTTGCCGGTTTCCCATCCCATATATAATTAGTAATTTTATTGTTTATTTCTTTGTTAACCCACTCTGGCATGTCTATCACAGTCATTGCAAATATAACTTTTGATAACAGAAGTGTTTACAACTACAACCTTCCCCTTCAATTTCAATCTCCTTGGTTTCCAATCATTTAATGTGTTTCTCACTTTATTTATAAGCTACAATCACGCTGGTTTATATTTCCAATGTACATCATTTCCTTTTTATCTATATTTACCTGCCATATTTTCACGCCTTTTGGCAATTGGATCTTTTTTTTATCATTTCAGCCAGACTTTCTGCAGTTAAGCTTTAAAGTACTGCGGATAGCGGACACCCTTGCCTGACTGATCTCTCCAACGGGAAAGGATCTGTTATAGCTCCATTTATTTTAACCCTACTTCGATATAAAATTGTTATTCAGTTTATAATCCTCTTCAAAAACCAAATATCTCCAATGTGCAAAATAGGAAGCTGTGCTCAACCCTATCGAAGGCTTTATTCAAGTCTACACTTAAAATGATTCCTCCGTCTTTACCCATGTACTCTACTGTGTTCCTTATTGTGTTGATATCGGATATGTCCCTCCCTGGGATCCCATACGCCTGTGTTGATGAGATGACTGTTGGTGCTACCGTTTTTATTCTGTTTGCTAATACCTTCTTTAAGATTTGGTCATTTGTGTTTAGTAAACTTAGTGGCCTATAGTTCTCTAGTTTTCTTCTGCTTCCCTTGTTTTTATATAGTACCGTTATTTATCCTGTTGCAAGTGACTGGTATTTCCTGTTATTTTTCCATCCCTGCATATACATTTTTTAATATGGGTAACAGATTTTCTATAAACGTTTTATAAAATCCGCTCATAAGGCCATCTGTCCCGGACTTTTATTGTTTTTAATGATAATATTGCTTTTTATTTCTGTCTTTTATAGTATCATCACACATACATTTTTCGTCATTTGTTATTGTTGTGTTAATATTACTTAATACTATATAGCTTCCTTCTTTGTATTCCCTTTTTTAAATAGATTTTTTATAAAATGTCCCAATAATAAAAAAGCACTGACTATATCTCTTTTTTCTAAATCTTTGATATACACCCTTTTTTGTTTTCCTTTTTTCTAATCCCAAAAAATAACCTGTGCATTTCTCTCCCTTCGTTGCATATTTCGCCCTACTCCTTGTTATTGCCCCATACATTTATTCTGCTCATAAAAGTCTAGTTTCAATTTCACCTTTAGATATTTCTCGATGTTATGATTTGGATCCTTATCCACTCTCTTAGCCTCTTCTAACGTATCCGTCAAGCCCTTTACTTTCTCTTTCTTTAAAATTCAGGATCTTAGCATATTTGATGCTTTTGCTTTATCTTTTGCTTTAGTCTTTCCCACCATATTCCCTTATTTCTGCACACGTCCATGTTATTTTTCTCTTCTACACAGGTCACTATTTTGTTTCTGTACCTCTCTTCCTCCAGCAGACTGCTGTTGAGGCACTCCTCCTCCCCTTCTCTCCACCCCATTACCAACCTCTACCGACAGAATGGCATGGTCACTAAACGATGTGAAGTTATACTTCATTTTGTTTAAATTTTTTACAGTGTTCTGTTTTGCAACACATAAATCTATCCGGCTTTAATTCCCCATTACCATTTGTCTTCTTGAATATTCTCGCCTGTTTGGGTTTTCGTTCCTCCATATATAAATTAAATGCCTTTCCTCCATCATTTTCAGAAAAACCTTTCTTGATAACATCGTTTTTAAATTCTTCCCCCTCGCTAAATCCAACCTCGTACTTTTTAAATTAAAATCTCCCACTATGATAGTTTACCACGCACCATTTTCCGAAACCCAAGAAAAAACCTTTGTCCTTTTCTATATTTGGTGCGTATACATTAATTAATCAATATGCTATGTTTTTTAATTAAAAATCTATAAGTCTTCCCATTTTATCTCTAGATTTATTTTATGTTTTCTACAATATAATTCTTTATCAAAATCGCCACCCCACATGATTTCTCTGTACCATTATTTACATTAACCATGGCTTTCCATTTCATTTTTATGTCTTTCATGATATTGTCTGTCCAGTTTGTTTCTTGCAAAGATGTATCATTCTTTTTACATTTCAATAATAGCTTTTCCAATTTGCTTTGATTTGTGTTAAATGAAATCAAGCTGAACATTAGACACAAGGTAATTATTGTTTTGTTTCTAACCTTCATTTGATCCTTCTTTGGTCTTTCTTCTTTTTCGCCTCAGCTTGGAGAGCAGGCTTTCTTTTCTTTGTGGCCTCCTCCGCCTTTCGTTCCGTCTGTGTTCGACTGTCACTCTCCTCCTTTGAAATATTTTCTAATCACATGTCCTCTAACCAAGATTCCCTATCTTCTCTGCCGCCATCTTCATCTCCTCCTTGCTTATCCTCAAGGCTGCCGGTGGAAAGTCTCTCGTCCGCTGGAGTCGTCACCTGGGAAGCCTGTTCCCCACTGGTTCCCTCTCCGGACACACTCCACTCTGGCCACACATCGTCCAACGTGTTTCCCAATGCGATGTCGATCGGGAGCCCCTGTCTCCGCCTCCTCCTCTGGTGTGTCATCCGGGTCTCTCTCCGTCTGCATGACGTCCTTGGCGCTGTCCTCTGGCTCCTCCTCCTCGCTGTCAACAATTTTTCCCTCCTCTGCGACACGGACATTTTCTCTGTCCATTAATTCAGGTACACACTCCCTTGCATAATGCCCCTGTTTGTGACATTTGTGACACCGGAATTCAGGACATTCTCTGAAACTGTGCCCCGGCTTTATGCATAGTCTGCAATCTTTGATTTGTCTGTATCACTCTAAAGTATTCTCCCCCCTCTAGTGTTTCAAATTTTGTTAAGTAGGGGAGTGATTTCACAGTTTCAGTGAAACAATCTTTTAAGAACCTGGTGCCATCAGCAATGTCAGTTCCTGGCCACAATCTTCTTTTAATGGGCGAAATCACCTTCAATCGCCATTCTGCAAGTTTTGCTAATATGACACCATCTTGTTGGCAGGTTTAGGAAAGACACTACAAGTTCATCATTTCTAATTTATTTTGCCATCACTGTGCTTTTCATGATTCTAATCCCATCTAACAACTTGTCCTTGCCTTCTGCATTGGCCATTGTTATTTCATACTACTTCGGCACTTTAAATCGGCAGCCATTCACCACCCCACACGTTTTCTTTATCTCACTCAACAGTTCCATCATAGTCCACATCTCATCTCCGACAATCTCTACCGCCAGCGTAAGCTCCTTTTCAAAGTTTTTCTTTCTTTTGAAAAGAGTCCGACACACCTTTGCCATTATCCATGCACCTAGTCGTAGTCAGTACCTTTCCTATGTCTGTGTTCGTTGCCGGTTGCTGCGTCATGCCTTTCTCCGTGATCCTGCTCGTAGATGGTGTCTTTCCATGGTCGGTATTCTTTGTCGATATCTGCGCCATGCCGTTGTCCGTGATCTGTCTTGTAGTGTTTGCCGGTCCGCTGTCAGTTGCCATGTTGTCCGTCCTACTCCTCATCACTCTCTCACTCCTCTCTACTCACTCTCTCCTTTCCATTCTGTCGCTCATTCAAAAAACAAAAAAGACGTTCCCCCGAACAGCAAGCTACTTGGGGAATAAAACTAACACACAACTGTCAAACACACTCTAATCCACACTATCAGTCTAACACACAGTCAGCAAACCTCTCTCACTCATTCACTCACTCACTCTCTCGCTCTCTCCATAGCTGCAGGGTACCGACTGTCGCAATGATTCAGGGTGGTATGGCCGTAAGCAATTTCTGCTTGCACTAAACAGGCTTTTATAGAGGAGGACATATATAGTGAGAACGTTGCTCACGTCCAATGTTAGTTTTAGAAAAGGATTAGTTCAATGTAGACGGCAGTAACTGATTCAGTCTGATTCCTTATCGATGTCAACGTGCATAGGTTTTCCCTCCGGCAGCATTAGGCTATCATTTCAGTGGCAGGTCCTCATCAATTTTCATTGTCATTTTCACCAAACCAAATCGTTTGTACATTGAGAGCATGCACAATGTGTAGGCTACATTTGACGTTCTTGTTTGTGGACAGATAAAGACTATAGGCTTACAACAGAACAGAAAGAAGAAGCATGTTATCCGGCTCCCTGTAAGGATTTCTTTTCACATTTGAAGTGGCCCGCGGTTGTTAGAATTGTTTAAAGATATGGTTGGTTTGCTTAAAAAAAATTGAATTACAAAAGTCCACGCTCTGTGCTGGTGCGTTGCGCAGCCGATTATTGTGAGACAGGAATTAATTCATTAACTTTAAGAGTGTGTGTGTGTGTACACATTTTTACTCTGCTCCTTATTTGTCTTCGCCATAGCACGGACAGGACACAGAATGTATCCCTTTATTGAGCTTCCAATAGCGCAATGCATAGTCAGAAATGACATTTGGATCTCGTTGCAGATCTCTGGTGCACCCTGTCGGCAGTCTTGGTATTCGTCATGTTTCATAAAAATAGTTTCGAGCGACGTTTGTATATGTATGTTGCTTAAATTTTAACAAACGGTTGGTGGTCAAGATCAGGTCACTCTAGGCCAGGGGTGGGCAATTAATTTTTACAAGGGGCTACATGAGAAACCTGAATTGTATCAGAGGGCCACACCAACGATAACTTGAACTTAATTCTGCTAAACTTTCTTCCATTGTAAATGCACTAAATTATATATTTTGAATAGCTGGTACTGATAATCAGAAGAATAAAACTATTCTGTAAATATTTATATTAGGCAATGTGAAATTGTGGTGTATAGGTCAAATAAGAAAATAAACAATTATTGAATCAGTGCTATTTATTTTCAACTTGTTAATCTTCACAAACAATGATAAACAACAAACAACATAACAAGTTTATAGAAATACAGCAATACAACAAACAATAACTTGTAATGTTTTCCACCTCATTTTTCCTCTTCAGTGAGAATAATCCAGTCTGTTCTGGGCTTGAACAAGGGCATTGAAATCTGGCTGAATGTCTTGAGGTTGCTATGCGAAGGACAGCTGAGAGGTGGTCATCAGTGATAGAGGATCTGTGTTTGGATTTGTTGAACTTCATCAATGAGTGTCTGTTCACATACATAGGTAGATCCAAAGAGGACTAGAATCCTTTGAGCATGCCTCCTCAGGTGTGGGAAGTTCTCCTCTTTGAGGGAGGAGTAAAAGTCCAGCAGTGAGACTGACCTGAAGTGCTCTGCCAGAATGAGTTCCATCTGAACGTCACTTGGTGCATTAGCCACACTGCAGTTGAAGGGAGAAGAAACCATGTGCTTTTCACTCAAGAGTTTTAAAATCGCCTCAAACTCTGCATGCAGTGCTTCTAACATGGTTGAGTACTTGTGGAGGTGATCGGCTGATCTTTTGGCTTCCTTTAGTGTTGGCAAGTGGGTCAGAATGTTGTCCTTCACTTGGCTTGAGATAAGCTGCAACTTTCTCATGAAAGCCTTCACTGCACTGTACATCTCATGCACAAAAAGGCCCTTGCACTGCAGTTTGACATTTAGTTCATTCATTAGTGCAGTCACATCCACAGCGAATCCGAGGTCTGCCACCCAGTCTTTATCTGAAAGCTCTGGGATGTCATGTCCTTTCTTAACACACATCCTTAATCTGGTCTCTCAGGTCGCAGACCAGACCCGGCTCCAGACACAAATTCACGGACGGGCGTGCCATTATTTTTGGGGGGGCACAAATTAAATAAATCTCAACATTATCTTAATTATCTTGCAAATGAGTATTGAATGAATGCATACAGGTCTACACGTTTAACAAATTTTATTTGGTATTGAAACAGCATTAATTTAGACTTAATTTTCACTGCGCAGTATGTACACTGAACATTCAACTATTGCGCACAACCACCATAGGCCTATACAGCATATACAAATAGGGTTAATTGCGTTAGCCTAAATCATGAACAACATGGCGATACAAATAAAAACAGGGAGAATAATGTAGACCGTGGCAATAATTAAGCATCTTAATCACAAGTATTAACGTTACATTTTTATTACATTTTGGGTGTTTTTAGGCTGTTTTTTTTACTGTCTCTCAGCCTCTAACATGGACTACAGGGAGCCAGCATAAAATACAAGCTCACCGTTAGTAGAGCGGCAGGCGACGCTTTGCTGCAGAGTGAAATCTTCTCAAAAGGCTGTCCTTCCACTCCTCCCTGAATTTCTTTGTTAAGTCCTTTTCAAATGCCAACTTCATTAAATTGGCCTTTCTTCGATGAAGCATGCTGAGACGATGTTCTGTAAGAATGTTCTTTAGTGTGGAAAAAGAGTTCTCACAGAGTGCAGTGCTTGCACCAAAAGTCAAAGCGTGTTTCAGCGCTGTCATCACGCTCGGCATTGCTTCGAGAGGTTTTTGGAAGTGTTTTAGAACTTTTTTCATTGTCCATTTACCCCCGTCAGGTGGGGATGAGACCTTCATTTGCTCAGTTAGGAACCGGCGAGCCACTGTATATTCCGACTCCACAATGGCTGTATTAGAAAGGTCCAGTAAAGGTTTCACTTTGGACACATCCAAAAAAGTAGAATCCTCCGGGTCGAGAGATTTGAGCGCATCCATTAGCACACAGTTGCGCTCCCCAAAACGCTCCTTCATTTCCCCACAAACTGCATCAATACAACTAAAATACAGCCTGCGCAGCTCGGTTTCGTTGTTGGGATCTTCACGTGTAATTCTTTCCTCAACTACATACATAGCAAAGGATGTGTTTGGTGTGCGCTGTCTCTTTGGTGCGGGCTCCTCTGTTGCATCCTTGCAACACTGAAAGAGTGCCATGAATTCTGTCTCAGAGCGCAGATTTTCAACACATGTACATGCTGAATTTACAAGTTGCAAACCTGTAAACAGATCCATGTCCTCTGCCTGTAGCATTGTGTTAGGGGGGGCGAGATATGACAAGATTTTGTGCGCCATCTCAGCGATGAATCTGAAACTTGGTTCAGACATGGCCTGCAGTAAACCTGTTGCTTCAACTCGCACGTCTTTGGGATAGGCTGTGGTGCTGTTGACTTCGCGCAAAAGGGTGGTAAGGTCATCAAATGATCTTAAAATAACAGAGACCGTGCCTAGATGACCAGTCCAGCGTTGATCTAAGAGTCTCTTCAGGGTCTGTCCCTTATAGAGAAGGGAGACTGTGGGTTTTCTGCAGAACTTGTAGAGCATGTTACACATTGTGAAAAAATCCAAAATAGCTTGCTCAGTTGCCAAAGCATGAATGACCACCAAATGAAGTTGATGATTGAAACAGTGGACATATGGTATGTCTCTGTGCAGTTTCTGTTGCAGAAGTTTCTGGACTCCTCCGTGTTTGCCCGACATCAGGGAGGCGCCGTCATACACCTGACTGATGATTTTTTGGGGACTCAGTCCTGCTTGTGTTAATTCCTCAATAATTGTGTCAGTCAATGTAGCTGCATCCCCCTTGTCAGTCGTGGAAATGGTCAGAAGACGCTCAGTTGGCTCGTACAGGTCATTGACAAAACGCACAATTATGGAAATATTTTCTGTTCCTGTAGTCTCTAGTTCCATCCACTTTTATAGTGTAAAATGACTCGCCAACCTCTTTCACAATCTGCTCTGTGACCATAGTACTCATAATGTCTATGATGTTGTTCTGAATATCATGGCTAGTGTATCTAGCGTTGTGTGGAATAGACTCTGCTATTCTGGCCAAGACAGGATCTTTCCTTAAAGTGTATTCAAACAAGGACAAAAATAGGCCACAGCCATCTCCAGACATACTATCAAAACCATCATTGTCCCCTCTAAAAGGTAGCTGGTTTACTGTAAGGAACTCAATGGCATCAATGATGGCTGACAGGTAGTATCTATTACGTTGCAACTGTTCTGTATTTACCAACGTAGCAATTTCTGTACCCGTCTGAACACGTCTCTCCTTATCTCTCCACATAGCTTCACAGAGCTGGTGTTCTTTTGATGATGCATGTTTGTTAAGTCCTTTCCCAGTCTCGACTGCATGCTTCCAATCGCAAAATCCACTCAGCGTAAAGGTCGAGTCTACAGCAGAGGAGGGTGGTCGGAACTTTCTGCATGGGTAGCAAAATGCAGCGTCTGCCTGGATGGAGTATTCCAGCCAGCCTCTGCTACCATACCAGGCGCTGTTGAAAGTTCTTTTTTTGCCTGAGAACAAGCGTGCAGGAAAAGTTTTCAAGACAATTTGATTTGGTTTCTCAACGCCGAGATCCCCTGGTTCTGCCGCTTGTGATGAAGACCCTTGCTTTGGGTTACAGTGTCGGCCAGCAGCACCGTGGCTAATGCTAGCTTCGGCCGTGACAACTTCAGAACTAACGTTACTCCCTGTACTTTCGCCGTCTTTGTCACTTTCTTCCACCAACCTTGGAGCTCGTTGTTTAACATTAAGGAAACGCCGTATATCCATAGCCTAAATTATCTCTTTAGTTTTCATAAAGTTACCTATTCTCTCTTACAAATTCCTGATAGCTTCCTGACATGCAGGCTGCATGTCAATTTCCGTTTTGACAAACCAATCAAATCCATTTACAATTATTTTAATAAAATTAAGAACAAACACCCTTTTATTTTTATCATGATTCATGTATATACAACACAATATATGTTTATTTATTATGGTATATATATGTTTAAAAATTTTTGTACAAAACAAAAGGTGTGATTGGTGACAGGCTCGTCAGTTAAAAAAGGGCTCGTCCGTCCAGGGCGGGCACAGCTGACTCTGGGGGCGGGCCTGGCCCCCTAAAGCCCGCCCATAACGCCGGGACTGTCGCAGACCCTTTTCAGTACTTTGCCAAGGCTGAGCCACCTGACAGTGCAGTAGCTTATGTCACCATGTTCAATCTCATTTTCCTCCAAAAATGCAACAAATTGTCTGTGATTTAATGCTCTCGCGCCGATGAAGTTAACTGCTTTAGTTACAGCATCAACAACATGGTTCATTTAACTGTCTTACATGACACTTCCTGATGAATAATACAATGCAAAAATGTAAATTTCTGCACAGGGTTCATTTCGGTCACTTAATCCTGCATTCTCTTTAAAAGTCCAAAATTATTCCCCGTCAGATTTCGACAAATGTCTGTTGTCACACCTGCCAGCTTGTCCCATTTCAGTCCTAACATGTCCAAACATGCATTTACCTCTGTGAACAAGTCATTACCAGTTGTTGTTGTCCCTTTCATTGACAGCATGGCTGCCAACTCCTCCGTGATTTGAAAGTCTTTAGTTATCCCACGTAATAAGATGAGTAGCTGGGCGGTGTCACGTACATCGCAGCTCTCATCCAAAGCCAGAGAAAAACAGTCTAAAGTCGGCCGCTCTGTTCTTCAGCTGAAGCTCCAAGTTTCCAGCGATGTCCTCAACCCGCCTCGTTACAGTGCGTCGGGAGAGTGACACGTTCTCAAATGTGCCCCTTTTCTCCGGGCACATCAGCGCAACAGTCCAATAAGCACTCCTTAATAAACTCTGTCAGAAAACGCCTTACTTTTTCTGGCGATTTTGTGAGAAATTACATAACTTGTCCTGACGGCTACATCTCTGGGGGTGTGAAGTTTGTAAAAAGTCCTTGTTAAGTTTGCAGTTTTGCTAGCAACGCAACACTCCCGCGCGCACTCTTAATCAGACAGATTTCTGTATTTATCCTCATGCTTGGTCGTGTAGTGGCGATTCAACTTATAATCTTTTAAAACAGAGACCTGTGTACCACAGATTAAGCACACGGCTTTGCCTTTAATTTCTGTAAAGAAATACTTGGCAGTCCATGTCTTGTTGAAAACACTGCAACTTTTCTTAGCGTGAGCTGACATCTTGAGGGTAACCTGGCTAGCGTCACTTGTCACTGTTCACCTTCACTCACAGCTCACGCACGCATATACGTCCATACGTAAGTAATACGAACGTAACGCTTTTCAAAATAAAAATTCAAATTTCAAAATAAAACACGACACAGATATTTGTTTAATTTATGTTGTAATTTATTAGGGATGCACCGAAATAAATTCTTGGCTGAAACCAAAAATGAGGAAACCAAGACCGAAACACCGAAAGAAAAGTGTCAAATATTAGAACCATTGCATTTATGGCTATGACTGTACTAACCTCACTAAAATCAATGCATTGCAACTCAAAGAATAAATCAATTACAAACGTTTTTTTATTTTAAATTATTATTTATTTGTTACCATACATAGTATTGACAGACAGCGGTCAATTATTATTAGCAACGGTCTGCTATACAAAAAAATTGACCGCCGAACCTTTGGAAGGCCCATTCAAGTGAACGGAACGTTCTAATCTACAGCATTAAGAACAGCCGTGTAATAAATATTATGTATATATTTTTTTTCGGGATCTACAGGCAGTGTTTCAAAGATCAACCCGTCGATTGCGATCCCTCCCCCCTCCCTTTCAGGAATGAAAGTAGTCCCACTGATGAAATATTCTTTCACCCCCTCCCCACATAATTGCAAATCAAACCCACATCCCTCTTCATAATGGATTTAAATAATTGTGTGACGTTCACCTCAAAGTGTAAAAAGTTCCTTCTCAACAGGACCGCGAGTCTGGCATGACTTAAAACAAAATTGCACAAATTAAAATGCACACCTTTCCCACATACACCAAACAAAAACACCATCCTCCACTCTGCCTCCACATCAAACTCCTCACTCCAGTTTTCCCTAATCAGTGCTTTTAAAACTCAAAGAAATCAACCAGTTCCACACAATCCAAAAAATGTGAAACTCATGATGCTACAGACATCACACATCACATTAACCTCGTTATTTATTTTATTCAGTACAACGTTGGTGTAAATTCTGTTGTGTTTGATTAGAGAATCTTTATTCTCGCATTCAATGCTGTTGTATTTTACATTACAATTTGCCCATATATTTTCCACCTCCCAGTTCACAAACACCCTCTTCCACACATTCACTGATGCTGGCTCTTTAAACACAACCACTATCAGCCAATCATACACTTTCTTCACACTCATACTTTTCATGCCACATTTCACCCCCTCCACCATCACATACAATTCAGGGATACGTACTTCTTGCATACTCACGCATTCCCTTTCAATCAGTCCGGCCCATTCCGCTGGTATACTGCTTTTGATCCTATCGTGTATATTTTTAACCTTGTCTTTATCCTCCATGCCATCGATCTCACACACTGCATCATATATGCAGTTATCCCTGAGGATTCCTGGGATGACCTCATAAATGAGGTCTTTAACTTGGCTAATGCCTCCTATAGATTTCGGTTCAGTGTTTTTGTGTTGTGTTTGAATTTTTCATTTAAAAACAGGGGCAAATTTACAAACATATTCAACCCATCACAATCATATTGTACCTTTGGCAGAAACCTCCTGCACGCCTCTAGCACCTCCCTTTAAATCTCAGGTATCCCGACCTGTCATGGTCTGCTTAAAACCCATGCACCAGCCGTAATCACCTATTCCCCCCACCTCATTAATGTATTTCTTTAAAAGACCCTTCTACCCATAGTGCCATCTTCCCACCATGTACTTTTGCACAGTCTTTATTCTTATTGCAGTCTTTTTCATTTCCAGATCCATCAATTTCAAACCACCCTTCTGCTTCTTTCCAACCAATGTTTTCTGTGCAATTTTCACCCCCTTTCCTTCCCAAATAAAATCACACACAATTTTGTTTAAATCATTCATCACCCAGAGTGGCATCTCAAGTACACTCATCACGTACACACACACCGACAACAAAAGACTATTCACTACCACTACTTTCCCTTTCAACCTTAACTTCCTCCCCCTCCATGCTGTGCACACCGTTCTAATTTTATTAATCACCCCGCTCCATGTCACATCCCTCGCCTCCTTACTATCCACCCCCAGGTGTACTCCCAGCACCTTTATATACTTTTCCTCCACCCTCAAGCCTACCTCTACTCTCTCAACCTTTCCTATATACATTATTTCTGACTTGTCTTTGTTTATCTTGGCCCCTGATGCTCTTCCGTAATCTTCCACCAACTCAATAACCCTTCTGACACTGCCTGCATCCCTCACCGGGATTGTTGTGTCATCTGCATAGTGATTTATAACACACCTTCCCCCGTATGGTAACTCTATCCCTTTTACCCCTTTATCCCTCTTAATAAGTGTGGCCAGTGGTTCTACAGATAAAGCGTATAATAACGCAGACAGAGGACATCCCTGTCTCACCGACCTCCCCAGCTCAAAACTATCTGTTAAAACCCCATTCACCTTTACACAACTCCGTGCACTCCCATATAACCTCCTCACCCATCCTACCATCTTCTCCCCAAACCCAAACTTCTTTAATACACTAAATAAAAACTCATGCTCTACTCTATCAAATGCTTTGTTCCAATCTATCCCCACTACTACTCCTCCTATCCTATCCCTCTTCATATGTTCTATCACATCCCTGACTGTTCCTATCGTGTCTGCTATATCTCTACCTGGTATACTATAACACTGCGTTGGCTGCACTACCTCTCCTATTACTCTCTTTATTCTATTGGCTAGCACTTTGGTTAGGATTTTATAATCTACATTCAATAAACTGATTGGCCTATAATTTGCTAAATCGAACTTACTTCCCTTCTTATATAATATGGTTATCACCCCTTCTACCTTTCTATCCTGCACTATCCCTGTTCTCTCCATCTCCCTAAATACCTCCACTAACATGGGTGATACATCATGTTTAAATATTTTATAAAATTATATCCCTATCCCATCACTCCCCAGACGCCTTCCACTCTTTAATCCCCCTATTGCTTCCATGACCTCCATCTCATCAATTTTCCTATCAAACCAACTCCTATCAGCCTCACTCAACTCACTCTCTACACTATCCAGCACCTCCTCTATACTACCTTCATCCCCCCTCTTATACAAACCCTCAAAACTCCTGAACCCTCTCCAATATCTCCACATAGTCCTCTGTTACCACAACCTCCCTGTTATTTATTTCATGTATATAAGTTCTACTCTGCTTCCTTTTCTCCAACCCTAATCAGTACCATGTGCATTTCTCCCCCTCTAACGCATATTTGAACTTACTCCTCAGAATAGCCCCTCTACATTTCTCCCTCTCGAACCTCTCCAACTCCATCTTTACCTCTATGTAATTCTCCATACTGTATCCCTCTTCATCCTCTGCCCTACCTAACTCAACCCTCAATTTTTCCCTCAAGTCCTTCTCTTCCTTTAACATACTTTCTTTCCTTTTCTTACTATACTTAATACTAATTGATTTAATTATATTCTTTATCACCTCCCATCACTCCCCGATACTATAATCGACCCTATCATTCTCTGTCTCCTCCTCGATCCTCTTTCTCCCTGTCAAATAACTCCCTAATCTGTTGTTCATACTCTTCCTCCTCAAGAAAGCCAGAATTCAAAATCCACATCCCGCCCCCTACTTCCTCTTTTCCTACCTTAATTCTAAACCGAACCCCATCATGATCACTAAAACTATTTCCCTGGTGCCTCATACTATCTATATATTTAATCATTTCCTCCTGTACTAAAAGTAAATCTATCCTACTCTGTTTCAACACCCCCTCCCTCATCTGTCTCCTCGTGAACTCTCTCTTCTCTGGATTCTCATACCTCTATACATCTAATAACCCCTTATCCCTCAACATCCCCCTCGACTTTTCCCATCTAAACTCTACCCCCTTCCCTACATCTAATCTACATCTAATGTTAAAATCCCCTACTATCAAACACCGCCCTACTACTAACCCGGCCAGTTCCTCTAATATGCTCCTCCTATCCTTTTCTACATTCGGTACATATATTAATCAACCTAAAATCTAACTTCCTATATCTAAACTCTATGACTAATATCCTCCCTGTCCCATCCTTATATACCTCCCTGACATCTTCTACTTTGTCCTTCTTTATCAAGATTGCTACTCCCCTCGCATTCATAGCACCATTGTTATAAAATATTTCTCCCTTCCAATCCTCTCTCACCTCCTTCACTTTTTCCTCATCCCAATTTGTTTCCTGAATACACAGAAAGTCACTCCTATACACAAACAACTCATTTAACTTCTTCCCGTCCCTCAGCCCGTTGACATTAACAGAAGTTACAGTGGTCATGAGAGAAAAACAAAGAAAAATAAGAAAACCAAACATTTTGAAATCAAATTACATACCAGACCGCGTCCCTTTAATCCTATCTGCACGGACTTTTCCTTTCACTGCTTTTCGTTTCGCTCGTAAACGCTGGGCAACCGTTGACCTCTTGTCCGAGACCTCTTCGCTCCCCTCCTCCTTCATTGTCTCTCCGCTCGGTGGGCGTTGCTCCTTGGCTCCACGACCCTCAACGTTCCCAGCTCGCATGCTGTCAGCCGACCTCCGTTTCCCCTCCACAACCCTTCCTTCTCCACTCCGCAAACGTCCTCCATCTCCCTCTGCTCCTCGACTCCTCCCGCCTTCTCCATCTCCTCCGTGATATCATCCACAATGGTTATCAGGAAATCTCCATCTCCTGCTACGTCCGAGCTACCGTCGTCTACGTCACCGCCCTTCTCCGTCTGCTGAACGTCACTCCTCTCCTCGCCTTCCTCCCGCCTGCTCACGTCAGCTCTCTCCGTCTCTTACACGACCTCTCTCTCCGTCTCTCTCTCCGTCTCTCTCCGCCAACGTTTGTGTAAATTCTGTTGTGTTTGATTAGAAAATCGTTATTCTCACACTCCATGCTGTTGTATTTAATGTTACAACTTGCCCATATATTTTCCACTTCCCAGTTCACAAACACCCTCCTCCACACATTCACTGATGCTGGCTCTTTAAACACATCCACTATCAGCCAATCATACACTTTCTTCACACTCATATTTTTCATTTCACATTTCACCCTCTTCACCAACACATACAATTCAGGGATACGTACTTCTTGCATACTCACGCATTCCCTTTCAATCAGTCCGGCCCATTCCCATGGTATACTGCTTTTGATCTTATCATGTATTTTTTTTACCTTGTCTCTGTCCTCCATGCCATCAATCTCACACACTGCATCGAAAATGCAGTTATCCCTGAGGAATCCTGGGATGACCTCATAAATGAGATCTTTAACTTGCCTAATGCCTCCTTCTATAAATTTGGGTTCATAAAGTGTTTTTGCGCTGTATTTGAATTTTTCATTTAAAAACGGGTAAATTTACAAACATATTCAATCCATCACAATCATACTGTACTTTTGGCAGAAACCTCCTCCACGCCTCTAGCACCCCCCTATAAATCTCAGGTATCCCAACCGTCATGGTCTGCTTAAAACCCATGTACCAGCCGTAATCACCTTTTCCACCCACCTCATGTATGTATTTCTTTAAAAGATCCTTCCACCCATAGTGCCATCTTCCCACCATGTACTTTTGCACAGTCTTTATTCTTATTGCAGTCTTTTTCATTTCCAGATCCATCAATTTCAAACCACCCTTCTGCTTCTTTCCAACCAATGTTTTCTGTGCAATTTTCACCCCCTTTCCTTCCCAAATAAAATCACACACAATTTTGTTTAAATCATTCATCACCCAGAGTGGCATCTCAAGTACACTCATCACGTACACACACACCGACAACAAGACTATTCACTACCACTACTTTCCCTTTCAACCTTAACTTCCTCCCCCTCCATGCTGTGCACACCGTTCTAATTGTATTAATCACCCCGCTCCATGTCACATCCCTCGCCTCCTTACTATCCACCCCCAGGTGTACTCCCAGCACCTTTATATACTTTTCCTCCACCCTCAAGCCTACCTCTACTCTCTCAACCTTTCCTATATACATTATTTCTGACTTGTCTTTGTTTATCTTGGCCCCTGATGCTCTCCCGTAGTCTTCCACCAACTCAATAACCCTTCTGACACTGCCTGCATCCCTCACCGGGATTGTGTCATCTGCATAGTGATTTATAACACAACTTCCCCCGTATGGTAACTCTATCCCTTTTACCCCTTTATCCCTCTTAATAAGTGTGGCCAGTGGTTCTACAGATAAAGCGTATAATAACGCAGACAGAGGACATCCCTGTCTCACCGACCTCCCCAGCTCAAAACTATCTGTTAAAACCCCATTCAACTTTACACAACTCCGTGCACTCCCATATATCCTCCTCACCCATCCTACCATCTTCTCCCCAAACTTCTCTAATACACTAAATAAAAATTCATGCTCTACTCTATCAAATGCTTTGTTCCAATCTATCCCCACTACCACTCCTCCTATCCTATCCCTCTTCATATGTTCTATCACATCCCTGACTGTTCCTATCGTGTCTGCTATATCTCTACCTGGTATACTATAACACTGCGTTGCTTGCACTACCTCTCCTATTACTCTCTTTATTATATTGGCTAGCACTTTGGTTAGGATTTTATAATCTACAGTCAATAAACTGATTGGCCTGTAATTCGCTAAATCTAACTTACTTCCCTTCTTATATAATATGGTTATCACCCCTTCTACCATTCTATCCTGCACTATCCCTGTTCTCTCCATCTCCCTAAAAACCTCCACTAACATGGATGATACATCATGTTTAAATATTTTATAAAATTCTATCCCTATCCCATAACTCCCCGGACTCCTTCCACTCTTTAATCCCCCTATTGCTTTCATGACCGCCATCTCATCAATTTCCCTATCACACCAACTCCTATCAGCCTCACTCAACTCACTCTCTACACTATCCAGCACCTCCTCTATACTACCTTCATCCACACCCCCCCTCTTATACAAATCCTCATAAAACTCCTGAACCCTCTCCAATATCTCCACGTAGTCCTCTGTTACCACACCCTCCCTGTTATTTATTTCATGTATATAAGTTCTACTCTGCTACCTTTTCTCCAACCCTAAGAAGTACCCTGTGCATTTCTCCCCCTCTAACGCATATTTGAACTTACTCCTCAGAATACCCCCTCTACATTTCTCCCTCTCGAACCTCTCCAACTCCATCTTTACCTCTATGTAATTCTCCATACTGTATCCCACTTCATCCTCTGCCCTACCTAACTCAACCCTCAATCTTTCCCTCAAGTCATTCTCTTCCTTTAACATCCTTTCTTTCCTTTTCTTACTAGACTTAATACTAATTGATTTAATCCTATTCTTCATCACCTCCCATCTCTCCCCGATACTATAATCGACCCTATCATTCTGTCTCCTCCTCGATCCTCTCTTTCTCCCTGTCAAATAACTCCCTAATCTGTTGTTCATACTCTTCCTCCTCAAGAAAGCCAGAATTCAAAATCCACATCCCGCCCCCTACTTCCTCTTTTCCTACCTTAATTCTAAACCGAACCCCATCACGATCACTAAAACTATTTCCCTGGTGCCTCATATTATCTATATATTTAATCATTTCCTCCTGCACTAAAAGTAAATCTATCCTACTCTGTTTCAACACCCCCTCCCTCATCTGTCTCCTCGTGAACTCTCTTCTCTGGATTCTCATACCTCCATACATCTAATAACCCCTTATCTCTCATTATCTCCATCAACATCCCCCTCGACTTTTCCCATCTAAACTCTACCCCCTTCCCTACATCTAATCTACTACATCTAATGTTAAAATCCCCTACTATCAAACACCGCCCTACTACCAACCCGGCCAGTTCCTCTAATATGCTCCTCCTATCCTTTTCTACATTCGGTACACAGAGGTGGGTAGAGTAGCCAAAAATTTGACTCAAGTAAAAGTACTGTTACTTCAGAATAATATGACTCAAGTAAAAGTAAAAAGTAGTCATCCAAATAATTACTTGAGTAAGAGTAAAAAAGTACTTGGTGAAAAAACTACTCAAGTACTGAGTAACTGTTGAGTAGCGTCTGATTCATTTTTTAACACAAGACAACAACCAGACAGACAAAAATACAAAGAATCATCTTTAGGCAAGTTATAGTTCATCCAATCAATAAAATTAATTAAAATAAATTACAAAATAGCTTCAATTAAAATAAGTCAGGTAAATTCAAGTACTTAAAAAATAAAATTATAAAGTAATTTTATAATAAAAAATAAATAAGCACAAGAAACACAAATTTCCAGGCAGAACTAGAACGAGGCAGCCCATAAACTCTCATAAACTGTGTGTGTGTGTGTGTGTGTGTGTGTGTGTGTGTGTGTGTGTGTGTGTGTGTGTGTGTGTGTGTGTGTGTGTGTGTGTGTGTGTGTGTGTGTGTGTGTGTGTGTGTGTGTGTGTGTGTGTGTGACATTAAAATAAGGCGTACGCGGGGGTATAACGACAATGACGCGTAGAATACCAAAGAGGTAAAAAGAAAAGTAACGAGCTCATTGTAGCATAATGTAGCGGAGTAAGAGTACAGTTTCTTCTTCACAAATCTACTCAAGTAAAAGTAAAAAGTATAGTGATTTAAAACTACTCCTAGAAGTATAATTCTTTCAAAAACTTACTCAAGTAAATGTAACGGAGTAAATGTAGCGCGTTACTACCCACCTCTGTCGGTACATATATATTAATCAACCTAAAATCGAACTTCCTATATCTAAACTCTACGACTAATATCCTCCCTGTCCCATCCTTATATACCTCCTTGACATCTTCTACTTTGTCCTTCTTTATCAAGATTGCTACTCCCCTCGCATTCCTAGCACCATTGTTATACAATATGTCTCCCTTCCAATCCTCTCTCAGCTCCTTCACTTTATCCTCATCCCAATTCGTTTTCTGAATACACAGAAAGTCACTCCTATACACAAACAACAACTCCTTTAACTTCTTCCCGTCCCTCAGCCCGTTGACATTAACAGAAGTTACAGTGGTCATGAGAGAAAACCAAAGAAAATAAGAAAACCAAACATAGAAATTAAATGACATACGTCCCTTTAATCCTATCTGCACAGACTTTTCCTTTCACTGCTTTTCGTTTTACTCGTAAACGCTGGGAAACCGTTGTGTCCATGTCCGAGACCTCTTCGCTCCCCTCCTCCTTCATTGTCTCTCCGCTCGGTGGGCGTTGCTCCTTGGTTCCACGAACCGCAACGTTCCCAGCTCGCATGCTGTCAGCCGACCTCCGTTTCCCCTCCACAACCTCCGTTTCTTTCACTCCTTCCTTCTCCACTATGCAAACGTCCTCCATCTCCCTCTGCTCCTCGACTCCTCCCGCCTGCTCCATTTCCTCCGTGATATCATCCACAATGGTTATCAGGAAATCTCCGTCTCCCGCTACGTCCGAACTACCGTCGTCTACGTCACCGCCCTTCTCCGTCTGCTGAACGTCACTCCTCGCCTTCCTCCCGTCTGCTCACGTCAGCTCTCTCCGTCTCTCTCCGCCCGCCGACGTTCTCTGTCTCCGTCTCTCTCTGCCCGCCGACGTTCTCTGTCTCTGTCTCTCTCCGGCCCTCACACTCACGTGCGTACTGCCCGGTCTTATAGCTCTTAAAGCACTTAAACTCCGGGCATTCTCTGAATATATGCCCAAGCTTAATGCACAGCCTTCACACTCTGACTTGCCCGGTCGTGAATAACCCGAAAGTAATCGGCCCCTCTCAAGGTGTCAAATTTCACCGAATACGGAAGAGACCGCACCTCGTCATTAAACCGGACTTTTAAATATCTGGTGCCGTCACAAATGTCCGTACCGGGCCACATACGCCTTTTAATTGCCGACATCGGCTTCACTCCCCACTCCTCCAGCTTCGCAATAATAATCCCGTCCTTCAGATACACCGGCAAGTTAATAAAGGACACGACCATCTCATTGTTAACAATGTCTCTGGCGTGCACCATTGCTCCTTTCACTCGAATGCCGTCCATTAATTTCGATCTGCCCACGTCGTCTCTCATCGTGATTTCGAAGCTCCTTTCCCCTTTCACTCTGCATCCCATCACACATCCACAAACTTTCTTAACCTCCCTCAATACGTCCATCATTGATATCGCTTCCTTTCCCTCCACCTCCACGTCAATTCTTCCCTGTACATCTCTCTCACAACACCGCGTGCCTCACCGTTTCCTCTACTCTCCCCGTGTGTGTGCGTTATGTCGTCGTCGTTGTTAATTCTAATCTCGTTTGTTTGTCTGTCCGTCTCAATGCTTCTCTCCATGCCTTCACTACGTTTGTCCGTCGTCGTTTTATCCGTTCCTATTTCAGCAGGCATTTTATCAGTCAGCGACATTCACCTCTCTCTACAAACAAACTAAAAACTTCCCCAAACAGCAAACGCTGTCGGGGGAAACAACACGGAAATACACACGGACTGGTAGACTAACGAAATACTAAATAGTATAACGAAACAACCCGAAATAACAAAGAAAACAATTTTCAAACGATCGCTCTCCACCTGCTCTCTCAACGAAACTCTGCGCATTCACTTCCTGCATCAACCAAAAGGGGCGTGCTCAGGGTGGTATGGCCCGCCGTAAGCAATTGTTGGTTGCGCCAAACTGGCTTTTATAGAGTAGGACATATATTGTGAGAACGTTGCTCACGTCCCACGTTACACTTTTAGAAAGGAAGGATTAGTTAGATGTAGAGGGCAGTAATTGATTCGGTCTGATTCCTTCTCGATGTCAACGTGCATAGGCATTCATTCTGCCAACATTAAGCTATCATTTCAGTGTCAGGTCCTCATCGATTTCCATCGTCATTTTCACCAAACCAAATCGCTTGTACATTGAGAGCATGCACAATGTGTAGGCTACATTCAACGTGCTTGTTTGTGGACAGATAAAGACTATAGGCCAGGGGTATTCAACAAAATTTTAAAAAGGTCCAGCTAGAGAAAATGTTTTGAAGCAAAGGTCCAGAAGATCATAATGTCTAACAATTTAGTGGTATATATATTTAAGTAGCCTAGTAGTTCTGAATGTAATCAATGACTGACCGTCTAATCCAATTAATTCAGTACAATTCAAAAACTTGTTGACAATATTTATTATCACGAAACATAGAACTGAACATTAGGGTTGTCCTCGACTAAAGAAATTCTTAGTCGACTAACACTTATATGAGTTTGTCGACTAATCGATTAGTTGATTTAATCGACAGAGCTGTGCAAGACTAGAAAAGCGCAATATAAATGTAGTTAATTAACCATCTGTAAAACTGAGTTTCTCCGAAATTAATCCTGCAAAAGCACCACTTTAAATCTCGTGTTCACCAGAAATGTTCTCATAAGTTACTTGGAAATGAGTAATTAAGCATGAATAAGCATAAAAAATGACTTATCGACTAAAGAAATCTTAGTCGACTAAGACCAAAACGACCGATTAGTCGACTAATCGACTAAGAGGGGCAGCCCTACTGAACATATATGTATGACTGTAGATATGTACAATGTGCTCTCATTAATTAACTAAATAAAACTAGGGCTGCATGTCAAAATAAGAGAAAATAAATAAAATTTGAAAATTGTGCATTTTCAAAAAAAGTGCTTAACTTCAGAAAAATAATATAAAGGGAGGAAAAGTTTGAATTTCCCCTTTTCTGTTTCACATCTTGACTCAACAGTCTCAACCAATTTTACAAATAATAAATCTCAACAGATCTTAACAATTGAACAGTTTTAGAGTATCACTTTCTTCCCCTCATATCCCACTCCACCATGTTTTTGCTCAGTGAGAGAATTGAGCTTTAGCCTGTCTTGCCAGAATTTTAAACCTGGGCTTGAATGGAGTCAGGGCCATTCTCATACACATGTGAAGGTGCTCATTGGTGAGCCTGGAACGATATTTAGTTTTAATTATGTTCATTGTGGAGAAAGCTGCCTCGCAGTTGTATGTGGAGCCAAACATGGTCAAGATGTATAGGGCTACTTTCCTCAGACCCGGGAAAGCAGTCTCAGGGACCATTTGGAACCAGAAAGTGGAAGGGTCAGTTCTTACAAACTGCTCTTTCAGGGCCACATCTGCTTGGAGATCAACCAATTGCATCTGGAGAGACCCAGCATTTACCCATTTAAAGTGCTGTGTGACTTCCTTTGAGAACCCCCTGACATCTGTGATCAGAAATGGGTTCTGAATGAACATGGTGAGCTGCTCTCCAAAGCTGAAGCTGTCAAAACGGTTGCTGAAGTTTACAATCAGCTTATCAATAAAATCAACAAAAGAAGACAAATCTCTCTGTCCCTGAACCTGTTCCTGCACTGCTGGGAAGTGTACACAGTCTCCCTGCAGGTCTTCCTTGAACACTTCAAGTTTCCTCTGAAAGGAGCGAACAGCTGTCATCAGTTCACAAATTGAATTGTCCTTGCCCTGTAGCCTCAAATTCAGTTCATTCAGATGTGACGTGATGTCAACCAAAAAGGCCACATTATCCATCCATTTCTCATTTTCTAAAAAGAGAGAAAACTGTGTTGCCTTCTGACTGCTTAGCTCTGCCAAAAAAGATGCTAATTCCCTCCTGATGGACCAAAGGCGCTCTAGCACCCTGCCTTTGCTGAGCCATCTCACATTGTTGTGCAGCAAAAGATCATCAGCATTGGCATCAACTTCTCTGAGGAATTCCCTAAGCATGCGATGCTGGTAGGAAGAGGATGCCCTGAGAAAATTTATCATTTTCATCATTGTATTCATCACCTCAGCATGCTCATCTGACAGGGAGGCACAGAGGACAGATTGATGAATGATGCAATGGTAAGATAAAAGCTCAGGATTGTCCCCTTTCAGTCTTGCTACAGCTCCTTTTTCTTTCCCTATCATAGAAGGGGCTCCATCTGTGGTTATTGAAACCACTTGTTTTGGCTCTATTCCTCTTTTTGTTAACATCTCCTTAATGGCCAGGTAGATATCCTCTCCTCTTGTACTGGTCTGAAGGGGAGTAACACCTAACATGTCTTCACAGAATGTTTTCTGGGCTGTGTTGAAAAACCTGGCAAACACTAACAGCTGAGCATTGTCACATATGTCAGTGGACTCATCCACAGCTAAGCCTACACATGGTGCCTTATGCATGGCTTCATCTAGCTGGGTTAGCACATCCTATTTCACTTCAGTTAATATTTCACTTTTCTTTGTGGCAGATGATGCTGACATGGGAATTTGCTTTATTTTATCACAAAGCTCATTTTTTTGTTTTCCCTCAAGTAGTGTTTCAGCTACTGCACTCATGCATTCTTTGACAACCCCTCCATCTGTAAATGGCTTTTTGTGTTTACCCAAAATCCAAGAAACTCTGAGGGAACACTCAAGAGCACGTTGTTGGGCAGTGAATGTGTTGCTCAGGATCCTGGTGGACTGGTCATATTGGGCTCTGAGACTACTTACTTTCTGTGATCTCAATTCAGATTTGAGTGGGTACGTTTGTTCAAAACCTTTATGTTTTGTCTCATAATGGCGTTTCACATTGCCACTTTTAATAAGTGCCACGGTTTCTGCACATATGAGACACACTGGTTTAGAGCTCCCATTGGGAAGTATGAACAGAAATGAGTCTGTCCATTCTGGATTAAATGCTCTGTTTTCATTGTCCTTTTCTTTTTTTGGAGAGTGCCATTTGTTCCTTATTTTCTCTAACTGTTACCCTTTTTCTGCCTCACTCGTCTGTTTCGCTCCCTTTCTCCGTCTCACTCATATTTTCGTCAACTTTCTCCGTCTCACTCGTATTTTCCTCAGCTTTCTCCGGCACACTCGTCTGTATCTCTCCCTTTCTCCTTCTCATTCGTCTGTTTCTCACTCGTCTGTTTCGTTCCCTTTCTCCGTCTCATTCGTCTGTTTTCGCTCCCTTTGTTTTCTACATATATCGCTATCTTTTTAATCCGACTTTCTTTTCCTTGGTAACTTGCCTCTAAAACTCTCATCTGTCTGCACTGTAGAGTCCCAATGTTTACCGCCAGGAATGCAAAGACTTCATTGGCTGAGTGGTATCACGTGGGATCGCTTAACTCACATGCAATTGGTCGGTGAGTTTCCTCATTCACAAAACGAGTACCGTAAAGACTACAAAAGCTGTGCATATTAAAATAGAAGCGCCCCGTCAGGTTTTAATTCATAATCTTTTGTTTTGGTCCGGGTCCGTATGGGACGGCTTCTGGGTCCGGATCCGGACCGCGGTCCGCCTGTTAGTGACCTATGCTATAGGCCTACAACAGAACAGAAAAAAGAAGCATGTGATCCGGCTCACTGTAATTATTTTTTACATTTGAAGTGGCGGTTACAATTGTTTCAAAAGATGGTTTTTTGAACAAAATTGAATCACAGAAGTCCACGCTCTGTGCTGGTGCGTTGCGCAGCCGAATATTGTGAGACAGGAATTAATCCATTAACTTGATAAGACTGTGTGTGTGCCAACACTGTTTTACTCTGCTCCTCGTTTGTCTTTGCCATAGCACGTGCTGGTAATTCAAAATGGTTAGATGGCAAAGTGACCAAAGTGTGGTGATGAGTAGAACTAACAATATGCGGACCGGACACAGAATGTATCCCTTCATTGAGCTTCCAATGGTGCAATGTTAGCAATGCACCCTGTCGGCAGTCTTTTGTATTCTGTCGTCATGTTTCATAAAAACAGTTTTGAGCGACGTAAGATTATGTATGTTGCTTAAAATTTCACAAACGGTTGGTGGTGAGGATCAGGTCTAGGCCATTGGATGCATTGATGTCAAGTTGAAAAAGAAAAAGCTTACAGCACCTGGTTTTCCCAGGCAGTCTCCCATCTAAGTACTAACCAGGCCCGACCCTTCTTAGCTTACGAGATCGGGTGTGTTTTTATTTATTATTTATTTTATTCTCTTTGTAAAAATATACATATTTTTTTTTATATATCAACTCGTTTTACATTAATGTAAACACAAATTCCGAAAAAAAAGCAGCTAACAAAAAAACACAAAAACATACAAGGTCACCTCCCTGGGCAGAGACTTCAAAAAAAAAATACGATATATAGAATAAAAATGTTTTTACACTCACACACACAAATCTAACATAAGTTTCCCTTCTTCAGAGACAGAAATCATACCACATTTTCCAACAAATGCTACAAGATCAGTGTGACTATATTTGCACATTAAGTGAACATTGTTCCTTACTATCGATTCAAATAATGTCCAAACTGATATGCTCTTATTTTCAAAGTCTGCCATGTTCCTTCTTGACCATACTGAATATCTCGCAATACTTCAATCATAATTCAGTGTTTTTTTTAATCCCAAACCCCAAATAGAAAGGGTTTTTTCCCATTGTAGTGTTTGAATAAAGCTCTTCCCCCAGTTATTGTAAACACTTTAATCTCTCAAAACATAGCCGGCAGGTGTTCCCCATCGGCAATAGGCCCTTTTCACGATGACGTCATCTAACTTCCGCCTTTCCGCGTAGCAGGTTAACTTCACTTCCGTTCTAAAAAAATGTAAATATGAATTAACTTTGTTGGTAATTTAATTGATCTAATGTTATACTGTATGTTTTTGTTAAGGGTAATAACTTTTTCACAGCTATTAATGAACGTAATGTGATATATTGTAAAAATATCCAACTATTAACCATGTTATGTGCTTATGTGTCATGGCACTGATGGAACTATTAAATATATGTTTGCAAGCAACTGCTTCCAATCCTTTTTGATTTTGGTAAGAACATTTACAACATCGCAATCCTTTTCAAAATTTGTATTTCAATACATAGATATACAGTATATAACACAATTAAGTTCATTTGCAGTTAAAGAAAAACATGTCGACATTTACATCACAATCCTTTTCAAAATGTGTTTCAGTACATACGAGATATACAGTATATGACAAGTTAATTTGCAGTTAAAGAAAAGAATGTCAAAGGTTCACCTTCCACATTTACCTTAACACTATTTACACATAAAATTCTGCCTTATGTTTTATAACTTAAGAAGACATCCATGTAGATGTTATAATAGAAATGATCAAGCTTCTGTCGCATTGAGTGGATAATCTCCTCATCCCTAAAGATTCTCTCAACTGTGAAGTCAGTGCGGGTATCTGTAATGAAGTCACACCACTGAAGTCCGCTTAAGGCGAGTTGGCCTTGAACCTGATAGTAGTATTTGTGGCTCTTCTTAAGGCAGGCCTGGCCTTTAACTGTGATCAGGTGTTTAACTTGGGTAACATTTTCAACATCGCAACTCTTAACCTCAGCAAGACCAAATGGTGGTGCTTCTGTTGGGCAGAAGACTTTAGCATCCGGGCTGGCTGCAAGGTGAGGTGAATCAGGGTGGATGATGACCCCGCATTGTTTCAGAGAGACATCACAAAAATCATAATATTGCGTCAGTATCTCAGGTTCCAGATCCAACCCTCTTCTCATAGCAGCTGTCTGAGGAGTTCCTCTCAGAATGCGGGTTGCCAAAGCCTTGGCAGACAACTCCCCACGAACATGGCATATTTCACGGAATCTGCTGGCTGTCAGTCGGGGTTTGCGTACCTGGCTCCACAGCTGGCATTCTGACTGCATTCTTGTTTCTGCTTCAATAGCAGCAGACATCTCCTCTGACACAATCAGGCTGTCCAAATGACATTGTTGTATGTAGTTGGGCTCAAAATCAATGGGAAATTTAAAGTTGTAACCTTCAATAGGCAACTGAGGAAACTCACTGGCACCAGGGTGTTTAATAATATCTCTACTTAATTCTAGAGGGCACTGGTAAGAAAACACAGACCCAAATGGCACAGGGCCAAATTTAGAGTCCACCAAATTAAGGCCCTCAAGCCCGTGCAGCAATTTGCAAATCCCTGGTTGTGGACGGATGTCTTTCAGTTTCTCAGCACTGGCCATGACGTGAGGATCCGGAATAGGCCCTGGCATGAAAGTGAGATATGTCAAGTTTAGATTTCATTAAATGCCACCCTATCTTTTTCACTAAAAAAGACAACCACACTCATCCAGTCTCGTACATGCTTCTAATACAAATAAAAAAATATCCACTGAAAGTCTATATAAAAAGTAACAAATAACAATCACTTTTATGTTTGTGTTATTTTAGAAATGCACTAAAGTCTTTGTGCTCTAGTACAGGCGGGGGCTCATTCAGACTCACCATCATAGGCTCGGTACAGTGTGCACTTCACACCAGCTCTGACACTTGTTTTTTTCTTAGCCGCTGGTTTACACACCGCCATATCATTGGTGGCCTCTGGTACAATTCCCTGTGATATAATAATGATGAACAATACATTGTCAAAAGTCAATACAAACTGCAAAGTTCTGCATCAGTGTAACAAATAATATCTGACCTGTGTCCTAGGCCGGTGCCAGGTCTGCAGTGCGCTGGTGCATGACAGAGGCAATGGCACTGTCTTAAAGCCCATGGTAACATAGTGAGCACTTTGAAAAAGAAGTGCTACTATGTGATTACATAGTGCTTTCCCAGCAGAGCAGGAACATGACATGTGATTGAGTACCACAGGAACCTCTGCAGAGTCTAGTGTAACCTGTTCATAGAGACATAACAATTAGTGCTGTACTTACAAAACATTTTTTCTGCGTTTCATTATAAACTACTGTACACAATTTTCAAAACCCAATTTCTTTTTTTTTATTAAGGAAAATTGGCTGTTCTGAAACCTTTGACAAGTAGTGCCAACACTTATCGAAAATTTGAACATTTTGAGCTATCACAGAATCTTTCCCAGTCTTTATTGCCGTCAACAACCCACATCGGTTTGTAAGAATTTCGTTGTGTATTAAGTTTAATGATACAAAATCAGAGCTCAGACTGAGAAACAAACTGATCCACAGTGGAACTTTGTGGAATCATTCTTATTCAATCTGCAACCGCAGCAAAACACAACAAAAAGAAAACTTATCTATCTTAACCTATCTTATCATAATGTTAGAGAACTGTTTATCTGAGAAACCTGAAGCCGATGAGCCTCCTCATTTTTCTTCATGGACCTGTAACATCGCCCTCTCACTGTCACCTCACCGTTAACTACACTTGAGACTGTTTCAATACAGTGATTGGGAGAAAGGGCGCAGCATTAGCCATTAATACATTACTGACTCTTATCTTACGGTCGATACTCTGTAGCAAACAGCAGTAATATTAAAAAGAGGCTGCAAAACAGAAACTCGTCAGCTCATAACCTTCGCTAGCATAGGGCTAATTTAAGCTAAATAAAGATAAACACGTACCTTCATAATCAAACAGGTAACCTTCAACGAAGAACTTGTAGCCTTTATCAAGCTTCGATCTTGAAGTAAGGGACCACTTGTCAGCAAGTCGTTCTACGTCGTTAATACGTATTGGTGGCAGATGTGAAAGGGACTGGGTGAACTCCATAATGATGTGCTAGTAGCTAAGCGTTCCACTGCGACACCGGATGTAAACATAACCTGCATCGCGGCAGAACGGAAGTTGTCTGACGTCACGTGAAAAGGGCCTATCAAGCAGCAGCTGGATAATACCGATTATCAATGACTTTCCCCAGTGCTTGTCTTTTGGGGAAAGGCCGTGGTCCATTGTGCTGCTCTCCTTTTCCCCTTGTGGAGGGACTTTGGTATCTAGGCCCTCCACAATGTATTTAGAATTTTACAGAAAAATACACTGAAATGCAGTAAAACTATTGAACCTAAACACAATGAACACTTTAACTAAAAAATTAAAAAAAGTAATCAAAATACAATTTAAAAAGTTATATTAAACAAGTGAAAGATGTAGGAATGGGAAATAAAAAAGGGGAGAAAAGTAAATCAACAAAATGGTCATCAGGTGCTGTCAAAAAACATGTCAGTGCCTAGGATATCTTCTGCCAAAGTGTCGTTGGACGCTGAAGCCAACGCCTCCTGGTTGGTTGACCGGGTCAACTTGCTGGCGACATTGGCTTCGTTGAGTTCTATGGCAAAGGACCCAGAGTATATGAGGTGTTCATCCACGGCATGGACATCAGTGAACTGCTTTTGGTCCAAACTGTGGAGGTACTGAGCCAGGACTGACGGCGGTGCGGTGATCACCATGTCCTCTTCCGAGTCACGCGTCAACATCAGCGTTCCACTCATGGTAGCTGGAAAGGAGGTGCTCTTCTGTAAAAAGTGGCACGTGCCACATCTGTTGCTTTTGGCCTCATTATTAAACACAGTTTGGTTTTTCCCACATTTTGGGCAGCGCCTCTTTTCATCCAGCTTGGCACCCGTTATCACCCCGGCGAAAACAGTTAGTGGACGTTGGTCTTCCAAGTTGCAACGTAGCCACTGCAGCTGGTACCTGGACGTCGGCGATTTCTGTAAATGTGGTGGCTTTAGTGCTGGTCAGGTATGTGGTTATGTTTTTACGTGTGGCCATATGTGTGATTGTGTATGATTTTCCTATTTCCAATTTATTGATCTGGCGGTCATATAATACCACCCTTATTTGAGCTGTTTGGTCAGCAACATGGCAGTGCTGCACCTCCATTTCAGTGCCGTAGATCTGCACCATGTCTGTGCAGTTGCCGATGTTTAGCCCCTTCACATCTGTTTCACCAACCTGCAAGAAGAATGGCACCATGTGAATGAGGTGTTAGTACCCAAAGCATGCAGTTTGGTACCTTGCAAAAGGATACTATAGCATTTGTAGTTTGTGGGGGAAATTTCTCTATCAAATATTGTTAATCATAGGATTGTTTAATAGGGATACGGTAGTTAAGACAGTATTTGGGTAGTTGTTTGTCAAAAGAATAGTGGCTACAGAAACCAATAATGACCCCAACACAGCAACACATAACTCTTTAATAATTATGCTGATTCAATGAATATGTGGACACTAAACTCGTGTGATCTTCCTCAAGTGTGGAATGTAATAAATGTTTTAGATAACGTGAAGTATGTACTTGTCTGTGCCAGTGGTTTGACACAAATGTTAGTCCACCTTAAATGCATATAACATAAATCAGGTTTATGGCTATGGTTGGAAATTACACAATAACTGCAGTAAATGGGGAGATTATATTTTTCTCACTGCCAATACGTATTCATTGAGAAGTAGGCAGAACGTCGATGCATGGCGAACTTACACGTTGAAAGGGCTGGAGCGCAGCTCCTTGTTGTAGCATCATACTTTGGTTGTGATGAGGCCTTTTGCACGGGAAAGGCAAGTCCGTCACAAGCACGGAGGTTTGTCTGTTCACCATGACATCGTAGCTGTCCCCCCCAGTGGACTGGTTGCCGTTGAAACCTGTTGAAAAGTAAGAGCGAATTCAATTCGGTGGAATTGTTTGGTTTCAGGGAAGTAGAGAAAATAAAAACCCTTTAGGACTCTAGCAGCCAATCAGAACATTGAGAGGCATAGGCTACGTGTCTAACAGAAGCTCATTGGTCGTTTGGGAGGCACGCACGTGAACAGAAGGTCATTGGTCGTTTGGGAGGCACGAACGTGACTCGTGGCTATGGAACGTGCTCCGTTAACAAGTTGGAACATGTCCCCTTTCAATGTCTATGCGAAATCAATGAAGTATCGAAAGCTAAACATGTCGAAAAAGTTCGCACAGCACTGTTTGACTATTGAAATATGAGTGGAAGCCTGAAAAGAGCAACCCTTAACAACAATGGGCAGTAACAATATAATAATAAAAGTATAAGTAAAGTATAATAATACTTGTTGTACTTATGTCCTCATCATACTCCTCGACTGTATCAATGATGGCCTGGTTTCTAAGGAAACCAGGTATGAATTCATAAATTAAGTCTTTGATCTGCTTGAGCCCTGCATGGAAGAATTTTCTCCCATAGCACTTATTTGTGGATTTAACCATACCGGTTGATTTATTTTTTGACTTATTTGACTACATTCATAATTTATTTTGCTTCTGTATTTGGCCCATGCCTCAAACACCTCTTTATATATTCTAGGTACGTTGTCATATATTGTATTCTTCATTATAATTAATAAACCATTTTCTTCACACCCGCCATACTTGTACAAATATTCCTTAAAAAAGGTTTTCACCCATAATCCACTCTAATCAAATACATACTTTTTCAGTTTTTATTCTTATTGCTCTTTCCTTGGTTTCTAAATCCACAAGTTTTAATCCCCCTTCTTCATATCTTATCAGTTTTTTGTGCTATCTTTGCAGGTTTTCCATCCCAAATAAAACTTGTTACATTCTTATTTATTTCCTTTAGTACCTGTTCTGGCATATCTAATACATTAAGTGTTTATACCAATCTTGAAAACAATAAAGAATTGACCACAATAACCTTCCCCTTTAACCCCATTCTTCTTGGTTTCCATGCATTTAATGTGCTTTTGATTTTGTTTAAAACCCCTGTCCACGTTTCATCTCTTGCTTCCTTTTCTTTTCCGCCTATATTAATTCCCAGTATCTTTATATAATCCTCTGCTATTTTAAACAGTATGGTACACTCACTAGGGTATATCTTGCCTATATACATTATTTGTGACTTTTCTATATTTAGTTTTGCCCCGGATGCTTTACCATATAATTCTGTTTTAATCATTTTTTGAACACTTTCCATATCCTTTACTGTACATGTTGTGTCGTCTGCATACTGTTGTATTTTACTTTCCCCATTGTGAGGGAGTTTAATTCCCCTTATCCCCACATCATTCTTTATCATAGCTAGGGCTTCTGCTGTGATGCTATATAAAATGGCAGACATCGGACAGCCCTGTCTCACAGACCTTTCAAGTGGGAAAGCGTCTGTCAGGGTCCCATTTATCTTTACTTAACTTTTTGCATTTTTATATAACAGTTTAATCCATGTTATCATCCTCTTACCAAACCCATATTTTTTCAGACATTCAAATAAAAACGTGTGCTCCACTCTATCAAATGCCTTGTTTAAATCCAAACTTGACACTATCCCTTGTTCCTTTCTCATATGTTTAGTTACATCCCTTATTGTGCTTATTGCATCTGCAATATCCCTCCCTGGTACTCTATATGAGTTGTTGAAATGATAGTTGGTGCAGCCCTTTTAATTCTATTTGCCAGTACTTTTGCAAGTATTTTGTAATCTGTATTTAAGCTTAATGGTCTGTAATTTTCCAACTTTTGTCTGATACCTTTGTTTGTATAATATTATTAATCCTGTCGCTATTGATTCCGGCACCCCCTGTTCTGTTTCAATCCATGTGTATAATTTGTGCAATATTGGTATAATACTGTCGATAAATGTTTCATAAAATTCATTGGTTAACCCATCTGACCCTGGACTTTTATTATTTTGCAAAGCATTTATTGCTTCCTTTATTTCTATATTTGTAATATCATGATCACACATATTTTTCTCATCTTCAGTTACTTTTGTATTTAAATTGCTCACTACAGTCTCCATATTTTCTTGTTCTATATTACTTTTTTTAAATAGTTTTCTATAATATGTTTCTGTTACATCTAAGACGTCAACAAAATCATTTACTATCTCACCCTCCTCGTTATTGCTCAAAAAAATAAAGGGAACACTTAAACAACACAATGTAACTCCAAGTCAATCACACTTCTGTGAAATCAAACTGTCCACTTAGGAAGCAACACTGATTGACAATAAATTTCACATGCTGTTGTGCAAATGGTATAGACAACAGGTGGAAATTATAGGCAATTAGCAAGACACCCCCAATAAAGGAGTGGTTCAGCAGGTGGTGACCACAGACCACTTCTCAGTTCCTATGGTTCCTGGCTGATGTTTTGGTCACTTTTGAATGCTGGCGGTGCTTTCACTCTAGTGGTAGCATGAGACGGAGTCTACAACCCACACAAGTGGCTCAGGTAGTGCAGCTCATCCAGGATGGCATATCAATGCGAGCTGTGGCAAGAAGGTTTGCTGTGTCTGTCAGCGTAGTGTCCAGAGCATGGAGGCGCTACCAGGAGACAGGCCAGTACATCAGAAGACGTGGACGAGGCCGTAGGAGGGCAACAACCCAGCAGCAGGACCGCTACCTCCGCCTTTGTGCAAGGAGCACTGCCAGAGCCCTGCAAAATGACCTCCAGCAGGCCACAAATGTGCATGTGTCTGCTCAAACGGTCAGAAACAGACTCCATGAGGGTGGTATGAGGGCCCGACGTCCACAGGTGGGTGTTGTGCTTACAGCCCAACACCGTGCAGGACGTTTGACATTTGCCAGAGAACACCAAGATTGGCAAATTCGCCACTGGCGCCCTGTGCTCTTCACAGATGAAAGCAGTTTCACACTGAGCACATGTGACAGACGTGACAGAGTCTGGAGACGCCGTGGAGAACGTTCTGCTGCCTGCAACATCCTCCAGCATGACCGGTTTGGCAGTGGGTCAGTCATGGTGTGGGGTGGCATTTCTTTGGGGGGCCGCACAGCCCTCCATGTGCTCGCCAGAGGTAGCCTGACTGCCATTAGGTACCGAGATGAGATCCTCAGACCCCTTGTGAGACCATATGCTGGTGCGGTTGGCCCTGGGTTCCTCCTAATGCAAGACAATGCTAGACCTCAATGCTAGACCTCAATGCTAGACCTCATGTGTGTCAGCAGTTCCTGCAAGAGGAAGGCATTGATGCTATGGACTGGCCCGCCCGTTCCCCAGACCTGAATCCAATTGAGCACATCTGGGACATCATGTCTCGCTCCATCCACCAACGCCACATTGCACCACAGACTGTCCAGGAGTTGGCGGATGCTTTAGTCCAGGTCTGGGAGGAGATCCCTCAGGAGACCATCCGCCACCTCATCAGGAGCATGCCCAGGCGTTGTAGGGAGGTCATACAGGCACGTGGAGGCCACACACACTACTGAGCCTCATTTTGACTTGTTTTAAGGACATTACATCAAAGTTGGATCAGCCTGTAGTGTGATTTTCCACTTTAATTTTGCGTGTGACTCCAAATCCAGACCTCCATGGGTTGATAAATTTGATTTCCATTGATAATGTCTGTGATTTTGTTGTCAGCACATTCAACTATGTAAAGAAAAATGTTTTTAATAAGATTATTTAATTCATTCAGATCTAGGATGTGTTATTTTAGTGTTCCCTTTATTTTTTTGAGCAGTTTAGTACCTACTTATATTTCATTTTCACCTCTTCCATAATGTTTTCAGTCCAGTTTGTTTCCTGTAAACCTATATTATTTTGTTTGTAATTGTATGGGACCTTTCCTAATTTCGATTTGTTTCTCAGCCCGTTTGCATTAAAAGAGACAAGACCAAATTGAGTATATGTGTACGTATTTCATCTTTTCATACCTTTCTTTTTTGCTGCTGTTAGTCTTTCCTTCTTGGCTTTTCTTTTCTTCAGCAGGTCTGTCTATCCACGGTGTCTTCCTTGTCCGACACTGCCTCGACGTCCATTTCCTCCATCCAGCTCTTCCTTGTTTCATCCTGATCCTCATCTGGGGTTTCCTCGATCTCCCCCTCCGACAACATGGCTCTCGCGTTGTCCTCTCCAGCTCCTCTATCCCCAGCGGTACCTTCACCGACTCCCAGCCCAGTCGCTCCCCCGATTGGTGGATCCTCTGGCATGACGACGTCGTCCAGAGTGCTGCCGAGTGGCTCCATTTCTGCTGCTGCCGCCGCTGTCTCCGCTGCCAAAAGTGCTGCCGCCACCGCCGCTGTCTCCGCTGCCAAAACTGCAGAGTTCTCTGCTGCCAGCACCACTGCTGTCTCTGCCTCTGCCACCGCTGCTGTCTCTGCTTCCAGCACCACTGCTGCCGCTGCTGCCACCGCCTCTGGTTCGCCGTCCCGCTGTGCTTCATGACTCTCCTCTGCTCGGTCTCCTCCTCTCATGTTACGCATCGGGCATTCCCGTGCGTAATGCCCCTGCATATTACATTTATGACATGTAAATTGTGGGTAATATCTCATAATATGTCCTGCTTGTATGCACAACTGGCATACTCTGACTTGACGGTCATGAATCACTGAAATATTCCGCTCCTCCCAGTGTGTCCAATTTAGTTGAATAGGGCAGTGATTTAAAAGTCTTTAAATTGTACTTTAAAAAACCTTGTCCCGTCTGCTATGTCCATCCCAGGCCACATCCTTCTCTTTATCGGGGATACCGCTTTCACTCCCCACTCGTGCAGTTTGGTCAGGATCACCTCATCAGGTATATACGTTGGCAGGTTTAGGAAGGATGAGACAAGCTCATTATTAGACATCTCCTTTACAAACTGAACTGTCTTTTATTTTTAGCCCATCCAGCAATTTCTTCTTTCCATCTTGATTTTCCATCGTGATTTCATACTTTTTCTGTGCTTTAAATCGACCGATTACCACCCCACACATCTTATACCATCTTATACCAGGTGCTGTAAGCTTTTTCTTTTTCAACTTGACATCAATGCATTCAATGGCCTAGACCTGATCTTCACCACCAACCGTTTGTGAAACTTTAAGCAACATACATAAACTTAGAACGTCGCTCAAAACAATTTCTATGAAACAGGACGACAGAATACCAAGACTGCCAGCAGGGTGCACCAGAGAGCTGCAACAAGAGATCTACATTTCTCCAAATGTAATTAATGACTATGCATTACGCCATTGGAAGCTCAATGAAGGGATACATTCTGTGTCCCGTCCGCAAATTGTTAGTTCTACTCATCACCACACTTTGGTCACTTAACCATCTAACCATTTTGACTTACCAGCACGTGCTATGGCGAAGACAAATAAGGAGAGGAGTAAAACACTGTAGGCACACACATAGAAAGAGAGAGAGAGAGAGAGAGAGAGAGAGAGAGAGAGAGAGAGAGAGAGACGCGCACCAGAGAGCTGCAACAAGAGATCTACATTTTTCCAAAAGTAATTAATGACTATGCATTGCGCCATTGGAAGCTCAATGAAGGGATACATTCTGTGTCCCGTCCGCAAATTGTTAGTTCTACTCATCACCACACTTTGGTCACTTAACCATCTAACCATTTTGACTTACCAGCACGTGCTATGGCGAAGTCAAATAAGGAGAGGAGTAAAACACTGTAGGCACACACATAGAAAGAGAGAGAGAGAGAGAGAGAGAGAGAGAGAGAGAGAGAGAGAGAGAGAGAGAGAGAGAGAGAGAGAGAGAGAGAGAGAGAGAGAGAGAGAGAGAGAGAGAGAGAGAGAGAGTGAGACGCGCACCAGAGAGCTGCAACAAGAGATCTACATTACTCCAAATGTAATTAATGACTATGCATTGCGCCATTGGAAGCTCAATGAAGTGATACATTCTGTGTCCCGTCCGCAAATTGTTAGTTCTACTCATCACCACACTTTGGTCACTTAACCATCTAACCATTTTGACTTACCAGCACGTGCTATGGCGAAGACAAATAAGGAGAGGAGTAAAACACTGTAGGCACACACATAGAAAGAGAGAGAGAGAGAGAGAGAGAGAGAGAGAGAGAGAGAGAGAGAGAGAGAGTGAGACGCGCACACACACACACACACTCTCACACACACACACACACACACACACACACAAAGTCTTATCAAGTTATTGAATTAATTCCTGTCTCACAATATTCGGCTGCGCAATGCACCAGCACAGAGCGTGGACTTTTGTAATTCAATTTTTATGAAGCAAACAAACAAATCTTTTGAAACAATTGTAACAACCGCGGGCCACTTCAAATGTTGAAAGAAATCATTACAGTGATCCAGATCACATGCTTCTTTTTTCTGTTCTGTTGTAGACCTATAGTCTTTATCTGTCCACAAACAAGCACGTCGAATGTAGCCTACATTGTGCATGCTCTCAATGTACTAACGATTTGGTTTGGTAAAAATGACGATGGAAATCGATGAGGATCTGACACTGAAATGATAGCTTAATGCTGGCGGAATGAATGCCTATGTACGTTGACATCGAGAAGGAATCAGACCGAATCAATTACTGCCCTCTACATTGAACTAATCCTTCCTTTCTAAAAGTGTAACGTGGGACGTGAGCAACGTTCTCACAATATATGTCCTACTCTATAAAAGCCAGTTTGGCGCAACCAAAAATTGCTTACGGCCATACCACCCTGAGCACGCCCATTGTGAAGGAAGCAGGAAGTGAGTTAGCAGTTAGCATAGCAGTGTTTGTTTGTGCCGTGTGCTTGTGAGTCAAGTCGTGTTTGTTTACTGTGTGTGTTAGACTGTGTGTATGTGAGTCTAGAGAGTGTTTTTTGACTGTTTGTTTTTTCGTTTTATTCCCCCAGCAGCTTGCTGTTTGGGGGAACGTTTTTGTTTAGTGTTTGTTGTTTGAATGAGTGAAAGAATGAAACGGAGAGAGAGTGAAGAGAGGAGTGAGAGAGTGGAGAGGAGTAGGACAGATCAAATGGCAATGGACAACGGAAAGGCACATACTACGAGACAGATTATGGACAATGGCACAGAGCGGATTCTGACTACTATGAATAATGACAACGGAACGACACCGACTACGAACAGGATCATGGACAAGGGAGCGACGCAGCAAGTGGATAAGAACAATGAGAAAGCAATGGCAACGACGACGAGCGGGATCACGGAAAAAGCTGACAACAGTAAGACCAAACGTTTTGAGAAAAAGCTGACAGTTGCTGTAGAGATTATTGGAAGTGAAAAAATATCTATGATGACATTGCTAAGGGAAGTCAAGAAGATGTGTGGGGTGGTAATGGGCTGTCGGGTTAAAGGAGAAAAAAAGTACGAGATCACCATGGCAAATGAAGAAGGAAAGGAGAGATTGCTAGATGGACTAAAAATAAAAGACAGTTCGGTGTTTGTTAAGGAGATAATGAACAATGAGCTTGTCGTATCATTTCTAAATCTACCAATGTACATACCTGATGAGGTGATCCTAGCCAAACTGCACGAATGGGGAGTGAAAGCGGTCTCCCCCATAAAGAGAAGGATGTGGCCCGGGATGGACATTGCAGACGGGACAAGGTTTTTGAAAGTTCAATTTACGGAAACTGTAAAATCACTGCCGTATTCTACTAAAATTGATACGCTAGAAGGAATGGAATATTTCCGTGTAATTCATGACCGTCAAGTCAGAGTATGCCGGTTATGCATTCAAGAGGGGCATATTTTGAGAGATTGCCCGCAGTTGACTTGCCACGGATGTCATATGCAGGGGCATTACATGCGGGAATGCCCGATGCGTCGAAGGAGAGAGGGAGACCGAGCAGAGGAGAGTCAGGAGGCGTGGCGGGCCGGCAGATCGGGGGCGGTCGCAGCGGAGGCAGTGGTGTTGGAAGCGGAGACGGCGGCGTTGGTAGAGGCAGAGACAGCAGTGGTGCTGGAAGCGGAGACGGCGGCGGTGGTAGAGGCAGAGACAGCAGTGGTGCTGGAGGCGGGAATGGCGGCGGTGGCGGAGAAAGCAGTGGTGCTGGAGGCTGAAATGGCGGCGGTGGTGGAGGCAGAGACAGCAGTGGTGCTGGAGGCGGAAATGGCGGCGGTGGCGGAGAAAGCAGTGGTGCTGGAGGCGGAAATGGCGGCGGTGGTGGAGGCACAGACAGCAGTGGTGCGGGCAGCAGAGACAGCGGCAGAGACAGCGGCGGAGACGGCGGCGGTGGCTGCGGAGTTTCTGGCAGAGGAGACAGCAGCGGAGGTGGAGCTACTCGACGGGGCGATGGACGACGTCGTCGTGCAGGGGGATCTGCCAATCGGGGGAGCGACAGAGCTGGGAGGCGGTGGAGTTGACGCTGGGGATAGAGGAGCGTTGGAGGACAATGCGAGAGCCATGCTGTCGGAGGGAGAGATAGAAGAAAACCCAAACGAGGAGCAGAATGATGCAGTAAAAACCTGGATGGAAGAAATGGAAATTGAATTAGTGTCGGACACGGAAGACACTGTAGATCGAAAAACAGAACTATTAAAGAAAAGAAAAGCAAAGAAAGAAAGACTAAAAACAGGAAAAAAGAAAGATGATAGAAAAATGCAGATGCATTTCTAAAAAAGGTTTCATTGTATAGTTATGGGTATTTTTTGGTTTGTTTGGTTTTATTTATGTTTTTTTATTTTTATGTTGTTTTTGTTATTTTATTTAGTGGAGGATGTTTGTTTGTATAGCTTATTAATTATGTTATGTATGATGTGAATGGTGAGTAGGATTATTTTGGATGTGTATGTGATTGTTGAATGTTATTTATAACAGAATGAGAATGTAAACATAAATTGATGATTTTGATAATAAAAGATAAAAAAAAAAGAGCACGCCCGATGTCGTCTTATCTCGGAAGCTAAGCAGGGTCGGGCCTGGTTAGTACTTGGATGGGAGACCGCCTGGGAATACCAGGTGCTGTAAGCTTTTTCTTTTTCAACTTGACATCAATGCATCTAATGGCCTAGACCTGATCTTCACCACCAACCGTTTGTGAAATTTTAAGCAACATACATAAACTTACAACGTCGCTCAAAACAATAGGAATGAAACAGGACGACAGAATACCAAGACTGCCAGCAGGGTGCACCAGAGAGCTGCAACAAGAGATCTACATTTCCCCAAATGTAATTAATGACTATGCATTGCGCCATTGGAAGCTCAATGAAGGGATACATTCTGTGTCCCGTCCGCAAATTGTTAGTTCTACTCATCACCACACTTTGGTCACTTAACCATCTAACCATTTTGACTTACCAGCACGTGCTATGGCGAAGACAAATAAGGAGAGGAGTAAAACACTGTAGGCACACACATAGAGAGAGAGAGAGAGAGAGAGAGAGAGAGAGAGAGAGAGAGAGAGAGAGACGCGCACACACACACACACACACACAAAGTCTTATCAAGTTAATGAATTAATTCCTGTCTCACAATATTCGGCTGCGCAATGCACCAGCACAGAGCGTGGACTTTTGTAATTCAATTTTTATGAAGCAAACAAACCATCTTTTGAATCAATTGTAACAACCGCGGGCCACTTCAAATGTTAAAAGAAATCATTACAGTGAGCCAGATCACATGCTTCTTTTTTCTGTTCTGTTGTAGGCCTATGGTCTTTATCTGTCCACAAACAAGCACGTCGAATGTAGCCTACATTGTGCATGCTCTCAATGTACTAACGATTTGGTTTGGTAAAAATGACGATGGAAATCGATGAGGACGTGAAACTGAAATGATAGCTTAATGCTGGCGGAATGAATGCCTGTGTACGTTGACATCGAGAAGGAATCAGACCGAATCAATGACTGCCCTCTACATTGAACTAATCCTTCCTTTCTAAAAGTGTAACGTGGGACGTGAGCAACGTTCTCACAATATATGTCTTACTCTATAAAAGCCAGTTTGGCGAAACCAAAAATTGCTTACGGCCATACCACCCTGAGCACGACCATTTGGTTGATGCAGGAAGTGAATGCGCAGAGTTTCGTTGAGAGAGCAGTGGAGATCGATTGTTTGAATATTGTTTTCATTGTTATTTCGTGTTGTTTCGTTATACTATTTAGTATTTCGTTAGTGTACCAGTCCGTGTGTATTTTCGTTTTGTTTCTCCCGACAGCTTTTGCTGTTTGGGTAAGTTTTTAATTTGTTTGCATGGAGAGGTGAATGTCGCTGACTGATAAAATGCCTGCTGAAATAGGAACGGATAAAACGACGACGGACAAACGTAGTGAAGGCATGGAGAGAAGCATTGAGACGGACAGACAAACAAACGAGATTAGAATTAACAACGACAACGGCATAACGCACACACACGGGGAGAGTAGAAGAAACGGTGAGGCACGCGGTGTTGTGAGAGAGATGTATCGGGAAGAATTGACGGTGGAGGTGGAGGGAAAGGAAGCGATATCAATGATGGATGTACTGAGGGAGATTAAGAAAGTTTGTGGATGTGTCATGGGATGCAGAGTGAAAGGGGACAGGAGCTACGAGATAACAATGAGAGACGAGATGGGGAGAGCGAGATTAATGGACGGCATACGAGTGAAAGGAGCAATGGTGCACGCCAGAGACATTGTGAATAATGAGTTGGTGGTGTCCTTTATCAACCTGCCGGTTTATCTGAAGGACGGGATTATTATTGCGAAGCTGGAGGAGTGGGGAGTGAAGCCGATGTCGGCAATTAAAAGGCGTATGTGGCCCGGTACGGACATTTGGCACGGCACAAGATTTTTAAAAGTCCGGTTTAATGACGAGGTGCGTCCTCTTCCGCATTCGGTGAAATTTGACACCTTGAGAGGGGCCGAATACTTCCGAGTTATTAACGACCGGCAAGTCAAGTGTGCAGGCTGTGCATTAAGTCGGGACATATCTTCAGAGAATCCCCAGAGTTTAAGTGCTTTAAGTGCCATAAGACAAGGCATTACGCACGTGAGTGTGAGGTGCGGAGAGAGAGGACGTGAGCGTGCGGAGAGAGGGTGTGAGCGTGCGGAGAGAGACGGAGAGAGAGGACGTGAGAGAGACGGAGAAAGCTGACGTGAGCAGACGGGAGAAAGGCGGGGAGAGGAGTGACGTTCAGCAGACGGAGAAGGGCGATGACGTAGACGACGGTAGCTCGGACGGAGCGTGAGACGGAGCTTTTTCTTTTTCAACTTGACATCAATGCATCCAATGGCCTAGACCTGATCTTCACCACCAACCGTTTGTGAAATTTTAAGCAACATACATAAACTTACAACGTCGCTCAAAACTATTTTTATGAAACATGACGACAGAATACCAAGACTGCCAGCAGGGTGCACCAGAGAGGTGCAACAAGAGATCTACATTTATCCAAATGTAATTAATGACTATGCATTGCGTCTTTGGAAGCTCAATGAAGGGATACATTCTGTGGCCCGTCGACAAATTGTTAGTTCTACTCATCACCGCACTTTGGTCACCTAACCATCTAACCATTTTGACTTACCAGCACGTGCTATGGCGAAGACAAATAAGGAGAAGAGTAAAACACTGTAGGCATACTCAGAGAAAGAGAGAGAGAGAGAGAGTGAGACGCGCGCACACACGCGCACACACACACACACACACACACACACACACACACACACACACACACACACACACACACACACACACACAAAGTCTTATGAAGTTAATGAATTAATTCCTGTCTCACAATATTCGGCTGCGCAATGCACCAGCACAGAGCGTGGACCTTTGTAATTCAATTTTTATGAAACAAACAAACCATCTTTTGAAACAATTGTAACAACCGCGGGCCACTTCAAATGTTAAAAGAAATCATTACAGTGAGCCAGATCACATGCTTCTTTTTTCTGTTCTGTTGTAGGCCTATAGTCTTTATCTGTCCACAAACAAGCACGTCGGATGTAGCCTACATTGTGCATGCTCTCAATGTACTAACGATTTGGTTTGGTAAAAATGACGATGGAAATCGATGAGGACCTGACACTGAAATGATAGCTTAATGCTGGCGGAATGAATGCCTATGTACGTTGACATCGAGAAGGAATCAGACCGAATCAATTACTGCCCTCTACATTGAACGAATCCTTCCTTTCTAAAAGTGTAACGTGGGACGTGAACAACGTTCTCACAATATATGTCCTACTCTATAAAAGCCAGTTTGGCGCAACCAAAAATTGCTTACGGCCATACCACCCTGAGCACGCCCCTTTTGGTTTGAACCAGGAAGTGAATGCGCAGAGTTTCGGTGAGAGAGCAGGTGGAGAGCGATCGTTTGAATATTGTTTTCATTCTTATTTCGTGTTGTTTCGTTGTACTATTTAGTATTTCGTTAGTCTACCAGTCCGGGAGTATTTCCGTGTTGTTTCCCCCGACAGCTTTTGCTGTTTGGGGAAGTTCTTCGTTTGTTTGTAGGGAGAGGTGAATGTCGCTGACGGGTAAAATGCCAGCTGAGATAGGAATGGATAAAACGACGACAGACAAACGTAGTGAAGGAATGGAGAGAAACATTGAGACGGACAGACAAACAAACGAGATTACAAATAACAACGACGACGACATAACGCGCACACACGGAGAAAGTAGAGGTAACGGCGAGGCACGCGGTGTTGGGAGAGAGATGTATGGGGAAGAATTGACGGTGGACGTGGAGGTGGAGGGAAAGGAAGCGATTTCAATGATGGACGTATTGAGGGAGGTTAAGAAAGTTTGTGGCTGTGTGATGGGATGTAGAGTGAAAGGGGACAGGAGCTATGAAATCACGATGAGAGACGACGTGGGCAGATCAAAATTAATGGACGGCATACGAGTTAAAGGAGCAATGGTTCACGCCAGAGACATTGTTAATAATGAGATGGTCGTTTCCTTTATTAACCTGCCGGTTTATCTGAAGGACGGGATTATCATTGCGAAGCTGCAGGAGTGGGGAGTGAAGCCGATGTCGTTAATCAAAAGACGTATGTGGCCAGGTACGGACATTTGTGACTGCACCAGATATTTAAAAGTCCGTTTTAATGACGAGGTGCGTTCTCTGCCGTACTCGGTGAAATTCGACACCTTGAGAGGGGCCGAATACTTCCGGGTTATTCACGACCGGCAAGTCAGAGTGTGCAGGCTGTGCATTAAGCCGGGACATATCTTCAGAGAATGCCCGGAGTTTAAATGCTTTAAATGCCAGAAGACCGGGCATTATGCACGTGAGTGTGAGGGGCGGAGAGAGACGGAAAGAGAGGACGTCGGCGAGCGGAGAGAGACGGAAAGAGAGGACGTCGGCGAGCTGAGAGAGGCGGAGACAGAGAACGTCGGCATACGGAGAGAGACGGAGAGAGAGGGCGTGAGCAGGCGGAGAGAGACGGAGAGAGAGGTCGTGAGAGAGACGGAGAAAGCTGACGTGAGCAGACGGGAGGAAGGCGAGGAGAGGAGTGACGTTCAGCAGACGGAGAAGGGCGGTGACGTAGACGACGGTAGCGCGGACGTAGCGGGAGACGAACAGATCCTGATAACCATTGTGGATGACATCACGGAGGAAATGGAGCAGGAGGGAGTAGTCGAGGAGCAGAGGGAGACGGAGGACGTTTGCGGAGTGGAGAAGGAAGGCGTGAAAGAGACGGAGGTGGTGGAGGAGAAACGGAGGGTGGCTCATACCAAGCGAGCTGGGAACGTTGCGGTTCGTGGAGCCAAGGAGCAACGCCCACCAAGCAGAGAGAGGTTGAAGGAGGAGGAGAGCGACGAAGCCTCGGACATGGACACAATCGCTCCCCGATGGCCACGAGGAAAGCGAAAGGCCATGAAAGGAAAGGACTATTCAGAAAAGATTAAAGGGTCGCGGTCTGGTATGTAATTTGATTTATAAATGTTTGTTTTTTCTTATTTTCTTTGGTTTTCTCTCATGACCACTGTAACTTCTGTTAATGTCAACGGGCTGAGGGACGGGAAGAAGCTAAAGGAGTTGTTGTTTGTGTATAGGAGTGACTTGCTGTGTATTCAGGAAACAAATTGGGATGAGGAAAAAGTGAAGGAGGTGAGAGAGGATTGGAAGGGAGACATATTTTATAACAATGGTGCTAGGAATGCTAGGGGAGTAGCAATCTTAATAAAGAAGGATAAAGTAGAAGATGTCAGGGAGGTATATAAGGATGGGACAGGGAGGATATTAGTCATAGAGTTTAGATATAGGAAGTTAGATTTTAGGTTGATTAATATATATGTACCAAATGTAGAAAAGGATAGGAGGAGCATATTAGAGGAACTGGCCGGGTTGGTAGTAGGGCGTTGTTTGATAGTAGGGGACTTTAACATTAGGTGTAGTAGATTAGATGTAGGGAAGGGGGTAGAGTTTAGATGGGAAAAGTCGAGGGGGATGTTGATGGAGATAATGAGGGATAAGGGGTTATTAGATGTATGGAGGTATGAGAATCCAGAGAAGAGAGAGTTCACGAGGAGACAGATGAAGGAGGGGGTGTTGAAACAGAGTAGGATAGATTTACTTTTAGTACAGGAGGAAATGATTAAATATATAGATAGTATGAGGCACCAGGGAAATAGTTTTAGTGATCATGATGGGGTTCGGTTTAGAATTAAGGTAGGGAAAGAGGAAGTAGGGGGCGGGATGTGGATTTTGAATTCTGGCTTTCTTGAGGAGGAAGAGTATGAACAACAGATTAGGGAGTTATTTGACAGAGAGAAAGAGAGGATCGAGGAGGAGACAGAGAATGATAGGGTTGTTTATAGTATCGGGGAGAGATGGGAGGTGATGAAGAATAGAATTAAATCAATTAGTATTAAGTATAGTAAGAAAAGGAAAGAAAGGATGTTAAAGGAAGAGAAGGACTTGAGGGAAAGATTGAGGGTTGAGTTAGGTAGGGCAGAGGATGAAGAGGGATACAGTATGGAGAATTACATAGAGGTAAAGATGGAGTTGGAGAGGTTCGAGAGGGAGAAATGTAGAGGGGCTATTCTGAGGAGCAAGTTCAAATATGCTTTAGAGGGGGAGAAATGCACAGGGTACTTCTTAGGGTTGGAGAAAAGGAAGCAGAGTAGAACATTTATACATGAAATAAATAACAGGGAGGGTGTGGTAACAGAGGACTACGTGGAGATATTGGAGAGGGTTCAGGAGTTTTATGAGGAGTTGTATAAGAGGGGGGGTGTGGATGAAGGTAGTATAGAGGAGGTGCTGGATAGTGTAGAGAGTGAGTTGAGTGAGGCTGATAGGAGTTGGTGTGATAGGGAAATTGATGAGATGGAGGTCATGGAAGCAATAGGGGGATTAAAGAGTGGAAGGAGTCCGGGGAGTGATGGGATAGGGATAGAATTTTATAAAATATTTAAACATGACGTATCACCCATGTTAGTGGAGGTATTTAGGGAGATGGAGAGAACAGGGATAGTGCAGGATAGAATGGTAGAAGGGGTGATAACCATATTATATAAGAAGGGAAGTAAGTTAGATTTAGCGAATTATAGGCCAATCAGTTTATTGAATGTAGATTATAAAATTCTAACCAAAGTGCTGGCCAATAGAATAAAGAGAGTGATAGGAGAGGTAGTGCAGCCAACGCAGTGTTATAGTATACCAGGTAGAGATATAGCAGACACGATAGGGACGGTCAGGGATGTGATAGAACATATGAAGAGGGATAAGGTAGGAGGAGTGGTAGTGGGGATAGATTGGAACAAAGCATTTGATAGAGTAGAGCATGAGTTTTTATTTAGTGTATTAGAGAAGTTTGGGTTTGGGGAGAAGATGGTAGGATGGGTGAGGAGGTTATATGGGAGTGCACGGAGTTGTGTAAAGGTGAATGGGGTTTTAACAGATAGTTTTGAGCTGGGGAGGTCGGTGAGACAGGGATGTCCTCTGTCTGCGTTATTATACGCTTTATCTGTAGAACCACTGGCTGCACTTATTAAGAGGGATAAAGGGGTAAAAGGGATAGAGTTACCATACGGGGGAAGGTGTGTTATAAATCACTATGCAGATGACACAACAATCACGGTGAGGGATGCCGGCAGTGTGAGAAGGGTTATTGAGTTGGTGGAAGACTACGGGAGAGCATCGGGGGCCAAGATCAACAAAGACAAGTCAGAAATAATGTATATAGGAAAGGTTGAGAGAGTAGAGGTAGGCTTGAGGGTGGAGGAAAAGTATATAAAGGTGCTGGGAATACACCTGGGGGTGGATAGTAAGGAGGCGAGGGATGCGACATGGAGCGGTGTGATTAATAAAATTAGAACGGTGTGCACAGCATGGAGGGGGAGGAAGTTAAGGTTGAAAGGGAAAGTAGTGGTAGTGAATAGTCTTTTGTTGTCGGTGTGTGTGTACGTGATGAGTGTACTTGAGATGCCACTCTGGGTGATGAATGATTTAAACAAAATTGTGTGTGAATTTATTTGGGAAGGAAAAGGGGTGAAAATTGCACAGAAAACATTGGTTGGAAAGAAGCAGAAGGGTGGTTTGAAATTGATGGATCTGGAAACAAAAAAGACAGCAATAAGAATAAAGACGGTGCAAAAGTACATGGTGGGAAGGTGGCACTATGGGTGGAAGGATCTGTTAAAGAAATACATTAATGAGGTGGGGGGAATAGGTGATTACGGCTGGTACATGGGTTTTAAGCAGACCATGACGGTTGGGATACCTGAGATTTATAGGGAGGTGCTAGAGGCGTGGAGGAGGTTTCTGCCAAAAGTACAGTATGAGTGTGATGGATTGAATATGTTTGTAAATTTACCCCTGTTTCTAAATGAAAAATTTAAACACAACGCAAAAACACTTTATGAACCCCAATTTATAGAAGGAGGCATTAGGCAAGTTAAAGACCTCATTTATGAGGTCATCCCAGGATTCCTCAGGGATAACTGCATTTTCGATGCAGTGTGTGAGTTTGATGGCATGGAGGACAGAGACAAGGTTAAAAAAATACATGATAAGATCAAAAGCAGTATACCAGGGGAATGGGCCGGACTGATTGAAAGGGAATGCGTGAGTATGCAAGAAGTACGTATCCCTGAATTGTATGTTTTGGTGGAGGGGGTGAAATGTCAAATGAAAAATATGAGTGTGAAGAAAGTGTATGACTGGCTGATAGTGGATGTGTTTAAAGAGCCAGCATCAGTGAATGTGTGGAGGAGGGTGTTTGTGAACTGGGAAGTGGAAAATATATGGGCAAATTGTAACATTAAATACAACAGTATTGAGTGTGAGAACAACGATTTTCTAATCAAACACAACAGAATTTACACAAACGTTGTCCTGAACAAAATTAATAACAAAGTTGATGTGATGTGTGATGTCTGTAGCAGTGGTCATGAGAGTTTTTCACATTATTTTTTGGATTGTGTGGAACTGGTTGATTTCTTTGAGTTTTTAAAAGCACTGATTAAGTTAAACTGGAGTGAGGAGTTTGATGTGGAGGCAGAGTGGAGGATGGTGTTTTTGTTTGGTGTATGTGGGAAAGGTGTGCATTTTCATTTGTGCAATTTTGTTTTAAGTCATGCCAGACTCGCGATCCTGTTGAGAAGGAACTATGCGCACTTTGAGGGACGAAAGGTGAATGTAACACAATTGTTTAAATCCATAATGAAGAGGGATGTGGGTTTGATTTACAATTATGGCGGGGAGGGGGCAAAAGAATGCTTCATCAGTGGGACTACTTTCATTCGTGAAAGGGAGGGTGGAGGCATTTTGTTTAAATGGTGAGGGACATTCAATTTGGATTTAAGGGAGTAAGCTGGTGTTTTGTTGTGCTCTCTCTCTTGCAGGGGGGTCGTGTCCTGCTTCCCGGTCGGGGTGGATGGCCGGGGGGTCTTTCGGGGGTGGCGGTGCCGTGTGCGGGTGGGTGTGTGCTCGGTCCGTCGGTGCGGGGTGCTCGGTGTCCGCTCCGCCGCTGGACGGATGGTCGTGCGGGCGCTGCCGCTTTCCTCGGTCCCGGGCCCGGGTTGGTAGTAGCGGATGCATTATCACAGGGGCGCCACTGTGGCGGTGCATCTGCTGCTGCTGGCAAGGGTTCGGGGGTGGGGGGTGCGGTTGGGCTCGTGCGCTTGTCTGTTTGGCGGTGGGGGGGGGGCCTGGTGCCCGGCCTCGGTGGGGCGGGCGCGCGCACGCGCGTGCGCGTTGCCGTCGCTCTCGGGGGGCCTTTGGGTCGTTTGCTCCGGTCGTGGGGCGGGGCCTGGCCTCCGTGTGGGAGGGGGGGCACGACAGCACGTAGGGATTTTGTATCCTGCTTGCTCGATTGTGCTTTCCCCTCAGGGTGGGCAAGTATCCGTAGTGTGTGCAAATATGTTTTTGTACTTAATTTTCATAGTGTTTTTTCTATTCTGCACTAGTGGACTGTGGTTTTGAATTTGTATAAGGGATGTCTTGATTTGTATATGTTGTACATATTGTATATTTGACATTTGACTTTGTAAATTTGTGAATTTGAAAAACATTAAAAAGATTAAAAAAAAAGAGCACGCCCGATCTCGTCTGATCTCGGAAGCTAAGCAGGGTCGGGCCTGGTTAGTACTTGGATGGGAGACCGCCTGGGAATACCAGGTGCTGTAAGCTTTTTCTTTTTCAACTTGACATCAATGCATTCAATGGCCTAGACCTGATCTTCACCACCAACCGTTTGTGAAATTTTAAGCAACATACATAAACTTACAACGTCGCTCAAAACAATTTCTATGAAACAGGACGACAGAATACCAAGACTGCCAGCAGGGTGCACCAGAGAGCTGCAACAAGAGATCTACATTTCCCCAAATGTAATTAATGACTATGCATTGCGCCATTGGAAGCTCAATGAAGGGATACATTCTGTGTCCCGTCCGCAAATTGTTAGTTCTACTCATCACCACACTTTGGTCACTTAACCATCTAACCATTTTGACTTACCAGCACGTGCTATGGCGAAGACAAATAAGGAGAGGAGTAAAACACTGTAGGCACACACATAGAAAGAGAGAGAGAGAGAGAGAGAGAGAGAGAGAGAGACGCGCACACACACACACACACTCTCACACACACACACACACACACACACACACACACACACACACACACACACACACAAAGTCTTATCAAGTTATTGAATTAATTCCTGTCTCACAATATTCGGCTGCGCAATGCACCAGCACAGAGCGTGGACTTTTGTAATTCAATTTTTATGAAGCAAACAAACGAATCTTTTGAAACAATTGTAACAACCGCGGGCCACTTCAAATGTTGAAAGAAATCATTACAGTGAGCCAGATCACATGCTTCTTTTTTCTGTTCTGTTGTAGACCTATAGTCTTTATCTGTCCACAAACAAGCACGTCGAATGTAGCCTACATTGTGCATGCTCTCAATGTACTAACGATTTGGTTTGGTAAAAATGACGATGGAAATCGATGAGGACCTGACACTGAAATGATAGCTTAATGCTGGCGGAATGAATGCCTATGTACGTTGACATCGAGAAGGAATCAGACCGAATCAATTACTGCCCTTTACATTGAACGAATCCTTCCTTTCTAAAAGTGTAACGTGGGACGTGAGCAACGTTCTCACAATATATGTCCTACTCTATAAGAGCCAGTTTGGCGCAACCAAAAATTGCTTACGGCCATACCACCCTGAGCACGCCATTTGGTTTGAACCAGGAAGTGAATGCGCAGAGTTTCGGTGAGAGAGCAGGTGGAGAGCGATCGTTTGAATATTGTTTTCATTCTTATTTCGTGTTGTTTCGTTGTACTATTTAGTATTTCGTTAGTCTACCAGTCCGGGAGTATTTCCGTGTTGTTTCCCCCGACAGCTTTTGCTGTTTGGGGAAGTTCTTCGTTTGTTTGTAGGGAGAGGTGAATGTCGCTGACGGGTAAAATGCCAGCTGAGATAGGAATGGATAAAACGACGACAGACAAACGTAGTGAAGGAATGGAGAGAAACATTGAGACGGACAGACAAACAAACGAGATTACAAATAACAACGACGACGACATAACGCGCACACACGGAGAAAGTAGAGGTAACGGCGAGGCACGCGGTGTTGGGAGAGAGATGTATGGGGAAGAATTGACGGTGGACGTGGAGGTGGAGGGAAAGGAAGCGATTTCAATGATGGACGTATTGAGGGAGGTTAAGAAAGTTTGTGGCTGTGTGATGGGATGTAGAGTGAAAGGGGACAGGAGCTATGAAATCACGATGAGAGACGACGTGGGCAGATCAAAATTAATGGACGGCATACGAGTTAAAGGAGCAATGGTTCACGCCAGAGACATTGTTAATAATGAGATGGTCGTGTCCTTTATTAACCTGCCGGTTTATCTGAAGGACGGGATTATCATTGCGAAGCTGCAGGAGTGGGGAGTGAAGCCGATGTCGTTAATCAAAAGACGTATGTGGCCAGGTACGGACATTTGTGACGGCACCAGATATTTAAAAGTCCGTTTTAATGACGAGGTGCGTTCTCTGCCGTACTCGGTGAAATTCGACACCTTGAGAGGGGCCGAATACTTCCGGGTTATTCACGACCGGCAAGTCAGAGTGTGCAGGCTGTGCATTAAGCCGGGACATATCTTCAGAGAATGCCCGGAGTTTAAATGCTTTAAATGCCAGAAGACCGGGCATTATGCACGTGAGTGTGAGGGGCGGAGAGAGACGGAAAGAGAGGACGTCGGCGAGCGGAGAGAGACGGAAAGAGAGGACGTCGGCGAGCTGAGAGAGGCGGAGACAGAGAACGTCGGCATACGGAGAGAGACGGAGAGAGAGGGCGTGAGCAGGCGGAGAGAGACGGAGAGAAGGACGGAGAGAGAGGTCGTGAGAGAGACGGAGAAAGCTGACGTGAGCAGACGGGAGGAAGGCGAGGAGAGGAGTGACGTTCAGCAGACGGAGAAGGGCGGTGACGTAGACGACGGTAGCGCGGACGTAGCGGGAGACGAACAGATCCTGATAACCATTGTGGATGACATCACGGAGGAAATGGAGCAGGAGGGAGTAGTCGAGGAGCAGAGGGAGACGGAGGACGTTTGCGGAGTGGAGAAGGAAGGCGTGAAAGAGACGGAGGTGGTGGAGGAGAAACGGAGGGTGGCTCATACCAAGCGAGCTGGGAACGTTGCGGTTCGTGGAGCCAAGGAGCAACGCCCACCAAGCAGAGAGAGGTTGAAGGAGGAGGAGAGCGACGAAGCCTCGGACATGGACACAATCGCTCCCCGATGGCCACGAGGAAAGCGAAAGGCCATGAAAGGAAAGGACTATTCAGAAAAGATTAAAGGGTCGCGGTCTGGTATGTAATTTGATTTATAAATGTTTGTTTTTTCTTATTTTCTTTGGTTTTCTCTCATGACCACTGTAACTTCTGTTAATGTCAACGGGCTGAGGGACGGGAAGAAGCTAAAGGAGTTGTTGTTTGTGTATAGGAGTGACTTGCTGTGTATTCAGGAAACAAATTGGGATGAGGAAAAAGTGAAGGAGGTGAGAGAGGATTGGAAGGGAGACATATTTTATAACAATGGTGCTAGGAATGCTAGGGGAGTAGCAATCTTAATAAAGAAGGATAAAGTAGAAGATGTCAGGGAGGTATATAAGGATGGGACAGGGAGGATATTAGTCATAGAGTTTAGATATAGGAAGTTAGATTTTAGGTTGATTAATATATATGTACCGAATGTAGAAAAGGATAGGAGGAGCATATTAGAGGAACTGGCCGGGTTGGTAGTAGGGCGGTGTTTGATAGTAGGGGACTTTAACATTAGGTGTAGTAGATTAGATGTAGGGAAGGGGGTAGAGTTTAGATGGGAAAAGTCGAGGGGGATGTTGATGGAGATAATGAGGGATAAGGGGTTATTAGATGTATGGAGGTATGAGAATCCAGAGAAGAGAGAGTTCACGAGGAGACAGATGAAGGAGGGGGTGTTGAAACAGAGTAGGATAGATTTACTTTTAGTACAGGAGGAAATGATTAAATATATAGATAGTATGAGGCACCAGGGAAATAGTTTTAGTGATCATGATGGGGTTCGGTTTAGAATTAAGGTAGGGAAAGAGGAAGTAGGGGGCGGGATGTGGATTTTGAATTCTGGCTTTCTTGAGGAGGAAGAGTATGAACAACAGATTAGGGAGTTATTTGACAGAGAGAAAGAGAGGATCGAGGAGGAGACAGAGAATGATAGGGTTGTTTATAGTATCGGGGAGAGATGGGAGGTGATGAAGAATAGAATTAAATCAATTAGTATTAAGTATAGTAAGAAAAGGAAAGAAAGGATGTTAAAGGAAGAGAAGGACTTGAGGGAAAGATTGAGGGTTGAGTTAGGTAGGGCAGAGGATGAAGAGGGATACAGTATGGAGAATTACATAGAGGTAAAGATGGAGTTGGAGAGGTTCGAGAGGGAGAAATGTAGAGGGGCTATTCTGAGGAGCAAGTTCAAATATGCTTTAGAGGGGGAGAAATGCACAGGGTACTTCTTAGGGTTGGAGAAAAGGAAGCAGAGTAGAACATTTATACATGAAATAAATAACAGGGAGGGTGTGGTAACAGAGGACTACGTGGAGATATTGGAGAGGGTTCAGGAGTTTTATGAGGAGTTGTATAAGAGGGGGGGTGTGGATGAAGGTAGTATAGAGGAGGTGCTGGATAGTGTAGAGAGTGAGTTGAGTGAGGCTGATAGGAGTTGGTGTGATAGGGAAATTGATGAGATGGAGGTCATGGAAGCAATAGGGGGATTAAAGAGTGGAAGGAGTCCGGGGAGTGATGGGATAGGGATAGAATTTTATAAAATATTTAAACATGACGTATCAGCCATGTTAGTGGAGGTATTTAGGGAGATGGAGAGAACAGGGATAGTGCAGGATAGAATGGTAGAAGGGGTGATAACCATATTATATAAGAAGGGAAGTAAGTTAGATTTAGCGAATTATAGGCCAATCAGTTTATTGAATGTAGATTATAAAATTCTAACCAAAGTGCTGGCCAATAGAATAAAGAGAGTGATAGGAGAGGTAGTGCAGCCAACGCAGTGTTATAGTATACCAGGTAGAGATATAGCAGACACGATAGGGACGGTCAGGGATGTGATAGAACATATGAAGAGGGATAAGGTAGGAGGAGTGGTAGTGGGGATAGATTGGAACAAAGCATTTGATAGAGTAGAGCATGAGTTTTTATTTAGTGTATTAGAGAAGTTTGGGTTTGGGGAGAAGATGGTAGGATGGGTGAGGAGGTTATATGGGAGTGCACGGAGTTGTGTAAAGGTGAATGGGGTTTTAACAGATAGTTTTGAGCTGGGGAGGTCGGTGAGACAGGGATGTCCTCTGTCTGCGTTATTATACGCTTTATCTGTAGAACCACTGGCTGCACTTATTAAGAGGGATAAAGGGGTAAAAGGGATAGAGTTACCATACGGGGGAAGGTGTGTTATAAATCACTATGCAGATGACACAACAATCACGGTGAGGGATGCCGGCAGTGTGAGAAGGGTTATTGAGTTGGTGGAAGACTACGGGAGAGCATCGGGGGCCAAGATCAACAAAGACAAGTCAGAAATAATGTATATAGGAAAGGTTGAGAGAGTAGAGGTAGGCTTGAGGGTGGAGGAAAAGTATATAAAGGTGCTGGGAATACACCTGGGGGTGGATAGTAAGGAGGCGAGGGATGCGACATGGAGCGGTGTGATTAATAAAATTAGAACGGTGTGCACAGCATGGAGGGGGAGGAAGTTAAGGTTGAAAGGGAAAGTAGTGGTAGTGAATAGTCTTTTGTTGTCGGTGTGTGTGTACGTGATGAGTGTACTTGAGATGCCACTCTGGGTGATGAATGATTTAAACAAAATTGTGTGTGATTTTATTTGGGAAGGAAAAGGGGTGAAAATTGCACAGAAAACATTGGTTGGAAAGAAGCAGAAGGGTGGTTTGAAATTGATGGATCTGGAAACAAAAAAGACTGCAATAAGAATAAAGACGGTGCAAAAGTACATGGTGGGAAGGTGGCACTATGGGTGGAAGGATCTGTTAAAGAAATACATTAATGAGGTGGGGGGAATAGGTGATTACGGCTGGTACATGGGTTTTAAGCAGACCATGACGGTTGGGATACCTGAGATTTATAGGGAGGTGCTAGAGGCGTGGAGGAGGTTTCTGCCAAAAGTACAGTATGAGTGTGATGGATTGAATATGTTTGTAAATTTACCCCTGTTTCTAAATGAAAAATTTAAACACAACGCAAAAACACTTTATGAACCCCAATTTATAGAAGGAGGCATTAGGCAAGTTAAAGACCTCATTTATGAGGTCATCCCAGGATTCCTCAGGGATAACTGTATTTTCGATGCAGTGTGTGAGTTTGATGGCATGGAGGACAGAGACAAGGTTAAAAAAATACATGATAAGATCAAAAGCAGTATACCAGGGGAATGGGCCGGACTAATTGAAAGGGAATGCGTGAGTATGCAAGAAGTACGTATCCCTGAATTGTATGTTTTGGTGGAGGGGGTGAAATGTCAAATGAAAAATATGAGTGTGAAGAAAGTGTATGACTGGCTGATAGTGGATGTGTTTAAAGAGCCAGCATCAGTGAATGTGTGGAGGAGGGTGTTTGTGAACTGGGAAGTGGAAAATATATGGGCAAATTGTAACATTAAATACAACAGTATTGAGTGTGAGAACAACGATTTTCTAATCAAACACAACAGAATTTACACAAACGTTGTCCTGAACAAAATTAATAACAAAGTTGATGTGATGTGTGATGTCTGTAGCAGTGGTCATGAGAGTTTTTCACATTATTTTTTGGATTGTGTGGAACTGGTTGATTTCTTTGAGTTTTTAAAAGCACTGATTAAGTTAAACTGGAGTGAGGAGTTTGATGTGGAGGCAGAGTGGAGGATGGTGTTTTTGTTTGGTGTATGTGGGAAAGGTGTGCATTTTCATTTGTGCAATTTTGTTTTAAGTCATGCCAGACTCGCGATCCTGTTGAGAAGGAACTATGCGCACTTTGAGGGACGAAAGGTGAATGTAACACAATTGTTTAAATCCATAATGAAGAGGGATGTGGGTTTGATTTACAATTATGGCGGGGAGGGGGCAAAAGAATACTTCATCAGTGGGACTACTTTCATTCGTGAAAGGGAGGGTGGAGGCATTTTGTTTAAATG
>JACYXH010000721.1:90000-115959 GCA_026745465.1 Lota lota
CATTCACTTCTGATTTTGCTTCATTTCCTCTTTAAAGTCTAAATGGCTGACCGATTCAGTTAAACATTTTCTGCACTTCCTATTGGTAAAAATTAATCTTTGTGTAAGAAATATTTTCCCTTTTAACAAGTGAGATCATGATTCAATGCTTCCCAACTGAACACAAAATTAAATTTGGTTTGATGTAGTTAAATTGCATTCGAATCTTCTGAATTAGATATACATCCCTGAAATATTTAATTCAGATTGCTAATACTTGCGGTTGTAATTTAAATAAATGTTTTGTTTAAGCATTACTATCAGATATGCTTAGAAATGCACAAAAGGGTATAAATGTACGATTTACTTTTGCTTGTAAATTCTTTTGTAAATTACAAACATGGTTTTAATGGTTGCTATTCTGTTCTGTCCGCATAAATGAATCCTCCAAAATCTTGAAACGGTTTCCTAATATCAGGAAGGGAAATAATTAGTTTAAAACAGAATGTCTTGTATGTAATTAATTTAACAAACACATTTTAAGCATTTCTTGAGCAGTAACAAAAAGATTTTAAGAAATGTTTGTGCTTTCACAAAACAATATGCCCTAATCAATGTATACTGATTTATAGGTTTTGCACACTGTTAACACACAAATAAACTGTGACAAAGCCTTGAAATGGTAAAACAGAGAAATCTGAGGGGCCGTCTATTTGATGTGGAGTAAGTAGATAAACTCCTAAACTCCAGCACACCTATAAGTCTATACAGCCTACCTCACAGTCTTCCATGGGGGTGTCAATCACACCAGAGGTCCCCTCAACATGCTGTTGAGATCCAGACATCATGTTCTGAAGGGAAAAAGAGATTGTCTGAGCATACACAATCCATTTACATTTTGACATAAGAAATACTGTAGAAATGTTACAGAAATCATATTATCTTCTATTGTAATATCTATTCTACAATGAGAAAAGCTAACATATGGAATACAGACAAGACAATAATATAGTAAAAAATTACTAAAACGACATTCAATGAGTTTCTGATTAGGGTATCCTCTCAAATATATCAGCCAATCCTAGTTCACAAAACCATGTCTTCTAAAATAGCAGTATTGCATCATGGAAGTCAGACAGTATTCACATGACCATTGTAACAACACTACACAAGCATTGTTAACTAATTATTTCCCTCTCTTTTTCTGGTTGAGAGTGAGCCAATAGGTGAAATCAGCTGGTGTATACTTGTGTTGGAATGATAACATGAATGTACTCAGACCTCCATGGCACACATATGGATACCACTGGTCTAAACCCATAACTGTATACATTAAAGATGATATAGGTAGTCATGGACTGTAGATTACACATAGGCAATATTGTAAAGTATGTATAGTACATTAAGTCCTAGTCAACTAACCAATGTCCTCTTAAACCATAATCTGCTTTACACAAGCATACGTCTGACATACGGCCATAGTGTTAACTGAATGAATTCTTCCTAAACCAAACCATGTCCTAATAAACCATGATCAAATACACACAAACGTGATGCAGTCTGACATACACAGGCCATAGTGTTAACTACATGAAGTCATCCTAACCCCAACCATGTCCTAATAAACCATTATCAAATATACACAAACATGATGCAGTCTGACTCACAGGCCATAGTGTTAACTACATGAAGTCCTCCTAACCCCAACCATGTCCTAATAAACCATAATCAAATATACACAAACATTATGCAGTCTGACATACACAGGCCATAGTGTTAACTACATGAACTCCTCCTAAATCAAACCATGGTTAAACAGAGATCTGAGGGTCCATCTATTTGATGTGGATTAAGTATGTAAAATCCTAAACTCCAGTACACATAGCAGTCCATACAGCCTACCTCACAGTCTTCCATGGGGGTGTCAATCACACCAGAGGTCCACTTGATATGTTGTTGAGATCCAGACATCATGCTCTGAAGGGAAACATTGATATTCTGAGTGTACACATTGCATATACATGCAGACATTACAATTAAAAACATTTGGTTTTCTCACAAAAATATAGATTATACAGAAACCATATGCAGTTCTACTGTAATATCTATTCTACAATGAGAACAGCTTACATATAGAATACAGACAAGACAATAATAGTCAATTACTAAAACAACATTAAATGAGTCACATTAGTGCATTCTCTCAAATATATTAGCCAATCCTAGTTCATAAAACCATGTCTTCTTAAACATAAGTATTCAATCGTGTGCCATGGAAGTCAGACAGTATTCACATTACCGTTGTAACACAGCACTACACCAGCAGTTACATAATTATTGCCCTCTCTTTTGCCCATAGCGTTAAGTACATTTATTCCTAGTAAATTAACCAATGTCCTGTTAAACCATAATAGGATTTACACAAACATGATGCAGTCTGACACACAGGCCATAGTGTTAACTACATGAAGTCCTCCTAACCCCAACCATGTCCTAATAAACCATAATCAAATATACACAAACATGATGCAGTCTGACATACACAGGCCATAGAGTTAACTACATGAAGTCCTCCTAACCCCAACCATGTCCTAATAAACCATAATCAAATATACACAAACATGATGCAGTCTGACATACACAGGCCATAGTGTTAACTACATGAACTCCTCTCAAATCAAACCATGGTAAAACAGAGATCTGAGGGTCCATCTATTTGATGTGGATTAACTATGTAAAATCCTAAACTCCAGTACACATAGCAGTCTATACAGCCTACCTCACAGTCTTCCATGGGGGTGTCAATCACACCAGAGGTCCACTTGATATGTTGTTGAGATCCAGACATCATGCTCTGAAGGGAAAAATTGATATTCTGAGTGTACACATTGCATATACATGCAGACATTACAATTAAAAACATTTGGTTTTCTCACAAAAATATAGATTATACAGAAACCATATGCAGTTCTACTGTAATATCTATTCTACAATGAGAACAGCTTACATATAGAATACAGACAAGACAATAATAGTAAATTACTAAAACAACATTAAATGAGTCACATTAGTGCATTCTCTCAAATATATTAGCCAATCCTAGTTCATAAAACCATGTCTTCTTAAACATAAGTATTCAATCGTGTGCCATGGAAGTCAGACAGTATTCACATTACCGTTGTAACACAGCACTACACCAGCAGTTACATAATTATTGCCCTCTCTTTTGCCCATAGCGTTAAGTACATTTATTCCTAGTAAATTAACCAATGTCCTGTTAAACCATAATAGGATTTACACAAACATGATGCAGTCTGACACACAGGCCATAGTGTTAACTACATGAAGTCCTCCTAACCCCAACCATGTCCTAATAAACCATAATCAAATATACACAAACATGATGCAGTCTGACATACACAGGCCATAGAGTTAACTACATGAAGTCCTCCTAACCCCAACCATGTCCTAATAAACCATAATCAAATATACACAAACATGATGCAGTCTGACATACACAGGCCATAGTGTTAACTACATGAACTCCTCTCAAATCAAACCATGGTAAAACAGAGATCTGAGGGTCCATCTATTTGATGTGGATTAACTATGTAAAATCCTAAACTCCAGTACACATAGCAGTCTATACAGCCTACCTCACAGTCTTCCATGGGGGTGTCAATCACACCAGAGGTCCACTTGATATGTTGTTGAGATCCAGACATCATGCTCTGAAGGGAAAAATTGATATTCTGAGTGTACACATTGCATATACATGCAGACATTACAATTAAAAACATTTGGTTTTCTCACAAAAATATAGATTATACAGAAACCATATGCAGTTCTACTGTAATATCTATTCTACAATGAGAACAGCTTACATATAGAATACAGACAAGACAATAATAGTAAATTACTAAAACAACATTAAATGAGTCACATTAGTGCATTCTCTCAAATATATTAGCCAATCCTAGTTCATAAAACCATGTCTTCTTAAACATAAGTATTCAATCGTGTGCCATGGAAGTCAGACAGTATTCACATTACCGTTGTAACACAGCACTACACCAGCAGTTACATAATTATTGCCCTCTCTTTTGCCCATAGCGTTAAGTACATTTATTCCTAGTAAATTAACCAATGTCCTGTTAAACCATAATAGGATTTACACAAACATGATGCAGTCTGACACACAGGCCATAGTGTTAACTACATGAAGTCCTCCTAACCCCAACCATGTCCTAATAAACCATAATCAAATATACACAAACATGATGCAGTCTGACATACACAGGCCATAGAGTTAACTACATGAAGTCCTCCTAACCCCAACCATGTCATAATAAACCATAATCAAATATACACAAACATGATGCAGTCTGACATACACAGGCCATAGTGTTAACTACATGAACTCCTCCTAAATCAAACCATGGTAAAACAGAGATCTGAGGGTCCATCTATTTGATGTGGATTAACTATGTAAAATCCTAAACTTCAGTACACATAGCAGTCTATACAGCCTACCTCACAGTCTTCCATGGGGTTGTCAATCACACCAGAGGTCCACTTGATATGTTGTTGAGATCCAGACATCATGCTCTGAAGGGAAAAATTGATATTCTGGGCGTACACATTGCATATACATGTAGACATTACAATTAAAAACAGTTGGTTTTCTCACAAAAATATAGATTATACAGAAACCATATGCAGTTCTACTGTAATATCTATTCTACAACGAGAACAGCTTAGATATAGAATACAGACAAGACAATAATACAGTCAATTACTAAAACAACATTAAATGAGAGTCACATTAGTGCATCCTCTCAAATATATTAGCCAATCCTAGTTCACAAAACCATGTCTTCTTAAACAGAAGTGTTCAATCATGTGCAATGGAAGTCAGACAGTATTCACATTACCGTTGTCTGATATTGTCTGAGCGTACACAATGCATACTTTAGGGGTGAACAATGTAATGGTGACCACATTGGTATCGGCCAATAATTATGAATATAATCTACAATGGAATAATCTTACATAAGGGCTATGGAAGAGACCACAAACAGAAATAAAGTAAATTAGTAAAAATACATGCAGATTGTAGTGGTGAGCTGCAATGGCTTGGCTTTTGGTGGTGTCATAGGTTTAAATTGAATCTGATTGGATAATAAAGATGTTAGCCCTGGGGCATCATGTAAAATGTAGGACACAAATCAGGAGGTGCATATGTGTACAGTTCAAGAGGTCTTGATACTACTGCAGATCAGGTTATAGACACACACTTACCTTTGGTGTCATTTATCCATTTTGAATAAATGTTTTCCTTGTCTCTCCCTAACTTGATATGCAATTCCGCATCCTGGATAGGAGTCAGTCCCTGACCCCTGGTCCGAATTCTTCTATTCACTAAAGTAAAGAAATATAACACAGTCACAAAGAAAAAGCAACAAAATCAACAAAACCAACAAACCAACATACTATTTGGATTGTGATAATAGCAGGCAGGGAGCAGTGTGCACAGATAATCTAGTCTTAAAAAAACATCCACAAAACATTAATATCCTGGCTCATGTGGCATGCTACTGTAGCTCTCTGTATCTATAAACACCGGGTACAAGAGGCTGTAATAGACAGTTTTTGTTTCACATGCAAATGATAGCTTGTGCTGTTCATTCCATTAGCTGTTGTTGCTGTAGGATTATGAATCTGGCCATTGCGTGAGTCTATTGCTTAAAGCTCCCGTTTATAGGAAAAATAAATGTATTAAGACAGCCCCGACTGACCAAGTTTGTTGAAATATTAGATTAAACGAATGATGTAATGGGTGAACTGTCGGCAACTGATCATCTAGGCTACTGTAAGGCCACTAATGGAAAAGGATCAGGTGCAACCCATTTAGTACAGGTTCAACCTGTTGGCTGGGTATGAGGGCTGATGCTTTGGTCCACTAAGACAGAGTGCCATCAAAAGTAATACAAAGTAATAAAAACAAAACATTGCATTTGATTAGGTACCTTTTTCGTGTTGGAAATAATTGTGGAGCCTTTTTACTTTGATGATTATTAGGATACTAGGTTCGGGATGATGATAGATCGCCTTTAAGAAGCTTGACCATACAACATGGTCTGAATCTATAACGTAGCGATCTTTTTCACTGTTCAATGCTTACGCATATGTTAAGACAGCCTGTACTATACAACCAAGTAAATCGGTCAAATAGCGTAATCATTCATTTATAAAAGTCAACTTGCTATCGTTTTCCAGCCTAGACTGCTGTGTAATTGCTAACGTTAGTTTTCGCATCTAACGAACACATAACTAGCTATGTAATGCGCCGACGACTTAACCTCCAATGCACAGTAACATGCATTTGCTGATTTTAATACAAATAATACAGTTCTATGAATACCACTGAGATATAGTTATGTACTCATGTAATACATACGCATGTAAAGACACTGTATTGTGCAGCCAAGCAAATCGCAACATATATCGCAAATCGAACATTGCTAATGTTAGACCAATTTCAACCAAACATAATATAATACCAATAACACAGAGATATAATCATGTACTCATGCAGTAAATCAACATTTAATATAGACTTGAAGTAAATTAAGGACTTACTTTTGAATTGCTTATGGTTAATACTCCATCAGCTGTTCGCTCCACACCAAATGCGAGACGTGAAGCTCCGGGGAACGCCTTCTTTGCAAGCAAAAAAAAATCTCGCGCGAAATTGTGTATAATCTCCCGCCATTGTGTATAAATTCTGCACTACCAAAAGGTGCCGTAGGGGGCGTATCATTATGATACACATACACATCATGGTTTAAAAGGTCAATTTCTTAAACGTCTATAACTTCATGAGGGGTGTTCTATCAGTTTTCATATAAACATGAGTGCGACCCTATCTTCATATATTTCTGAATTGAACCTTCTTTTCATTACATTTTGTGTTCTACAGTCAAATAACATGCTTTGTTCACCAAGGTTTACGAGGACAAGGCAATTGTCCTCGTAATCCGAGAGTCCTCCTAATGCTGGTGGGTAACCTTGTCTTTTGACCTCGTATACCATGTATACAAACACACACACACACACACACTGTCAAGTAAGGTTGATTCATCGAAACCCGGACAGTGTCTAAAAACGTGGATATGAGTAATATAACATGAGTCAAAAAGGGATGATGTTATTGTCGATTGATATCTACTGGTATATCCTATGTTAGCCAATAAGCACTGATACAACGACAACTGATTTTATAAGAACACTTGTGTACTATATAAGGGCACTTACTAGGTTGAGCACTGTCTTATGTATACATTTGAAAACACGGGTTCACATTATACTGGTAACAACGTCAAGGCCTCATGATGTATGTAAACCGCGCTACCTTATATCATTTTGTCTTCAACACTGATATATTACTTTTTGTTTGTCTACACTGATATATATCACTTCCTGTTTGTCCTGACCACTGAGATATATCAACTTTTGTCTTCACGCACTGCTGTATGGTCTTATAATCTACGCACTGATGTATTGTGTTGTACTCTAATACGAGGCTTAGATATGAGATTTGGCGTTAACGGATATGGGTTGTTTTGTACACGAGATATGAACTAGGAAGATCATATTCAATGAAGAAACAGGTTTATGATACTATGAGTGCATGTCTAGCATGAAATGCATATCTCAGGCATGTAATGGTGCTTGGGAACATAAGCTCATCCATCAGGTCTAATGTGACTTTCGGATCTTTTTAGGTGCTTTCTCGGAAACCGAATCACTCGGTAATTAAAAAGCCATAATAAAAACAGGTGGTAAATACATAAAGAACCCAGGAGATGGTGGTAATCAAACCACTTAGTAATAGCATAGGACGCCAGATGGGCCAAGAGGAAAAAGTACCTAGAAGCCGAGAGATAAGAACTATACGCGTCAGTAGAAGTGTAATGGAATATTACGACATGAAAAGGGAGGAACTATAAGTCCTATAAAAGAACCTGCATATGAACAGAACGAGGAGGAATCCTTACTACGGGGACTCCATGCAGGACGTCAACCCGGACCTCCGGAAGAAATAAAATAGCCGATAGACGAATAGAACGAATTGGAACAGAAAACCGAAAAGAGATAGAACATTCTCAGAACACCTCGGATAGACATGTGTTTTTAGAAGCTAGCCTAGTATTATTCAATCTCCGGAGAGGATTCCTCCCATAGCTGGGACAGCTATGTAGGCTCACTTATACATGCAAAAGGGACGATTAGGAAAGAAATTGATTAGGTTTTTTCTCAAAACGTAGAAGGAGTTTTTACTCCTTCTGCGCCCCTACGAACTCGTTCGGCTTCTCATCACAAGTAAGCAACATGTGTGATCGTTGTTTTTTCTTTTATTGTCAATTATTATTGGAAAGTATACTTTTGTTTATTTTATACGTTCTTTTGATTTTATATATCGAAGGACTTTTTAGCAATTTGCAATGTTCCCTCCTATAATCCGCAAGCAAATACAATAAAACAATTTAATCCTTTTTGTCATTTCCCGACATCTTCTTCCTTTGGACATCAATTGGACTGGAGCTGTATCTGACATCGTGATTCTGAGAGGTTACCTAGTCCTCATAAATAAAACATATCCTTAGAGTTGTTTTTCCAAACTCTTAAATAATCCCAGCAAACTTCCAAGCGCACGGATCCCAGAGGAGAGCTACTATACAGACGCGGCCGGTAGCCACGGTCCTGGCCAGGGTTATGCCCAGGGGTAGGGCGCCGGAGCAAGCGGGATAGGCGTCTGGTACAGAGTAGTTAGGGGCTGGGCGAATCTCCTCACCGGCTTGTTCACAACCGTTACTGGACAACAAGCTTCACATTGTGACGGATCTAACACTTGGCGTCCAACGTGGCGCAACTACGAAGAAGAATCGTTGTGCTCAGGAACCCCCAGCTGCGAGAACGAATTCGGAAGAATCCAGAAAGATGTGTACCGTGATGGAGGCGCTCTTTACTGGACCCGAGTGAAGTGCACGGCTGGACAGTGAACGACCCGTGAGGGCATGCAGTAGCGAGCAGCCTCGAAACTAGGTGGGAGGTTTTGTGGGTAGCAGACACCACCGCCGGTGCTGAATTCTATGAAAAGAAAACAGACCGGGACTTCCGACGTCGAACGAGAAAACGACAAGGAAAGAATAGGTACTCGTAGAACGGAAGACCGTACTGACGAGAGCATAACCAAATAGTCTACCTCTCTCCCCTGCCCGATGCGCTAAGGGAGGCCCAGAGAGGGAAACGACTCGATATGGCGAACAGGACAGAACAAGACGTTAATACGGACCCAGAGCCAGTGGATTCCCCGACTAGTGCGCTTCAAGGACAAGAAGAAGAACAGGACGATGAGGATAGGTCAGATTTGGACGTAGGGACCTCAGAGTTAGGAGGAACGTTGGACCCAATAAGACTACCTAGACACAGTATTGGACCATGTAGGGTTTTATTATATGGAGGAGGTCCTCAGACATGGGATCCAGCCATAAAGTTGATGATAGAAAGACTACATACAGTGAACGCTGAAATCCTTTTCCCAGCCATTGCCAAGGACCTCGCGGACAAAGGCTTCTATCGATGTCATCAGCCCGAGCGGGGAGAACCCGTGATTATCATACCAACTGGACCAGGAGATTTGACCAGAGTAGTGGGAAGAAAGAAATGGTTGAGCGACTGGGTTGAGAGACTAGAAAATAATGGTGAGAGATGGGGAAACATAAAAGTCCTAATAAGCCCCAATAATACTCTAGATGGATGGGTAAGTTTTATCGCAAAACTTATGAAAATAGACGCTATACGCGTGGATGAAGACACGAAGCCCGTTAAAAACCATAGACATTACGAAAAAATAATCGAACAATTAGAAACATGGTGCCGGAAAATGGAGGAAGACGCAATTAGTGTAATATCAGTCCGTTCACATGTTTATGATGCACATGATAATGACCACGACTCTGAGTCCTCAGGTGAAGAGGAGGAGCCTGAAGAGGGACCGTCCGGAGGCAGGCAGAGCCCCTACACAGGGAGGGTAAAGAGACGATCAGAGGAGTTAGAGCCCCTCGACCCGCCCGAAGAGTTGGAACAAACGGGATATTTAGACCTACTGTCCACGTTGCGAGAGGGAACCATAGAAGAATTAGAGGCACGTCATAGGGAGATAGCAGAAAGAATACAAGAGATTAAGGATAGTGACATGACTAAAAAAAGGAAGAATAGGAAAAAAAAGAAGACTTGCCCCCCCAGCACTCCCCCCAGGACGGACAGCGCTCCAACCCCAAAGAAAGCAGTGAAAAAGGAAAAACATCAAGAAAATCTCATACCAGATTATGAATATCGACAACCACTCCAACCCGTACCTGGACCTAATAGAAAGAAAGTGAGACCATGCGGAACCACTCTAATTAGATGGGAAGGAGACCCATGGAAACTAGATGGAGATGTCCTGATAGTCCTCACAGATAAAACCTTACAAGCCATAAATAGCTCTTTCGCGGAGCAAATGATAACGCAGGCAGGAAGGAAAGGATATAGAAAAGAGGTGCAAGAGGAACTTAAACGGACACCTAGGCAATGGGCTAGAGTAACCAGTGGAGGAGAGACAGATTACCATTCAATAATACATGTCCCTATACGGAAAAGCCCACCGAACGAAACATTAACTGAGTTACAGGAGAAAATTGTAGGCGCACTAAGGGAAGGGCTCTTACGCGCCGCCGAACAACAGTCGAGAAGGACGGTGATCTGTAATGATGCGGTCAGGCAAGATAATATGGATTGGAAGGAGGCAGAGAAAATTATTCTAGCAGTAGAAGCAAATCTGTACGGACATGCGACAGCTGAAGAAGAGGCCTGTGAGATAGTGCAGGTAACTCATCCAGAGCAAGCACAACAACAGAGAGAACAAATAATCCAAAGACTAAGCAAATTATCTATAGAGAAGAAGAGCCCGGAGGACTATAGTATAGATCAGGAATCCTATGAGTTAGGTACCAGTGAGGAGGAGGCAGTGTGCCCAGTGAAGAGAGTTGATTATTCTGATTCGACAGCACCTAGTCTTCAACTCCGTGATCACCAGAAAACCCCCAAAAGGAACCTAGATAAGCTTAGAAAAAGCCCGGAACCAAGACAGCTATGGAGCACACCTGAAGAGCAACTGTCTAGAGAGAACATATCTACTCCAAGATCAGAACACGTCTCAGAGCCTTTAGCGGAGCCTGAAGGAGAGGATAGAAGTGACCATCCCTCCTGGGTCTCTACAGCAGAGAAGGGAATGAAAGTGACTGACTTAAGAACAGGTTATCATAGGAGACCCACCGCTAAAGTAGAGCTGTTCGATATCACAGCCCATACCAGGAAACATGCGAGAGAGGAAGGGTATGGACCGTTAGTAACATACGATGGAAGGAAAGTCTATATGCCAGAAGTAGGACAGAAGAACCGTCCGATCCCTGATAGTTGGAAGGAAGGTTGCGAGGACCCATTAACATTAGAGGTAACCATGAAAAAAGGTGAATGGGCAAACATTGTGATGATGCCGTCGGTAGCCACTTTGATTGATTGCGGGAGCCTCACAAAAAACTTTAGGAATACGTTAGTACAGGTAGTATATGATGCGCTAAGGTATAAATTGAAACCAGTAGCGATACGGGCCGCTCAGAAAGAAAAAAGGAAGGAAACCGACAATTCCCCAGATGAAGATTCAGAACCAGAACCTACACCTCCAATGCCTACTGCTCTCCCGACAAAGGCCCTAGTTGAAGAACATATACCAACTGTCTCTACTCCTCAGTATCAGTTACAGGGGATTTCTCGATTTGATCCCCCAAAACCTATGTCTGTAGGAGTTATTAGCCCCTTACATGGACTGCAGTTGTTGAATTTAGCAGTACCCGAACCAGGACCAAATGAGGACAGAATTAGATATTTGAAAAGAGTGTGGACCAAGGTGAAGAATAATCAGGATTGCGGGGAAGCGGCAAAACGATTATGGTTAGGGAGAGTAACAGGAGAGGACGTGAGTGATCATGAACCGGCTCAAAAACACTTCGATAGAATGGTGACTATAGTGGAGGTCGACGAAGAAGACGAGTTAATTCATCGAAGCCAGGAGGCGCTTAACAACGGGCAACCCTTAGCAACTGTATGGCATCAAGTACAAAATCAGGTAACCACAAATATAACTCTACCAGTGTTAAAAAAGATCATGACAGGGCGTAGATCAGAGGCGACTTTTCTATGCATGACCTCGGAGGATGTGACACCACGAGATGTGGAAAGAGCAGTAAAAAAATGGGATTGTGAAGAACATCTGTCCCGAGAAAAACGCCTTCGGGGAGCACAGCCCGCCAACTATGGACAGGGAAATAGACAGAAACGAGAAAGCGCATCATCTTCCCAGCGAAGCCCTTGGAGAGATGATAGGAACTCCGAGCCTCATGCTCAGCAAGAAAACCATTTAGCTCGTAGTCAGCCTAAACCACAGGACCAACAACGGACGAGGACCTTCCACCAATCATATTTTGACCGACAGAGCCCTATAGATAGAGGATTTGGAGGAAAAAGAGACACTCAACCGCCACGGAAACCACAAGAAGGGTCACCCCTAGGAGGGGGAAGGCCACTCACCGGTAGAAAACCCCCATACCTTTCCCATGAAGATTACCTTCAATTAGATAAGGCAGGGAAGGACGCTCTCCGAGCCGATCGGGATCGAGCGGCCGGAGGGCCTAAGAACTGATGGAACCACAGGTACGGGTCACGATAGACGGTGCGTATTGGGAAGGGAATAATATCTATACTATAGTAGATGGAAAACCTTACCTAGTAGACACCGGAGCAGAGGTGTCAATGACCCGTAGAAACCTGAAAATAATCGGACACCTAAAAGTACAATTAGCCAATGGTGAAACAAGAACTATGCCATGTGGCATCTGGAAAGGAGTAATATGGCTCATAGGCCCTAATGATTTAGTTACCATAGAGGATTTACAGGAATTACAGAAACCAAAGAGGAGAAGACGTCCCATGAAGAAAAGATTATTAAATCTTCAAACTAAAGTGCTTAGAATTGGACTTACACCTGATGACCCTATTGTAACGCGATCATGGTATAAAACCATTGATGTACCCACCACCATAGAAGAAAAAGTCAAGGAGAGCGATTTCACTGAGCAGGGGAAAGGAAAATTAGGGGACATTATAAAAAAGGCGAAAATCAGCCACTTTAAAAATGATTGTGGAACGTTATCAACACATTATACTCACACTATTATAGGAGGAGTACACCCGGCCGTGCGCCAATATCCCTTACACCCGGATGCCATAAAAGAAATGGATTTGATCGTAAACGAATTAACGGCATTAGGAATAATAAGAGAAGAACCCAATCCTATGACAAATAGTCCCATACAAGCCGTAAAAAAGCCTGATGGCTCATGGAGACCCGTGATCAATTTTAAAGCCTTAAATAGAAGAACAGTGGCGAATAAAGCAAGTCTGATAAACCCACAAGGAGCCTTGAAAACACTGAAGGTTAGAAAATTTAAATCCTGTATAGATTTAGCGAATGGATTCTTTTCCCTACCATTGGCAAGACCATCTCAAGCTAAAACAGTATTTACGCACCGAGGAAAGGCATATGTGTGGCAAAGATTGCCCCAAGGCTACAAAAATTCTCCTAACGTGTTCCAGTCCGCGGTAATGGAAGTGTTGGAAGGACTCCCAGTCACTATCTATATAGATGATGTGTTTATTGCCAATGATACAGAAGAGGAACACCTGGAGCTTTTGGAGAAAGTAATACAACGTTTATCGGACGCAGGGTTGAAATTGAATTTAACCAAATGTCAATTCGGCAAGTTTCAAGTAAATTATTTAGGCTTCCAAATCTCCACGGATTTAGGTTTATCAGATGGATATAGAAGTAAAATTGAGAAAATAACTCCTCCAACAACCATCAGAGAATTACAACAAATACTAGGCCTATGTAATTACGTACGAGATCATGTGCCAAGCTACCAGAAATATGCCAAGCCCCTATATGCATGTCTACGGAAAAAGGACGAGACAGATTTCCAATGGACGGCAACGGACCAAAACAACCTCGAAATACTTAAAAAAGCAATCAGAGAGGCAGTACGGTTGCAACCAAGAGATCCTACGACACGGTTAGTGGTAGAAATCAACCTAGAAGACACTGACGCCGTAGTAACCGTATGCAACGAAGGAAAACAACTAGTAACCCTATGGAGTTATGTGCTAACTACAGTAGAGCAGAAATATCCAGCTGAAGAAAAAGAACTAGCTGTGATAGCACGCTATTGGAGCTCACTGAAAGACCTAGCACAGGGACAACAAATCAAGATAACCACACAAAGTAACGTTCATAGGTTCTTACGTAAAGGGACTATAGAAAGTACCAAAGCTACTAATACCAGGTGGGGAAAATGGGAGGACATTCTTCTAGACCCCGATTTGGAAATTGGTACAATACAACAAACATCCCAGAGCCCGGAGAAACAAGAGCCTAGTGAAATAGGACAATATGAGTGGACATTGTATACGGATGGATCCAAGAAGGCACAGGATCATCAAGCCTATTGGGGATATATCCTATATCATAAAGACAGAGAAATCTGGCGACAGAGAGGAAAGGTAGAAGGTAGTGCTCAAGCGGGAGAAGTAACAGCTATTCTAGAAGGACTTCTCGAATTAGAGAAACGACATATAAAAAGGGCTAGAATTATCACTGATAGTCATTACTGTGTACAGGCGCTAAAAGAGGACCTCACAATCTGGGAAGAAAATGGGTTTGAAGGAGCGAAAGGAAAACAAGTAGCGCACTACGAGTTGTGGACCAAGATAGCACAGATGAGACACACGCTAGATTTAGAGGTGATCCATCAAAAGGCCCACACCAAGGAAGGGGAACACTGGCAAGGGAACCAAAACGTCGATCGCTACGTTCAATTAAGGAAAGTTGTGTTCGTCGATATCGAGGATTGGGAAGAAACCCCGTTGGGGAAAGTAGTCCCAGACAAGTCCGTGGAAAAGGTCGTGCTGGCCGTCCATGAGGGATTGGGCCATGCCGGAGCCAAACCAACACGGAGGGAATTGGTGGAAAGTAGGCTCAGTATCACAGATAAGAAGATCCGGCAGGTCCTAAAAAACTGTGTGAAGTGTGGACAATACAATGCCGGACGAAGAGGACAAAGAGTAGATGGTCTCACCATAAAAAGTACCATACCTTGGGGTTCAGTATGTATGGATGTAGCTGGCCCTATGGGTATTAAGGGAACAAAAGGTGAGAAATACATAATTGTATTAGTAGATTCAATGTCAGGATATGTGACGGCCAGGGCAGTTAGAGCAGCCAACGGCAACAGTGTAGTCAATATGTTGATACAAGTTTGCAGTGATTTGGGAGTTCCCAAGGAATTACGAACCGATAACGGCTCCCATTTTCGTAACAAACAAGTGGATCAATGGTGTCAGCAGCACGGAGTGGAAAGGATCTATTCGCCCCCATACACTCCTCAAGCCAACGGGGTAGTAGAAAGAACAATAGGGCTAATTAAATTATGGATAGGAAAAAATGAAAACACCAAGTTATGGAGTACTAAAATGGTGGAAATCGGACAGTCATTGAACGACCGACATCGTGCCCAGAGACCCTCCCCTTCCCAGGAGTTAAATCAACGCCCCTTCTCCTCAGAAAAGGTGGGACGGCTTCCAAAGCTCAAAACAGAGGTGGACCAGCCAAAAATACCTTTTTATGTAGGACAACGAGTCTGGGTGAAGGCAAGAGATCATCCCTCCGGAACAGCTGTAAAACCTAAATACGAAATACAAGATATTGTGACAAGGATCATCGATAGTAACACAGTGTTGTTAAATAAGAAAGGGATACAAGGAGTGAGCCAACTCAAACCGATTTCAGACTAAGGACGACTAGGAATCACGATGGCAAAACAGATAGGGAAGACAACCTCATCATTACATAATGATGATAGACGTACAAGATTAACCGAAATACCATACATCAAATTGGCCAATGTGAAAGCAGCAGTAATCCTACGAAGAGGAATTGAAGGAATATGGGCTGGAAGAGCCCTGTCCAAACTACATTATGCCCGTCGAGGCTACCTGACGGGATTTTTAGAATTGTTTGTGTGGCGAAAAATAGGGAGTACATGTATCCTCTGTGGTAAGGACACGGGATTGTCCGTCCTATACGAGGGCCCAGGGAAGCTGAGACCCATGGCTTTTAAACCAAAGAAAGAAGAGATGCAGAACTTAATGCCAGCCCCGGTAAAAGTAATGGATGCAATTATTTGTGGAAACTGTCGCATTAAAATACTCCCAAGGACTATGGTATACACTCAATGGAGCCTAGATGACCCTCTGTCACGGAACTCGAGATGCAGATGTGAATGGGATGGCGAAAACATCAAGGATTGTGACTGGTGTATAGAGATGATGGAGGACGAACGTTTACGTAGTCTACCACCAGCAGAAGGATGGGAGGTGAGGCGGTTTTTTGAACCACTGGAAGAAATGACTCCAGAGACGCAATTCTCCCCTTATCCATAACTCACTTTTAAAGTCTGATGGCATTAACTTCTCAAATGGCACACAATACTGATTCCCCTGCGATAGACTAACCTATACCCCTATTTCTCCTATCAACCAGATGCTACAAACCACGTTGACAGAATGAGACAAATGTTAATCACTGGTGAACGTCCCCCAGGCACATGTTTACTCATAGATACAATCAACTCTTTATTGTCTAACAGTACACAGCTTATACTAAGTGCCAAAGGTTCGATAGACATTGTATACGCAAATTTCCAACTAGCATAAAGAACGTGCACCCCCATGGAGCTCTCACCAAATTAATAGTATGCAAATGACCTTAACGGCTGATAAGAACTACATATGCACCTCACCGTACATTGCCATCAATATCAAAACAAATCCTCACCCTTGCCTGTTTAAAGCACCACCTTAAAGAATGATTCATCCACATGCAATGTCACCCCCCAAACATTCCAATCGAAATAGATTTTCCAAAGTGAAGAATACGACAAAAACACAGGATTGCTATAACTAGAGTCATGTTGAGCAATACTGCGCAGGCACATTCTCTAGAGCTCCCTGTTTGTGCGAACTAGAGAAGATTTTCATGATTGAGGTTCGAAGTGGCCCTAACCATTCAGTCATTATTACCACAATAGGGAAATTAAATAGTATCCACCTACATAAAAAAGTCACTCATGATGCAAAACTTGAAGAAACCAAAAAGAAACCAGGGACTCTACTGAGGCCAGCAGTTCAAAGAGTACATATCAATAACCTGGTCCGAGAAAATCTGACGATACCGCTGTGGCATTCGAGCCCTATAATGTAATTCAGTCGTTTAAACCATCATAGCGTTCACGATCCCTATTCACTGAGCTTACCCGCTAGCTCATACCCACCTATGTCAATAAAATGGATCAATAATGGATTTGAGGACGCAAGGATTTCCAAAACCATCCAGACATAACCATTCACGTGACCAATAAGACAGCCACCCAGAGCCAGACATCATAACTCGGGCTCTGTGGGGGTAACTAGTTCCTATAACGGGTCGATATGATGAACAACCCCCCCAATACATGATATTCACCACAAAGATAATTACCAGAAGACAAGCCTTCAGGACCGTACATCAGCATATTATTGACCCACAGAGAAACCAGACGAAAACAAAGTATCAATCTCTCTGAGAATACACACGGGATAGGCTCGACAGCATTAACGTGACATCCATGGGTGGAAGCGCATAAGGGATTCCCAACCTATTTGCGTCAAGACATTCCGTTTGACTTTCCATCTTAATAACAATAAATATTGCTATTTGAAAAAGTTTAAGATAGGAGGGCCAAATTATATGAATGATAAAATAGACCATCACGAGATCCTTGTAATGGAATTAACTTCGGTACAATAACAAACAACCTGCGATTACATCCAGAGGGAAAATCCGTGCTCATTCAAAAAATAGTATAGAGTCCATACTATACAGAATCCCCGAGCAAAACTGACCATCTCACAAAACAGTCGACCCTCGAAAGTAAATGGTTTATTCACGAAAAGAACGGGACGCACAACAGTTCAAGTAGACTTGTCACTGAATGAACGCACTCACCCAATAATCTGTCTTACCGAAATGATGTTAACAACTAGACCCAAACGGCTAAATACTACAGATATTCATTTGCACTAAAAAGTTAAATCCATCCTTCGAATCTACGAGAATCCAATATACACCGTATTCGGTCAAATTATACTAAGGTTTGACTGACCAAGTGGCCAACAAGCATAAAAATCCATTTCTGTGCGCATCGTCAAAGACCAAGTTTCACCACCAACGACCCAAAACACCTGGCAACAGAATGCTACCAATACTGGCAACCTCAGTACATATATCATACATCCAATTTACGTAGTTTGGTTGTAAAACACCAACTTGACTCGATTGGTACTTTCATAAATGTGATATTGGCAGAGATTGATAGGTGACATCACATCCTAACAAGATGTGGGATCTACAGAGCGAAATCCTTTAAGGAAGTCTCCCACCTTCATGTCACAAACAGGAAACCATTAGCATGAGACTCTTCCATTAAGGATAACAATAGAAGTGTTAGAAAAAACTTGGAAATGCTACATACAACTTTCTACAGATGGTAATTGTACCCCTATCAAACATTAGATATACAATACTCTTCCCATTGACACTATAATTGTGCTGCCTTTACTTTACCCCATCACACCGAGTTCATTGAATAACGGAAAGGATCTATGTTGACAGAATTACTCAGCGTAAAGACGTTTTCCACTTAAAAGGAAATCTTGTCAACGAAATCGGTATATGGCACTACACCTTAGAAGTGCATCAAGAAGTAATACTTAACTATCCTATGAGTTGTAGTTGATTTAGATTCCTATAATATAACCATTGTAGCCATTGTACAAGTAAGAGGAAACGATATGAGGTATAATACCTTACAAATCGTACAATTTCCCAATTAGTCTCCTGTCTGAAATCTCTCTCATAAGAGTGTCAGTCCGTCCCACCATTCTTTATTATGTTACCTCCCTCGCATTTTTCTGATACCTGATATGAACTCACTATAACTATGAAATGAATATGTTGATAATGAACGTATTCCCTACCAGTGAGCTGGTTTATATCTCTGGACAAGTAAAGCTAGACTCCTTATAACAGTAATAGCCAAGGGCAGATATCGTGTGACGCACTCGTTATAAGGCGGGCCTCTTTCCTATGGCTAACAAGGCAACGGCCTCAGCACCTGGAACCCAACCTGGCAATCCAAAAAAATACTCACGAGATTGGAGATCCAACTAGAAAATAATCATGTGACAACTTCCAGGAGTTTTGGCTGAGCCATATGTGCCACATTGGAAAGACATACGCCAAACGATTGTTATCACACTATTTCTGCCCAAGACAGGATATACGCAGACCTATTCTACATGGAAGGACTGCAATGACCAGTTATCCGGCTGACTCCACTTAATTATAGTCCTTATACCAGACCAGAGCAAGAACTACGACTAGGGCAGTCGAGATTATACAACTTTCATACGTGTGTCTGTGCTCGGACGCGGTAATGACAGGCTTAGAATTGCGACCTGGAGGTGGGGTTGGAAAGGTTTAGACCACACCCTCCTACACCACCCGGAGCTATTGCAGGAGTTATTAAGGGAAGGAGCCACCCCGACGCAGCACTCATAACGCTTGGACGTCTCACTTGCAAGGATGTCGGACGACGGCCTGCATGAAAGACATTTGTTGCTACACCCTGATGCTGCTAAAACCCCGAACCCCAATCAAGAACAACCAGTAAAACCCAACAAGATTTCGAAACATAAGACTACTATATTACTCTTCATAGCCTTAGCTGTTATGACCATCATTTGTTATGCTTGCGGTGTTGACTCCTGGACCCGATCTCATGTGGCGGCCTACTACAAGTCTACGAAAGGATTCCAGATGAAATGTTGGATGGCAGAAGAACAGGTTTTCAATATGGCCTGGGATAATCAAACCAGCCAAAACAATGACACCTACAACTCCACCGCAGATATATTGGAATGGTGGTCACGGGCCCAAGGAGTAGATCCTCAAACTGCTCAATGTATGCTCAACTCGTCGGCTAATTGCACAACTAAACAATACCATTATTATAACCAATCAGGGTTAGTCTAGTGGAGATACTATCTATCACCCAAAATGAGGTAGAAATCCGCATGTTAAATTTAACCAAGTTACGAGTCAAACAAGCTGCCTGCACATGGATGCAAATCGTGGACACACCGCCCAGGATCTATTGCAATTGGAGTTGCATTCCCATCCCACCAGCCTTCACGTATGGCTACTGGCGTTCCGATGTAGAATACCCCTCGACGGAGGCAGCAGTAGCCTGTTATGGTCTCTTCTCCGTATGGGATTCATGGAGCGATTACGACTTACAATGCCCCGCTTCTGATAAAGATATTGCCAACAGATATCGCAAAGCTATTCAGCGTTTAGGTAATATCTCCTCTACCCCCCAACCTGGAACCTCACCAACCCAGGTAGCGAATACTCGACGACGACGCACCAGGAAACGCTTAACCCACGCTCCAAACATCTCTGCTGTTCTAGACGCATTAACCCGGCATAGTAATCGTACGTATGACCAACGAATTAGAACGGCGGTTCACTGTACTGCCCAAATGAAAAACCGGCTATTGCCCTGTTATTGGAGTCTGATCACCCCTTGTAGAGGGCAAAACTACATTGTATACTCTCATGTAGAAAAAGGCTCATATAATTATGCTGGAAGGAAGATAATGTTTGGGTCAGCAAATGGACGAGGAGCAGCGGCAGAATTATGGCTCAATAGTTCCTTTCCCTGGATTTGGTATCAAGGCCTTACTTATTATAGCACTGCTATCACCATCTTGGGACGAAGAACGCGAGATCGAAAATATTCACAGGGAGTCCCCATTCAGACGGAAGTCACCTCGTTCAATGTCCAGAAACTACCAACCCCCCAGGATTTATGGAGTGTGCCACCGGGAGATTTCGATAAGATAGATAGGTGTACGGTTAAAAGAATGATCACAGACCTGGACGGAACGACTTTTGTGAATAAAGGATACTCACCACGCTGCCCTATTTACCAGCACATCAACTTAGGTCGCTCTAATTGGTTCTATGATTGCAGTGTCCTTAATGCTTCTCAAACAGTAAAAGGGGCCCTGCAGGGATGGGAAGAAGGACACCTACAGAGATCCTCTGACGTTACCTGGTGGGGTTTTCAAGAAAATGAGGTAGTATCATGGGTTATACCCTGCCTGAACGAAACGACTAATTACTGGGTCCAGTACCAGTTCCTTGCTACTGTCTATTCCCATGACCGCGACATCTGGCCAGGACTCACACAACCCACCGTATATGCTACCCCTCAACCTTGGAGAATGAAATGTAACGCTGCCAACACAACATGTGTTATAGCCTTAGCCAGAAGACCATGTCACACAGTCCCCGGCTGGAAGGAACAATGTACCCGTTGGTACCGCGGTATGGTAGGAAGTGCTTATCAAGGAGCCACATGGGTTAATGTTACGGGGACATGGATCAAAGCTGTACCCCTCCATGGCGGATGTTCCTACGCCCAATCCACCCCACAAAGGCAGAATCTACTTCCTACCGATCTACCATATACTGGACATGGTTTGCTCCAACTAGTTGAAGGACATGCATTTCGTCAAAGTCTCTGTAATGGCACTGAAATCCAGGGCTATGAATGGGTGGGAGTCAATAGAATATACACCAATAGTACTTGCCGATGGCCCACTGAAACTTGGCAGCAATGCGGGGAAGGACAGAATATGCGCGATTGCACCTGGATCGAACGCGCAGGTCTCGTAGTGAAGCTAGTGACGGTAAAAAACGGTCGGAACAATTATAGGAGCCATCGAAGAAGGAGCTATGGCCATCGGGAAGTGGATAGTCAATACTATATTAAAATTATTACATATGCTATGGCCCATAATATTGACGTGTTTCTTGGTAGCGATCGCTGTTCTCACCTTTTTTATCTTATTTAAGGCCGGAACGATGGCCGCATTCCAACGCTTATTTGGAGTAGGTGCCCATATAGAAAAGCCGCCGATACAAACCCCTGAGCACCAATAATGATAATATTATCCACCAGACGACTAACAAGACTGACTCTTACAACTGACTATGTTTACAAACCCCTACCCCGGCTGGGGAAGGAGACGAACCAGGCTCCACCCTCCCAAAAGGGAGGTGGATTCTAGCTGTATATAATCACTTGCATACGGCCGCTACGACATAGGAGGTTAGACCATTACGGAGGACGCTACGACATAGGAGGTTAGACCATTACGGAGCCTGTCTTAAGACTCTCTTCATATTAACAAACGCCAAATCTCTTACAGTTAGACCATGGAACCAACGGAGGCATCTAATGCTACTTGGCCGGCTAACGTAAGCATACAACAGATTGTTGGTCTTTATTATGAATTACTGTGCTGGATGTGCTATTGTATGCAGGGTTCCTGGAGTGACCCCTTTAGGATCTTTGCCTTATCGATTACTCTTACCCAGCACGTATGCATTATGGTTACAGGACCTTTGGACTTTTGCTTAGGTCTATATATCACTTTTATTTTAGGGATACAGCATGCCTCTGACACTACGTCCCAGAAAGCTCAAGCCCTCATGATCTCGGTCTGGACCATTAGTCAAGTGGTTCAAACGTTTATCCATATGTCCCCTTTGTTCAGTCCCGCTGCCTTACGATACAACTGCCTAGCGATAATGGCTGTTAACGATGGTGCGGTTATGTGGGCCCTTCGTCTTCTGCCAATCCTAGATGTCCCTGTTTGTAGTGACGTGTGTGGTGTTTTACTATGCGCCATAGGGTGGGCCACTGTTTCAGCAGGAGTTTGGGCCAAGATGCTTATGCCGATTGACCAAATATTGTACTTAATTGTTTGTGACCTTTTCTTACAAAGAGCCACTCGAGTAAGGGTACAACATACTGGGATCACTAACAGCAGGACAGAGGTATTAGAAATGTCCATGCTTAATGTCAATAATATGCCTCCGGTCTATTATCCACCAATGGAGCCTCCTTATGACGAACCACCAATGTACGAGTAGTCCGTACAAATCGCATCCCTGCTTTCCTGCTTAGCACTATATTAGTAGATATTTATCTGATCCATATATTTACTTATGTTTTTTTGTTACAGGGTTTGGCCGAGTGTTGCATTTGTAAAGCCAGTCCAACGCATGTTCCCTACTTGTGGGATATGGCAGAAAGTATTGTTTGCTGTAATTGCTATAATACTAAAGCCGGATTCTACACCGGTAACGGGATTTTTACTGTCTATGGCCCCCCTCCTGCCTTACCAATGTCCACGTTGCAATATCTTGTAACGTCCCACCCCATTTCTTGGCGTAATGACGCCAGTGCCACAGTTCCGAGTATTGCCCCTTCGGGCGTACGTCGGTATCTGAATGGGTATTATTACCAAGTTTTTCTTGAAGTTTGGTTGCGAGCCCAGGGCTCGGGTACGAGTGTTGCTCGATTAGGGAATGGCACGTATTTTGCTGTTCGTTCGGTTTCGGGCCAGGCCAGTCTTTCCTCTACTGTCCAAATCCCCATTTTTGAGCCACACACAGATTCTGGGGTATCGGACGAACCCTCTTCTCCTATGCTAGATTGGGACCAAACTCTTAGTGAAATGTTGGGCCTCAACGTCTCCCCGATCCCATCTCCCACATCCTCTCCCATTCCCTCTCCAAGGCCCCCTCCTAAACCCTCTCCCCCGTCCTCACCGCTCTCGGTGACGGCAATCCCTAAGTTGGAAAGTGCTCTTGCCCATTTGGTAACGGCACAAGGCGCCCAGTTACCTTCCCCCCCCCGTCTCCCCGATTCTAACCCCGTCTCTGCTTACCCCCTACCGCTCACTCCCCCAGACCCAACGTTAGAGATGGATAAAAATCCACTGGACGATGTGTCATTAGGTGACCTTTCGTCATCACCATCCGAGGCGTCGCCACTTCGTTCCGAGTTCCTTGTTTTGGATTCCTGGGGCAACGCCTTGTCTGTAGCCCCTCCCACTGGGTGGGATATGTATGACTAAACGGTATAAAGACGGACAACTCCTCTATGCAGACATCACACATTACAGGGCGCTGAACACGGCGAATATACTTGTAGACACTCAGGCCTCACCCTATCGCCTTTTACTTTTTATATCTTTTTATAAGTATTTTTGCCTCCCGGACTCATGGCTCATACTGACTCTGCGTTGGACGATGTACTGGACTGGCTGAGTTCTCTTCCTCCGTCACCTAACCCTAGGCCCCTACCCGCCTATGGGCCGTGGCAGCGTAACGGCCTTTTTTCCCCATTGTATCGTCCACGACACTTCCCCGATTCTGACATTGAGAACATGATCCAGGAACGCCTCCGACACATCATGGGCCCAGGATCCCCCCCGGCAACTCCAGTGATCGACGCCCTGGTGCCCCATTTTCCTCAACCTGATAACAGCGTTGCCTATCGCGATCCTCTGGCTCGTCTGTGGCGATGCTGTGGCTGTGGATGGGGCCAATGGACCACCTATCGGGGACTCCGCGGTCACCAAGGCTTGGCTCTTTGTGGTTGGGATTCCTCGGCTACCCGCCTGGGTACCCATCGCTCCCGGGGCTTCGATTGGTCACGTTCCGGCTCCTCTCGTCGGCCTCGGCGGAATTCGGACAACAGTGATGCTCGTTCCAGATCACCCCCCGTGCTGGTTTCCCGGGATCCATCGGCCTCCCTCGACACCTTGGATGTCATCTATCCTCCTGCCCCTCGGGATCACCAGGTCTCCTCCTCTATGCTCCGCACCCTTCTCTTCTACGTCCCCCTTCCCCTGCGGACGTCACCCTTGGTCCGCATGCTGGACGTAATGGCCTGACCGGGGCTCCGGCGGTTGATTCTGCCTCCGGATATTCCCCGGCCTCTCGCTGAGCTACGTGGACTTCCTGTCCCTGGGTTCCACTGATATCAAGGAGGGGGTGTCAAGTAAGGTTGATTCATCGAAACCCGGACAGTGTCTAAAAACGTGGATATGAGTAATATAACATGAGTCAAAAAGGGATGATGTTATTGTCGATTGATATCTACTGGTATATCCTATGTTAGCCAATAAGCACTGATACAACGACAACTGATTTTATAAGAACACTTGTGTACTATATAAGGGCACTTACTAGGTTGAGCACTGTCTTATGTATACATTTGAAAACACGGGTTCACATTATACTGGTAACAACGTCAAGGCCTCATGATGTATGTAAACCGCGCTACCTTATATCATTTTGTCTTCAACACTGATATATTACTTTTTGTTTGTCTACACTGATATATATCACTTCCTGTTTGTCCTGACCACTGAGATATATCAACTTTTGTCTTCACGCACTGCTGTATGGTCTTATAATCTACGCACTGATGTATTGTGTTGTACTCTAATACGAGGCTTAGATATGAGATTTGGCGTTAACGGATATGGGTTGTTTTGTACACGAGATATGAACTAGGAAGATCATATTCAATGAAGAAACAGGTTTATGATACTATGAGTGCATGTCTAGCATGAAATGCATATCTCAGGCATGTAATGGTGCTTGGGAACATAAGCTCATCCATCAGGTCTAATGTGACTTTCGGATCTTTTTAGGTGCTTTCTCGGAAACCGAATCACTCGGTAATTAAAAAGCCATAATAAAAACAGGTGGTAAATACATAAAGAACCCAGGAG
>JACYXH010000722.1:0-5000 GCA_026745465.1 Lota lota
CTAGTCTTAGTATTATGGGATGGATAAACCAGTATATCCATATGAATAAGGTGCTAGTCTTAGTATTATGGGATGGATAAACCAGTATATCATATGAATAAGGTGCTAGTCTTAGTATTATGGGATGGATAAACCAGTATATCCATATGAATAAGGTGCTAGTCTTAGTATTATGGGATGGATAAACCAGTATATCCATATGAATAAGGTGCTAGTCTTAGTATTATGGGATGGATAAACCAGTATATTCATATGAATACGGTGCTAGTCTTAGTATTATGGGATGAATAAACCAGTATATTCATATGAATAAGGTGCTAGTCTTAGTATTATGGGATGGATAAGCCAGTATATCTGATTACCTCCCACATCAGACGGTTGTCGCTGCTGTCTTCTACCTCCCCAGGGAGTCTCTTCTCTCCAGCGAATGGACCAAACTTCTCTCCCTGGGAGAAGACACAGTAATCATTTATTCATCACTCGTTGACACCTAATCAAACCACACGTGCACACGGGTCACAGATAAGAGGCTACTAGTGTACAGTACTTACTGTACACTAGTAGTGTGAGTACTGTCATTTAAGTAGTGCACTAGTAACAAAGGTAAAGCAGTAGCCTACTAGGTGGGTACTAGGTGGGTACTAGGTGGGTACTAGGAGGGTACTAGGTGGGTACTAGGTAGGTACTAGGTGGGTACTATGTAGGTACTAGGTGGGTACTAGGTGGGTACTAGGTGGGTACTAGGTGGGTACTATGTAGGTACTAGGTGGGTACTAGGTGGGTCCTAGGTAGGTACTAGGTGGGTACTAGGAGGGTACTAGGTGGGTACTATAGGTACTAGGTGGGTACTAGGTGGGTACTAGGTGGGTACTAGGTGGGTACTAGGTGGGTTCTAGGTAGGTACTAGGTGGGTACTAGGTGGGTACTAGGTGGGTACTAGGTAGGTACTAGGTGGGTACTAGGTGGGTACTAGGTAGGTACTAGGTGGGTACTAGGTGGGTACTAGGTGGGTACTAGGAGGGTACTAGGTAGGTACTAGGTGGGTACTAGGAGGGTACTAGGTGGGTACTAGGTGGGTACTAGGTGGGTACTAGGTGGGTACTAGGTAGGTACTAGGTGGGTACTAGGTGGGTACTAGGTGGGTACTAGGTAGGTACTAGGTGGGTACTAGGAGGGTACTAGGTAGGTACTAGGCGGGGACTGGGAGGGTACTAGGTAGGTACTAGGTGGGTACTAGGAGGGTACTAGGTGGGTACTAGGTGGGTACTAGGTGGGTACTAGGTGGGTACTAGGTGGGTACTAGGAGGGTACTAGGTGGTACTAGGTGGGTACTAGGTGGGTTCTAGGTGGGTACTAGGTGGGTACTAGGAGGGTACTAGGTAGGTACTAGGTGGGTACTAGGAGGGTACTAGGTAGGTACTAGGTGGGTACTAGGAGGGTACTAGGTGGGTACTAGGTGGGTACTAGGAGGGTACTAGGTGGGTACTAGGTGGGTACTAGGTGGGTACTAGGTGGGTACTAGGTGGGTACTAGGTGGGTACTAGGTGGGTACTAGGTGGGTACTAGGTGGGTACGAGGTGGGTACTAGGTGGGTACTAGGTGGGTACGAGGTGGGTACTAGGTGGGTACTAGGTGGGTACGAGGTGGGCCGCTGTGCACCCCTGCCTGTGGGTTGGTCAGGGGGCGGGGTCTGCTGTCGTGAATGGAATGATCCACATGGTCTCTTGTAACACAGAAACCTCAAGCCACTCACTCAACAGCACGTCTCATTCATAATACCCAGCATCCACCTGGACTATCTCAGCGGTCTAGACCAGTCTGTTGTTAGCAGACCGGGGAGGCAGGAGTTGGTAGTGAGTCAGTGCTACATGGGCTACTGCCTGTTGCGGCAGTAAGGGAATCCGTTTTAGCTAAATGAGTCCATAATGTTGCAGAGAGAAACAGTGGCGACTGCGTAAAGAGAGTGTGCGTGTGTGTGTGTGTATGTGTGTGTGTGTGTGTGTGTGTGTGTGTGTGTGCGTGCGTGTGTGTGTGTGTGTGCGTGTGTGTGTGTGTGTGCGTGTGTGTGTGCGTGTGTGTGTGTGTGTGTGTGTGTGTACAGAAAGTGTATATACGTGGCACTTCACGTCAGAGCAGCTTCGGCTTCACTTGAGATTTGACAACAACGTCGAGGTCGAATAACGCACTCAGGAAAGCTCACAACACTGTGCTCAACTTTAAAAGATAATCTCGTATGTGTCGATGTGTGACTTGGTTACACGAGTTGTCCAGTGAAAAGTGACAAACCTTTTTCACCCGCCTCGCCGTGTAAAGACCGACTCCATCCTGGACCTGAGAAGACCGCAGGGAGAATCTGTCTGGGACGTACATGCCCAGCATTGTCATCCCGTTCGCTTCTAGCGACCACCAAACACCTCGATAACGAGCTGCAGTTACTGTCACTTCGTATTTAGGTCGATTCTTTCCTCGCAAAAGTCGTCCAAGTTGCCCGGAGGAGCGCTGTTTCTGCAGGGACGGAATGCAGCGCTCTGATTGGTGGAAAGTTTGTAACCAGAGGCTGAACCGAAGTCTGACGTCACACAGTGGTTGGCTTCTGCGCCTTAAATCTTATCACTGGAAACCAGTGGCTTTCATCAGCTTTTAATGGTGAAGCTCTCAGGAAAGCCCAACAAAATACAGTTTTGTAAAAAAAAAATTGTAACGTAGTTTTTTTGTAACGTAGTTTTTTTTGTAACTACGTTACAAATCGATTGGTTAAATACAAAATAAACATTATTGATAAGACGTTCTTTTGAGGTGATGTCATGAATATTTAAATGAATGACTAAATGAATGAATACATACAAACGTAGATACATATATTAAACACACACACACACACACACACACACACATATATATATATACATTTGAATATGTATATATGGCTCTATATGTAGACTTATATATGATATAACTATATAAGTCTATAGCTAGCTTTGCAGATAAAGTCTAAAATGTTCAAATTTTACGTTTACATTTCTACTACTCTGTCTATTGTGATATTTAACCTTTTATTTGGGTTTGAATCTTTGTCACTCTTTCTGTCCTGTACCTCCTGCTGCGACGGCAGCAGGAGGTCTCGTTCTCGTGCCGTCTCGTAGCTGATCACGTGTCCTCCGCCAGCTCTGCCACACGGGGACACCTGGTCCTCCGACGTCATCACAGAAGGACGTTCTTGCTGAATCTGCCTCATGGAGCTTCATTCACACGGGTCACTTTAACAGGTCACACCTGACACACACACACACACCTGAGGGCTGGGTGAGGACCCGCCCTCACCCAGCCAGCCAATCAGACGGCTGTTTGTTGGTGCGTTCTGTTTAGGTGTGGAGGGATCAGGACACCTCTTCAGGATGTCCTGCCGTCCTTTAATCAGCCGGCGGCGTGTCTCTTGGCTCGTGTTCGCCTTGTTTGTGGCCGTTGTTTATGTCGTCTGTCATTTTAGCTTCATCACAGCTTCTTAATTGAACTGCTTCCCGATTGGTCCTGATGACTGATGTGAGATCAGTAAGGGATTTGTCCGTACACATGGAAGCAGAACATCCCGGGTTCAAGTCTGGTCTGTTCAGTCTGGTCTGGTTCTGTATGGTCTGGTTCAGTCTGTCTGTTCAGTCGGTCTGGTTCAGACTGATGCGGGCGCCCGTGCTGGATTGGAACGCGACACCGCAGGTTCCTCTGTGTTGATGTTTTATGTCTGCGACTGAGATCCTTAAGGGATTCTGTCCGTACACCTGGAAGCGACATCCAAGTGTTCAAGTCTGGTCTGGGTTTCAGTCTGGTTATGGTCTGGTCTAGAAGTGTTAGTTCTTGGAAGGGTTATGGTCTGGTTCTAGAAGTGTTAGTTCGGTTGCGGTTCAGTTGGTCTGGTTCAGTATGGTCTTAGACGTGTTAGTTCTGGGTCTGGTTTGGTTCCGGTTATGTCGGTCTAGACGTGTTAGTTCTGTTGGGTTTGGTCTGGTTATGGTCGGTCTAGACCGAGTTTAGTTATGGTTCGGTTTGGTCTGGTTATGGTCCGGTCTAGACGTGTTAGTTCTGGTTGGGTTTGGTCTGGTTATGGTCCGGTCTAGACGTGTTAGTTCTGGTTGGGTTTGGTCTGGTTATGGTCCGGTCTAGACGTGTTAGTTCTGGTTGGGTTTGGTCTGGTTATGGTCCGGTCTAGACGTGTTAGTTCTGGTTGGGTTTGGTCTGGTTATGGTCCGGTCTAGACGTGTTAGTTCTGGTTGGGTTTGGTCTGGTTATGGTCCGGTCTAGACGTGTTAGTTCTGGTTGGGTTTGGTCTGGTTATGGTCCGGTCTAGACGTGTTAGTTCTGGTTGGGTTTGGTCTGGTTATGGTCCGGTCTAGACGTGTTAGTTCTGGTTGGGTTTGGTCTGGTTATGGTCCGGTCTAGACGTGTTAGTTCTGGTTGGGTTTGGTCTGGTTATGGTCCGGTCTAGACGTGTTAGTTCTGGTTGGGTTTGGTCTGGTTATGGTCCGGTCTAGACGTGTTAGTTCTGGTTGGGTTTGGTCTGGTTATGGTCCGGTCTAGACGTGTTAGTTCTGGTTGGGTTTGGTCTGGTTATGGTCCGGTCTAGAAGGGTCTGGAAGGGTCATTTAAGATATTCTGCTGTAAAGGAACACGAGAAGAACATGAGGAGAACATGAGGAGAACATGAGGAGAACTTAATGAGATCATGAGAACATGAGTAGAACTTAATGAGATCATGAGAACATGAGGAGAACTGGAGACCCTGAGGAGAACATGAGGAGAACATGTAAACATGAGGAACAGTTCCGTGGTCTCAGGTGGTCTCCTCCTTTCCTCCTCTCCTCTCCTCTCCCAGCGGAGAGGAGCTGCAGGCTCTCCAAGCTTCAGTCACCGCCTGGCCCCACTCAGGTCCTCCTCCGTGGTCCGGCCTCAGCTGGCCGCTCCGTCAGGGTCCGGTCTGCGGAGCGAGGACCCTCATAGGTTGCGAGCCC
>JACYXH010000722.1:7500-12500 GCA_026745465.1 Lota lota
CTACACACAAAGCAGCTACATGATGTCCTCTCTGGGAAACAGCCCACACACACACACCCACACACACACCCAACAGTGACAGGGAGTAGCTGCACACAGCGTATCTCTGATCGCTCCTGGCTGATGGCTTGGTTCCTTCCTCTGGGGCGGAGCTCTGTTCCCCTCCCTGGGAAACACCAGGCAGTCTACTCTGCCTGGTCTGGTCTGGTCTACTCTGCCTGGTCTGGTCTGGTCTACTCTGCCTGGTCTGGTCTAGTCTACTCTGCCTGGTCTGGTCTGGTCTACTCTGCCTGGTCTGGTCTGGTCTACTCTGCCTGGTCTGGTCTGGTCTACTCTGCCTGGTCTGGTCTAGTCTCGAAGGGTTTTAAATGGTTCCCTTAATGTGGGTTCTCCTGTGTTCTCCAGTGTGTGGTTCTACTGTGTTCTGTGTTGTGTTCAGTCTGTAAGGTTCTACTGTGTTCTGTGTTGTGTTCAGTCTGTAAGGTTCTACTGTGTTCTGTGTTGTGTTCAGTCTGTAAGGTTCTACTGTGTTCTGTGTTGTGTTCAGTGTGTGTGGTTCTACTGTGTTCTGTATTGTGTTCAGTGTGTGTGGTTCTACTGTGTTCTGTGTTGTGTTCAGTGTGTGTGGTTCTCCTGTTGTGTTCAGTGTGTGTGGTTTTACTATCTCTGAATGTATTTGACATATTTATAGACACTGAAACACATGCTTCTTGAAACCAGACCCGCACACACACGCACACACACATACATACACGCACGCACACACATACAAACGCACACACACATACATACACGCACGCACACACATACACACGCACACACACATACATACACACACGCACACACACGCACACACACGCACACACACATACATACACACACACGCACACACACGCACACACACACGCACACACACATACACACATGCACACACACATACACAAACCTTCACCAACCCACATACACACAAACCTCTGGACTAATGTAGGAGATATTTAGTGGTCAGTTCTTCAGTGAAGCATTCAGTACACGTATGTATATTTATGTGGTGTGTGTGTGTGTGTGTGTGTGTGTGTGTGTATAGTGTGTTTCTTTGTGTCTTTTTAATAGTGTTTACTTTTGAGTTGAGTGATTTTCTTGGTTAAACGATGGAAACCAGAGCTGGAGGAACCGGGAGGAACCGGGAGGAACCGGGAGGAACCGGGAGGTTTTCTGAAGCCCGCGGTTCTGACCCGGGTGGGCTGGCCCCACACCCCCACGCCCCAACCCCACCGCGACCCCCACATACCAAAGACAAAACCCACCCACCCCTCCCCCCCCCCCCCGACCCCCCCCGCACCGACCCCCCCCCCCCCCCCCCCCCCACCCACCCCCCCCCCCCACACACCCAAATACCCACCCCACCCCCCGTCATGCATTCAATATGGAAACGTGTCCAACAGCGTTTGACTACCTCCGACCCTTGTTATGTCAGTTCAGGGTAACATCGAAGGGGCCCATGATTCTTGGAGGGTTTCCTCAGTTTTTGTATTAAAAAACATGAAAGCAACATAGCATAGTGCTGTCCTCATTCATTTGTTGTTTTCAATTAAATAATTGGATTATTAGGAATGGTCATTAAGCGACGGTCTACATACTCTAAGAAAACCCAGGTGGTTCAACGTCGACTAAAACATTCTCTTGCACCGCTGAGATCTGCAGCTGATCGCGTTTACCCTCCGGGGCTTTGCACCACAACCGAGGCTGACCGCAGTGCAGCGATGGAGCGTTCCGTTCCAAAAGCAGATGGCACGGCTGGTGCGGAACACCAGCGTGGTCGGTTCGTTCTTCTGTTGCCCGGCCAAGGCAAGCCCCCCCCCCCCCCCCCCCCCCCCCATCAGTCTCTCTGGCTCGCCGCCAAGAAAGTTTCCTTTGCTACCGATGCTGGCCCCGCTTCCACACGGTGGGCGCTAACAGGAAGCTAAAGGGTGGCGATTGTGGAGGAATAGTTCTTTGATATTTGCACTGTGCCCCCCACACCCTACCCGACCCCACATAACACCAACACATACCCCCACCCACTCACCCTCCCCCCCCCACACCCCAACCCCCCCCCCCCCCACCCCCAAACGAGAACCCCCCCCACCCCCCAAAGCCCACCCACCCCCCGAATAAACAAGAGAGAACCCGCAAAGACGACCCCCACCCCCCCCCCGTAATGAGATCCCAGAGAAATGAAGAGATATAGCCCCCCCCCCCCCCTCCCTAAGAAGAGAGAGGGAGAGGACATGCCCCCCCACCCCCGGAGGAGAGAGCCCGCCCGACCAGACGAGAGCCAGAGAGAGAGAGGGATGAGAAGAGAGAGGGAGAGAGAGAGAGAGAGACAGAGAGAGAGAGAACCTGTTGTGTTCTGTCTCGTGGATTTTCTTGTGGTTTGTAACGTGTTCATTAAAATGCACCTTCACACTTTTGTAGAAGCGTTCTTAAATCTGGCTTTTCCTGTTCTTGAGAACGCCACCGTTGTTGGAAATAAACGATTGCCATTCACGCCAATAATGTAAATTAAAGATATAAACTCCAAAACTGTTCAGTTGTGAAGCGTTCCTGGTTGCTGCAGAAGGGGTCAGGCTGTTTGGTGTGTGCTGAATAAAGTTATGCTAAGCGTAACAGCATGGGGGCTGCAGCGGTGTGTTTTGGTACCGCTGGACCTGGTTCTGACTGGGCTGAGAATTCATCTCAGCTTCCAGCAGCTTCCAGCTGCCGGCATCAGCGCGCCAGCCAATCAGATGGCCAGGAGAGGAAGCGTCTCCATGGAGGAGGAGCACAGCCGTCCTCCTCCACACACCTGGAGGAGGACGGCTGTCGGCTTCGGCTTCAGCTTCATGCAAAGTCATTCTCAGGAAACATTAAGTATGGAACCCATTTCGACTCGTGTTTCATTCTTTTTTTTATTATTTAACGTGTACATATGTGAGACACGGCTTTCATTTCAGAGACTCCTCCCGTGCGCCGGTTCATCAGAGAACGGTTCATCAGAGAACGGTTCATTAGAGAATGGTTCACACATGGCGAATGAAGTCTTTTTTTTAAAACCCCGTTTATAAAAAAAAAGAACGAAAACAACAAAGTCCTGCCAGGGATTAATCCTTCTGTCATGAGGTCTGATCCGTGGCCCGGTTCTGCAGACCCTGGTGGGTATCGGGTTCTGCGTTGGTACTGCCGTCGCCGCATTAAAAACTCACAATGCCTCCTCAACAAGAACCGGACACCGGACACCGGGGGTGGGGTATATTTAGTGTTTATGTACATCAATACTGGCAGGACAACTCTGTGACACACAGCGATACAGTGAACACACCTGCAGCGTACATACAGACAGCCTGGGGGGAAACCATACTCAAATACAACAACAGGGAGGTCTCCTCGGACACGTCTTCCTCATCACTGGAATCTCGTCACATTATCATCATCAATACAAACAATCGGAAAAAAAGATGCCCAAAAAAAGTATAAAATAATTTAAAATCTCTCGTGGAACATGTACTGGAGTATGCAGAGAGAGAGCCTATACAGAGCATGGAGGAGAAGGAGGAGAAGGAGGAGAAGGAGGAACATGGAGGAGAAGGAGGAGAAGGAGGAACATGGAGGAGAAGGAGGAGAAGGAGGAACATGGAGGAGAAGGAGGAGCATGGAGGAGAAGGAGGAGAAGGAGGAACATGGAGGAGAAGGAGGAACATGGAGGAGCTCAGAGGAGCATGGAGGAGAAGGAGGAGCATGGAGGAGAAGGAGGAGAAGGAGGAGCATGGAGGAGAAGGAGGAGAAGGAGGAACATGGAGGAGCATGGAGGAGAAGGAGGAACATGGAGGAGCTAAGAGGAGCATGGAGGAGAAGGAGGAGCATGGAGGAGAAGGAGGAGCACTGAGGAGCACAGAGTATGATGAAGCCAGAGACAGAAGCGAGGATCATGCAGCTACTTCTTAAGAGCAGGGGATAGGTTGTTCTCTCTGAGCCTCCTCCTCCTCCTCCTCCTCGTGAAAGCACCTTGAACTCCACCGCGATGAAACGTCAACTGAAAACCAGAGGCTGAAGTCTCTCTCTCCAAAGGAGCATCTGCGCCGTGGGGCCAGTCAGTCTGTATACACCCCTTAGTAGAATATCACTTAGAGTTAAATAAACCTGTTCCATATATATTTCTGTATTTATAATCCGTTTCCCGGGGCTCGCGGAGCCCCTTAGCAGTACTTGCGGGTCTTCACCAGCTTGCTCTGGTACTTGACGGCGTGCCCGCTGTGTCCCACCACGTAGACGTCCAGCAGGTACGTCTTGCCCGCCTCCAGCCCCGCCACCGTCTCCGTGGTCACCGCCTTCTGCGGGTTGTCGCTGTGGAAGAACTTGCAGAGGACCTTCTCGGACCTCCTGCGGCCCTCGGGCCCGGCGCACTGGTTCTGCGGGCGGCGCCGCTGCTCCTCGCCGTGCGGCCCCGGGGCCTCCTTGCGGTAGACGCAGTACTTGTTGCGGTCCTGCGTGCCCAGCCAGGCCACGGTGACGGAGGAGCAGGTGCGCAGCTTGTCGAAGGCCTTGATGCGCGTGTCCTCGGGCAGCGAGGGGAAGGGCCGCTTGCCGCCGGGCTTGCTGGTGGCCAGCACCTTGAGGGTGGAGGCGCCCCTCCGGCTGCCCCTCAGGCGCACCAGGTACTTGGCCTTGGGCTTCCCCCTCAGCTGGAACTGGCGCACCCCCTCCACGTCCTGGGACAGCAGCAGCTTCCCGTCGCGCCGCACCTGCACCTGCACGCCGTCCAGGCAGGCGTGGACGAAGAGCGAGACTCGCTGGTGGGAGGAGACGGGGGCGAAGCGCAGGAAGGTGCTGCCCTGCCGCTTGACGAAGACGTCGGACACCTTGCCGTCCTTCAGCTCCAGCGTCTTGGGCCGCGCCTCCTCTTTGGTGCGGGCGAAGGCGCCCACGTACGCCGTGCTGGCGTTGGTGGCGGCGTTGACGGCGAACACGTCGAAGTAGAACTGCGT
>JACYXH010000722.1:17500-20000 GCA_026745465.1 Lota lota
GAGACACGTCTTGAGGACAGAGCTTAGAACTCAGAGACACGTCTTGAGGACAGAGCTTAGAACTCAGAGACACGTCTTGAGGACAGAGCTTAGAACACAGAGACACGTCTTGAGGACAGAGCTTAGAACACAGAGACACGTCTTGAGGACAGAGCTTAGAACACAGGAAGACACGTCTTGAGGTCAGAGCTTAGAACTCAGAGAGACGTCTTGAGGACAGAGCTTAGAACACAGAGAGACGTCTTGAGGTCAGAGCTTAGAACTCAGAGAGACGTCTTGAGGACAGAGCTTAGAACTCAGAGAGACGTCTTGAGGACAGAGCTTAGAACTCAGAGACACGTCTTGAGGACAGTTTCAACCACCAGGTGTTCTGCAAGATAGAAAGACAATCGTCCTACAACTAAATATAACAATCATGATGTAATTGTTTCTATTGAATAGAACCAGAATAGACAGAGCAGTACTTGAACTGGAGAGAGATACAAAGATCCCAATAGAGAACATGAGGACCTGAGAGAGACCAGGGGGACTCCAGAGAGAGGAGGTCAGCGCATGAAGGGGGTAGGGACATTTCCCAAGGGGTGAGGACCAGAGTGAAGCCAGGAAGAGGCCGCCTTCAAAACACAATCTACGACGTCTAGGGACCAATAACCCAGAGTCAATAGTGTGTTAAAAACGTGTCATATGACAGGAGGAGGAGGAGGAGGAGGAGGAGGAGGTGCTGATGACCGTGTGGAGGAGACGCTAGCGTATTCATGTCCATTGATTTGAGCACATTGATCGTAGCTGATAGCGCAGCTAAATCCCTGGTGATTTCATCAGGCTAATGATGGCGGATTAGCCAGATACTTTACTGCCAGTTACTGGGAGGCTGTCCTTTAAATGACCCTCTCCCCTCTCCCCTCTCTCCCCTCTCCCCCTCTCCCCTCTCCCCTCTCCCCTCTCCCCTCTCCCCTCTCCCCTCTCCCCTCTCCCCTCTCCCCTCTCTCCCCTCACCCTCCTCTCCCTCTCCCTCTCCCTCTCACCCCTCTCCCTCCTCTCCCTCCTCTCCCCTTTCTCCCCTCACCCTTCTCTCCCTCTCACCCATCTACCTCCCCTGCCCTCTCCCTCCTCACCCTCTCCCATTCCTCCTCTTCCCCATCTCCCTCTCCCCCTGTCCCTCCTCTCCCCTCACACTCCTCCCCCTCTCCCATTTTCCTCTCTCCTCTCCCCTCTCCCCTCTCCCCTCTCCCCTCTCCCCTCTCCCCCCTTCCTCCCCCTCCCCCCTCCCTCTCCCTTGTATCTTTCTTGTCTTCCTTGATGGCCCTTCTGTGTGTTTGGCCTTGGAACAAACACAGCTAACCCCTTCTCTCCTTCACACACCTGCAGACCCCCCCCCCCACCCCGTCCTCTGCCCCCTCGTCCAAACAGACGGATAAGAGAAGTGTTCTTCATGCCTGCCTCTGAGCCTCTGAGCAAGCATCGCTGAGTGAACGTCAGAGGGCAGAAGAGAACGCTGAGGTGGGTTCCTCATCTTCTCAGCGCGTCGCTCTGAAACAGAGGCCCCTGCATGCTGTCTGTGAGGGGACTGATGCCCTGTAGGGGCCCCTGCATGCTGTCTGTGAGGGGACTGATGGCCTGTAGGGGCCCCTGCATGCTGTCTGTGAGGGGACTGATGCCCTGTAGGGGCCCCTGCATGCTGTCTGCGATGGGACTGATGGCCTGTAGGGGCCCCTGCATGCTGCCTGTGAGGGGACTGATGGCCTGTAGGGGCCCCTGCATGCTGTCTGTGAGGGGACTGATGGCCTGTAGGGGCCCCTGCATGCTGTCTGTGAGGGGACTGATGGCCTGTAGGGGCCCCTGCATGCTGTCTGTGAGGGGACTGATGGCCTGTAGGGGGCCCCTGCATGCTGTCTGTGAGGGGACTGATGGCCTGTAGGGGCCCCTGCATGCTGTCTGTGAGGGGACTGATGGCCTGTAGGGGCCCCTGCATGCTGTCTGTGAGGGGACTGATGGCCTGTAGGGGCCCCTGCATGCTGTCTGTGAGGGGACTGATGGCCTGTAGGGGCCCCTGCATGCTGTCTGTGAGGGGACTGATGCCCTGTAGGGGCCCCTGCATGCTGTCTGTGAGGGGACTGATGCCCTGTAGGGGCCCCTGCATGCTGTCTGTGAGGGGACTGATGGCCTGTAGGGGCCCCTGCATGCTGTCTGTGAGGGGACTGATGGCCTGTAGGGGCCCCTCCATGCTGTCTGCGATGGGACTGATGCCCTGTAGGGGCCCCTCCATGCTGTCTGCGATGGGACTGATGGCCTGTAGGGGCCCCTCCGTGCTGGGTTTGGGTCCGTCCTTCCAGGAGGAGAATGGTTCTTGCACAGTGGGAGCCGCGCTGGGAGCCGCGCTGGGAGCCGCGCTGGGAGCCGCGCTGGGAGCCGCGCTGGGAGCCCTGTGTCCCACAGAGCGTTCTCACGCCGCCGCCGCCGCCTCGCCAAAACACAACATGAAACAGCATCTGGAAGGCGT
>JACYXH010000722.1:30000-35000 GCA_026745465.1 Lota lota
CAAAAACGCAAATAAATATTTCCTTCCGTTAACGGTAACTCCACTCTCAAGGACATCTGTAATCCTGCGTCCAACTAAACCTAATTTCTGTAGTCCAGCAAACATAACCCCTCTTTCTCGAATATATTTCCTGCATGACATCAAGACATGCTCCACTGTCTCCATTTCCTCACACAAACTACAATAGCCAGTCGGATGTTTTCCCAATACTAACTCGTTTTGTATTACCTGTCATGTATGAAATGCATAATGTTTACGACAATGGTTACAAATTGTTTATTTATTTATTCAATTTAGCGTTAACTGCGTTAATTAAAATATGATGATTATTATTATTATTATTATTATTATTATTATTATTATTATTATTATTATTATATTGTAGTTATTACTTTCTAACCCGACTACCAGCACCAAGCATTATTATCAGCTTCTACATTAGACGTCATAGATTTAAAAGCCTGTTGTTTCTAATATTGGCCGCTAGAGGGCAGTCATGCACACATATATGACATATAAATAACAGTGAAGGGTAAGAGATACATAAAGTAAAGCGAGGGAATATTCGAGTGACGTATACCAGCCAATCGTGTGTGTTTGTTGTCATCGTAATCTCTCGCTTAATACAAATACAACCAGGAAACAATCAGGAAGTAAATAGGAATGAGTTAGTCAACTAATAGCCTTGATTTGTCGCTTGTGCCTCTTTCGTTGGTGAACTAATGACCTCATTTACATGATCACGCACTGATGATGTAATCAAATCTTAACGTGTTCACTTTCAATTGTGTTGCCATGATGTTGAGTAGTATTAGAAAACGGTTTTAACTAACTTTAACTTTAAGTGCATTCTACATTTATGAAAAGAAAGTTTAGTCAGTATATTGTCCGCCATAGTTGGAAGACTTATTTGGGATATAAAAAATATTTGTTTTATGATGTTATATTATTATTGATGCTATTATTTGCTGGTGTCAGCAGACAATCAATAGATCAATAACAGAATATGTCATCAGTCTTTATGTTGGAGTTACCTGTGTGTGTGTGTGTGTGTGTGTGTGTGTGTGTGTGTGTGTGTGTGTGTGTGTGTGTGTGTGTGTGTGTGTGTGTGTGTGTGTGTGTTAGAGTGTGTGTGTGTGTGTGTGTGTGTGTGTGTTAGAGTGTGTGTGTGTGTGTGTGTGTGTGTTAGAGTGTGTGTGTGTGTGTGTTTGAGTGTGTGTTTGAGTGTGTGTGTGTGTGTGTGTGAGAGAGAGACCGTGTGTGTGTGTGTGTGTTTGAGTGTGTGTGTGTGTGTGTGTGTGTGTGTGTGAGCGTGCGTGTGCATGTGTGTGCGTGCGTGTGTGTGTTAAATCCTCAATAAGGTACAAAAGTGACATCATCACGTAGTGATCATTCTGATCAATCCTTTCCCAGAATGCATCTGGGGAGTCACACCTGTCCCTCTTGATCTTTGACCCCACAGCTGGAGAAAACCACAAGCACACACTAATTACACATACACACAAACACACACACTGATTAAACACACACACGCACACACACACTCACACACATATAAAGAGAAAGAGTTAATTCCATTACTTTAATTATAACGTAATATATGGAAGAGGAGGGGGTGAGATTTAATCACTATACTCTCTGTGTCTGTGTGTGTGTGTGTGTGTTCGTGTGTATGTGTGTGTATGTGTGTTAGAGTGTGTATGTGTGTTAGAGTGTGTGTGTGGGTGTTTGTGTGTATGTGTGTGTATGTGTGTTAGAGTGTGTGTGTGTGTGTGTGTGTGTGTGTGTGTGTGTGTGTGTGTGTGCATGTGTGTGTGTGTTAGAGTGTGTGCGTGTGTGTGTGTGTGCGTGCATGCGTGTGTGTGTGTGTTAGAGTGTGTGTGTGGGTGTTTGTGTGTATGTGTGTGTATGTGTGTTAGAGTGTGTGTGTGTGTGTGTGCGTGCATGCGTGTGTGTGTGTGTTAGAGTGTGTGTGTGTGCGTGCGTGTGTGTGTTAGAGTGTGTGTGTGTGAGTGCGTGTGTGTGTTAGAGTGTGTGCGTGCGTGCGTGTGTGTGTTAGAGTGTGTGCGTGCGTGCGTGTGTGTGTTAGAGTGTGTGCGTGCGTGCGTTTGTGTGTTAGAGTGTGCGTGCGTGCGTGTGTGTGTTAGAGTGTGTGCGTGCGTGCGTGTGTGTGTTAGAGTGTGTGCGTGCGTGCGTGTGTGTGTTAGAGTGTGTGTGTGTGCGTGCGTGTGTGTGTTAGAGTGTGTGTGTGTGCGTGCGTGTGTGTGTTAGAGTGTGTGTGTGTGCGTGCGTGTGTGTGTTAGATTAGAGTGTGTGTGTGTGCGTGCGTGTGTGTGTTAGAGTGTGTGTGAGTGGTTCTCCATTGGAACCAGCTGCCACCATAGGATGTCAGCTTTGTTAGCTTCGCAAACATTAGCAGAACAAAAAGATGATGATAAGTCAGTTTACAGTCATCCATATCCTATATAAACATAGGACACACACACAAACACGCCTAGCATATACCTGGGACTATATACACAAGAAACACATACACATCCATATACAATGCACTTAAAACACAACAGCGTAGACCACATTGTACCAAGAGGTCAGAGGTTAAATTCATATCCTAATATCCCCCCCCCCCATCACAACCCCTCCTCCCTCTGGATGAACAGGAGACACAGCAGCTGGTGTTGTCATGGCAACATGTAGTCAGCAGCCCTTCTCTCTGATTCCTCTTCATTATCCTCTCTCTCCTCCCCCTCTCTCTCTATCTCTCTCCTCCCCCTCTCTCTCTCTCCTCCCCCTCTCTCACTCTCTCTCTCCCCCCCTCTCTCTCTCTCTCTCTCACTCACTCTCTCTCTATCTCTCCCCCTCTCTTTCTCTCTCACTCTCTCTCTATCTCTCCCCCTCTGTCTCTCTCTCTCTCCCTCTCCCCATCTCTCTCACTCTCTCTCTATCTCTCCCCCTCTTTTTCTCTCTCACTCTCTCTCTCTCTCTCTATCACTCCCCCTCTGTCTCTCTCTCTCCTCCCCCTCTGTCTCTCTCTCTCTCCTCCCCCTCTCTCTCTCCCTCTCTCCATCTCTCCATCTCTCTCACTCTCTCTCTTGCACTCAGTCTCTCTCTCTCTCCCTCCCTCTCTCTCACTCTACCTCATAATGTAGTATTACCTGATAATGTACTACTACCTCATGTAGTACTAACTCATAATGTACTACTACCTCATGATGTAGTACTGCCTCATAATGTTGGACTATGTAGTAGTATCTTCTTCATGAAGTAGATCTTAATGTAGTACTGCCTCATAATGTTGGACTATGTAGTAGTATCTTCTTCATGAAGTAGATCTTAATGTAGTACTGCCTCATAATGTTGGACTATGTAGTAGTATCTTCTTCATGAAGTAGATCTTAATGTAGTACTGCCTCATAATGTTGGACTATGTAGTAGTATCTTCTTCATGAAGTAGATCTTAATGTAGTACTGCCTCATAATGTTGGACTATGTAGTAGTATCTTCTTCATGAAGTAGATCTTAATGTAGTACTGGCATCGTGAAGTACTCTGTGTATTTAGTGTACCAGGTAACTTTCGATTTCTCTTCTATTGTTTGTACTATAGTACTATAGTACTAGTACTATACTACTAGTACTATAGTACAAATACACAACAGGACTGCCAGGAATAAACCAGTATAAAAAAGGCTTGTGTACACTGTACACAAGCTACACTAGTAGCTATAGTACTAGTACTATAGTACTAGTACTATACTACTAGTACTATAGTACAAATACACAACAGGACTGCCAGGAATAAACCAGTATAAAAAAGGCTTGTGTACACTGTACACAAGCTACACTAGTAGCTATAGTACTAGTACTATAGTACTAGTACTATACTACTAGTACTATAGTACAAATACACAACAGGACTGCCAGGAATAAACCAGTATAAAAAAGGGTTGTGTACACTGAAATGTAGTCGTTTATCTGTGGAGGGGCTCACATCTCACATGATGGCTTATTGCAGTTGAACTGAGAAGCTCATGAGGACGGATAGATACGACGCTGTGGTCCTATTGGTCATTTATTAACACACACACATGTACACATCCTGTATGAACACACACACACGTACACATCCTGTATGAACACACACACACACACACACACACACACACACATACATACATACACTGATAAACAGACAGACAGACATACATACACTGATAAACAGACAGACAGACAGACAGACAGACACACACACACACACACACACACACATACATACACTGATAAACACACACACACACACACACACACACACACACACACACACACACACACACACACACATTAAGGTAAACACATTAACTGGAGGCCGCAACAGGCACAGGCGACATGGGTGTGGCTTTTATACTATTTACACACAACACACACACACACCCTTTATAAACATGATGTCGTCAGTAGGTGTGTGTTTGGTGCAGCGCTCAGCTGTAGATATCTCATGAGATTTCAGTCTGCCAGACAGACAGAAGGATTCACTTCCACGCGCGGACACGCGAGTCTATATTTAGCTGTGGCGCGTGTAATGACGCTGCAGCCGACCACTGCCACCGTTGAGAAGGCGTGCACGCGTTGCGCATGCTTCATGTCACTCTATGAGGTCTGACGAAATATACAATATACATGAATATATGTATATATTTACACATGATATATATATCATGTGTGATAAGACAGCGGCGTACTATCACTTGTAATAATATATAATATAATATAAGTAATAGTATATATATTAGTATATATAATGTAACCACTAGTCAGATAGGCCTACCGTGATGTCGTTGGAGCGAGCATGTGTGCGTTCATTCATGCAAATGGAGGCGGCTTCAATGTGTATAGATGTACATGTATAGGTCGCGTTAAGGCGGCCCTGCGCTTTATAAATAAGGCAGTGACGACGTACACAATGCGGCTCTGGGTTCACAAGGAGGGGCGGCAGAGGCGTGAC
>JACYXH010000722.1:40000-45000 GCA_026745465.1 Lota lota
AAGCTAACCGAACTAGCCAAGCTAACTGAACTAGCCAAGCTAACCAAGCTAGCCGAGCTAACCAAGCTAACTGAGCTAGCCCAGCTAACCAAGCTAACCGAGCTAACCAAGCTAACCAAGCTAATCAAACACTTTAGGTGGTTAAATTGGCTGACACTGCTTACAGATAAAGCTTATAGATCAAATGTACTTGATAGTTTAGGACAGTGTTGACAGGAAACAGTGGGGTGCCCTGGTGGATCGCCGGGTATCAGTAAGGTCCTTACGGCAGCGACCCGGGTTCGATTCCTGCCTGCGGTCCTCCCCTCTCTCCCACGCCTTCCTGTCTATCTCACTGTCTCTTCATGAATAGAGCAAAAATAAATCAAAAAATGACACATTGAACACCTTCCTGCTTTCAGGCCATTTCAAAATCAACCTATTAGTGACATCGCAAGTGGGAGCGTCCCCCAGGTGTATGATGGGTGTGTCGGCCCACCGGTTGGTACAGTCCACTAGTAGAGCTATGTCTCTAAAAGGTGGGCCCTGTATGTGCATGTTGTCCAGGCGGTGGACAACATGCACATACAACCAGCGGAGGTCGTAAGGAGGAGCCCGGTGTCGTCACGGCAACAGCCTGGTGTCGTCACGGCAACAGCGTTTGTGTAAAAGGTGATGTCGTTCGCAGGACCGCCCCCGGATGTTTGACAGCCTCAACATGCGTTCCCTGGAGTCCTCCCTGATCGACATCATGCACGACCCGGTCAAAGGTAGGCCTCTCCCCCTGCCGGGGTCATAGGTCACAGCTCGCACCGGGTGTCCACCTTGGCGCGGCGTGTCCGGCCCGGTCGTCATGGTAACGGTGGTGTTACAGGTACCAGCGAGGCTGGCCCGCAGCCGAGCTCTTGAGCGGCTCCGCCGTCAGCCTGACCGGGGGAAGATGTCTGCCTAATGTGTGGTTGTCCTGGGACAGGGTAACAACAGGGTAACAACAGGGTAACAACAGGGTAACAACAGGGTAACAACAGGTTCAGGGCAGGGGTTCCCACCCGCTCTGTAGGTCTGAAAACACACAGCGTTTGAACCCCGTAACATCTGCCTGTAATGTCCACGTCTCCCTGGAGATGTAGTCTCGTACCGCGCCACACCAAGCTGTGTAGAAGGTAGGATCTTACCTGACTGTTAGTTAACTGTTAGCCAACGTGCTACCTTGCTGTTGGCTGAATCTTAGCCTGCTGTTAGCTCCCTTTCAGTGGCTGTGAATCATTAGTTTGTTCGTAGTTGCAGGACCTTTGTATTATTATCTATCTGTTATCTCCAGCCTAGCAGTATGTAGCTGGCTTGAAGCATACAGTCAACATGTTACTTTGGGTTGGACAGATATTGTGGGGAGTAGGAAAGATGTCTGACGTTTGTTTGTATTATGAGGAAGAAAGCACCGTTTATGTTGTCATCGCTAGCTAGAATTAGCATGTTAGGTCAGGCTAGATATGGGTCTCTCTCTCTCTCTCTCTCTCTCTCTCTCTCTCTCTCTCTCTCTCTCTCTCTCTCTCTCTCTCTCTCTCTCTCTCTCTCTCTCTCTCTCTCTCTCTCTTGTGTTGAGGGGGCGCTAGGAAGCTAAATTAAGAAGTGATCACATGCTGTGTCTGAGAGCCAGAAGGGGAAGACTCTGCTGCTATTTATAGCCAAGGAGCTAACCTAACTGTTAGCTGACTCTTAGCTGTATGTTAGCTCCCATGAGATAACTGTCAGTTTACATTCGGCTAACTGTCAGCGAGCTGTTAGTTAACTATTAACTAACGGTTAGCGGGCTGTTAGCTGTCTTCCCCTTGTGGATGTTTAGAAACGGTTAACTTCAGTGTGGGTCACGTGCTCTCGATGCCCCCGTCATAAGAAGAGAGAGGTCAAAGGTGAAATATGTTTTGTGGGGACGTGTCACATGACGGATGGGTAGTGTGCAGTAGCACGCAGTATCTGATCGTACACATGAAGAATGTCCTGACGGCTGAAACGTCTGTGTACTGTCTTCTCTCTGTCTTCACACGCAGCCAGGAGTTACGGACGACGCAGAGGTAAACACACCTGTTACTCTCCATCACCTCGGTTACCCCCTCTCCGTCACCTCGGTTACCCCCTGTCTGTTACCGTAGTTACCCCATCTCTGTCACCTCGGTTACCCCATCTCTGTCACCTCGGTTACCCCTTTTCTGTTACCGTAGTTACCCCCTCTCCGTCACCTCGGTTACCCCCTCTCTGTCACCTCGGTTACCCCCTCTCTGTCACCTCGGTTACCCCCTCTCTGTCACCTCGGTTACCCCCTGTCTGTTACCATGGTTACCCCCTCTCTGTCACCTCGGTTACCCCATCTCTGTCACCTCGGTTACCCCCTCTCTGTCACCTCGGTTACCCCCTCTCTGTCACCTCGGTTACCCCCTGTCTGTTACCATGGTTACCCCCTCTCTGTCACCTCGGTTACCTGTCTGTTTTTGGCATATGGCTTTGAGCTTGAACTGCTTGTAGCGCTCCAACATCAGATAGAAGCTGGATGTCCTGAACCTAGAAATGCAACCCCATGGAGTTGTAGTACTACTGGTTGTAATATGTTTATGTAATGTGTACATATTATAACTAGTGGTAATATGTTTATGTATGTGATACAACAAAAATAAACCCAACAAAGACACAATCAAAAACCGAACCCACTCTTTCGAATTATTATTACAAAATATTATTTATTTTAGTGTGCGTGTGCGTGTGCGTGTGTGTGTGTGTGTGTGTGTGTGTGTGTGTGTGTGTGTGTGTGTGTGTGTGTGTGTGTGTGTGTGTGTGTGTGTGTGTGTGTGTGTGTGTGTGTGTGTGTGTGTGTGTGTGTGTGTGTGTGTGTGCGTGTGTGTGTGGAGGAGAGAAACATAAGCTGTCCTGCCAGCCCCTCCCAGCCTGCTGGCTCCATTTCATCCCACCTCACATCCTGGACTCACTGTTTACATTCTCAGCTACAGCTTCCTGTCTGGGCTGCAGCCTCTATCTGAAGCTGACTTCAGCGCTATTAAAGATGACATGTTATATGAGACTGTATTGTGATAGGAGACCGTATTGTGATAGGAGACTGTATTGTGATAGGAGACCGTATTGTGATAGGAGACTGTATTGTGATAGGAGACCGTATTGTGATAGGAGACCGTATTGTGATAGGAGACTGTATTGTGATAGGAGACCGTATTGTGATAGGAGACTGTATTGTGATAGGAGACTGTATTGTGATAGGAGACCGTATTGTGATATGAGACTGTATTGTGATATGAGACCGTATTGTGATATGAGACCGTATTGTGATAGGAGACCGTATTGTGATAGGAGACTGTATTGTGATATGAGACTGTATTGTGATAGGAGACTGTATTGTGATAGGAGACTGTATTGTGATAGGAGACCGTATTGTGATATGAGACCGTATTGTGATATGAGACTGTATTGTGATAGGAGACTGTATTGTGATAGGAGACTGTATTGTGATAGGAGACTGTATTGTGATATGAGACCGTATTGTGATAGGAGACTGTATTGTGATATGAGACTGTATTGTGATAGGAGACTGTATTGTGATAGGAGACTGTATTGTGATAGGAGACTGTATTGTGATAGGAGACTGTATTGTGATATGAGACTGTATTGTGATAGGAGACTGTATTGTGATAGGAGACTGTATTGTGATAGGAGACTGTATTGTGATATGAGACCGTATTGTGATATGAGACTGTATTGTGATATGAACGTTTATCGTGACATGACAATGTATCTGTCACGTTGATGCCACTGAAAGTAAAACGAGGCCAGCTGTTCATGCCTCCAGCATGCTTTTATTTTGAAGCTACTTCCTGTTCCCCCCCCCCCCCCCCAGGTCGCTCCTCCCTCTTCCCAATGGAGGACGGTCTGCTGGAGGACGGACCCCAGGGGGTCCTGGCCCCCGCCTGCTTCCCCCCCATCAACACAGACAGTATGGAGAGGTTCTCCCGCAAGGTGTTCGTAGGAGGGCTGCCCCCTGACATAGACGAAGGTTAGTACTAGTTAGTACTAGTTAGTACTAGTCACTACTGCCCCCGACATAGACGAAGGTTAGTACTAGTTAGTACTAGTTAGTACTAGTCACTATTACCCCCGACATAGACGAAGGTTAGTACTAGTTAGTACTAGTTAGTACTAGTCACTATTACCCCCGACATAGACGAAGGTTAGTACTAGTTAGTACTAGTCACTACTACCCCCGACATAGACGAAGGTTAGTACTAGTTAGTAGTAGTTAGTACTAGTCACTACTACCCCCAACATAGACGAAGGTTAGTACTAGTTAGTACTAGTTACTACTAGTTAGTACTAGTTACTACTAGTTACTACTACCCCCGACATAGACGAATGGGATAACTGGGATAACTATCTAACCCGGTCAGGGAGTCCAGGCTGGGATAACTATCTAACCCGGTCAGGGAGTCTAGTCTGGGATAACTATCTAACCCGGTCAGGGAGTCTAGTCTGGGATAACTATCTAACCTGGTCAGGGAGTCTAGTCTGGGATAACTATCTAACCTGGTCAGGGAGTCTAGTCTGGGATAACTATCTAACCTGGTCAGGGAGTCTAGTCTGGGATAACTATCTAACCCGGTCAGGGAGTCTAGTCTGGGATAACTATCTAACCCGGTCAGGGAGTCTAGTCTGGGATAACTATCTAACCCGGTCAGGGAGTCTAGTCTGGGATAACTATCTAACCCGATCAGGGAGTCCAGGCTGGGAACGGGGAAATGATGCCCTGGTTGTGGACTAGATGATGATGATGATGATGGTGGTGCTGATGATGATGAAGATGTCCTCCTCTCAGATGAGATCACGTCCAGCTTCCGGCGGTTCGGCCACCTGGCGGTGGACTGGCCGCACAAAGCAGAGAGCAAGTCCTACTTCCCCCCTAAAGGTGAGCCTCACCATGACCCCTGACCTCTGACCTTATTCTACTGTTAACTGCTTTTAGTATT
>JACYXH010000722.1:50000-287500 GCA_026745465.1 Lota lota
ACACCGTGTATACCTTCATCTAAATGTATTTTGTAGCAGCTCAGGCGCTGAGGACTGTTTTCTAAGAGGAGATTTAAAGACCAACAGGAGGAGTTTTGTATTTTCTTTTATAATTCGGATTATTTTTGTACGTGAGATTTCCATCGGAAAGGAGAATGTTATATTGCATGGGGGCGTCTGTCTGTCTGTCTGCTGCTAGCCCGTAGCTCCCCCAACCAAAGGTAGCAACAGGATGCTTCCCACAAAACAAAGTCTTCTTTTGTACCGTGGCAAGGTGCTTCGTTTTGTATTGACTATTATTATAATACGATTATTATATTATGATAGTGACTGGGAGGGGATTCCAAAAGAGACGTAGACCTGTAAGATATTACCTCACAACTCGCCAACAACATTTATATTAGACACTGTGCTGCTAACAATATAATATTCCTTTAATAACAGATGTTATTATTTAACAGCATCCTGGTTAGCCACGCGGCGCTAAGACGCAATGCTAGAACCCTGCGCTAGAACCCTGCGTTAGAACCCTGCGTTAGAACGCTGCAGCATTAGAACCCTGTGTTAGAACCCTGTGTTAGAACCCTGTGTTAGAACCCTGCGTTAGAACGCTGTGTTAGAACCCTGCGTTAGAACCCTGTGTTAGAACGCTACAGCGTTAGAACGCTACAGCGTTAGAATGCTGTGTTAGAACGCTACAGCGTTAGAACGCTGTGTTAGAACGCTACAGCGTTAGAACCCTGTGTTAGAACCCTGCGTTAGAACGCTGTGTTAGAACGCTACAGCGTTAGAACAGAACACTGCGTTAGAACGCTTGCCAGACAGCGCGGCTGGGCCACAGCGCGGCTGGGCCACAGCGCGGCTGGGCCACAGCGCGGCTGGGCCACAGCGCGGCTGGGCCACAGCGCGGCTGGGCCACAGCGCGGCTGGGCCACAGGCTGTAGCGGCTGCAGGCCGATGTGCTCTGGAGGAGGTCCATGAGTAGAATAACTTCAGAGGAGACATGATGTCCTGAAGTAGCATGAGCGGCTGTAGGAGAAAAAGCTCAAAGAAAATGATCAGATTATATTTAACGTGCATGCCTTGATGTGTTGTCTGTTGTTTACATCCTAAAGATACTAAAGACATTCTGCTGTGCACCATGGGCTCTGTCTGGTTTCTACTGCAGAACCAGTTCTGTCTGGTTTCTACTGCAGAACCAGTTCTGTCTGGTTTCTACTGCAGAACCAGTTCTGTCTGGGTTCTACTGCAGAACCAATTCTGTCTGGTTTCTACTGTAGAACCAGTTCTGTCTGGGTTCTACTGCAGAACCAGTTCTATCTGGTTTCTACTGCAGAACCAGTTCTGTCTGGGTTCTACTGCAGAACCAGTGGACTTGGTAGCATGTGTGTTCTCTGTTGCAGTGTGTTGTCCTGTAGTGTGTCTGTCTTGTGTGTTGTGGTCCGTGTGGAACGAGGTTTTAGTTTAGCCTTGGGACAGGACGTCCCGGTCTGTGCAGCCCACTGGGTGTGGTCTGTGTTTTGCTTCCAGCCACTAACTGGGGGAGGGGTATTTATTGGGATGATGTTGTTTTGTTGACATGTAACGTATCTCTTGCCCTTTATGTCATTCTGAAGATAATACTACAGTATCATACTGCAGTATGATACTACAGTATGATACTACAGTATGATACTACAGTATGATACTACAGTATGATACTGCAGTATGATACTACAGTATGATACTACAGTATGATACTACAGTATGATACTACAGTATGATACTACAGTATGATACTGCAGTATGATAACCCTCCTCCTACGACATTAAGAAGGTCTATCTCACTGTTTCTACCTATTTACAATCCTACAGATGGTTTAACAAATTTTATTTTTTACCTGATTTCTTATTTAATATATACGTGTGAAGTTGTGGTCTTAAGTTATCCGTGTTCGGTGAGAATAAAGCAGTAATCTGATATTTTACTAATATATATATTTGAAGTAAACCGTAGCGTCCATGTTGTCAGGGTTAACCCTGACCCTGACCTTTAACCCGAGAGGCGGGTTGTGTTTCTGTAACATTGTTGTTTGTTTGCCTGACGTCACAAGCAACTGAACAACCGCCAACCCTCGCATATATATATATATATATATATATATATATATATATATATATATATATATATATATATCTTTATAACTAGAGCTAGATATGTATAGCATGTTACTATATATATATAGCTCTACATCTTTATAGCTATATATACATAGATATATAGTATATATATATATATATATATATATATATAGTTCTACATCTTTATATATATATATAGCTCTACATCTTTATAGCTATATATACCTAGATATATCGTATATAACTATATAGATATATATATATAACTATATATATATAGCTCTACATCTTTATAGCTATATATACCTAGATATATCGTATATAACTATATAGAGATATATCGTATATAACTATATAGAGATATATATTGACTCTTGTTGAGAACTAGCTTGAATGTGGTCCCTGTAACACTTGACTTGTGCTGTTTTGTGAGAATTGTTGTGTTCAACACTGTTTGTTACTTTGTAATGTCTTCTGTTTTGTAAAAATCATATTTATTTCACTATTTTTGTAGACAAATAATGATTTGGTTTGATTGTATTTTTCTATTTAAACAGAACTATGATATGCGTTCTCCCTTCTTCTTGACCCAAACGCAGCTTTGTGTTCAGGGGCAAAATCACGTGCTTGATTTAACTTCAAAGTAAAGGTCTTGGTACACGATTGGGTTAGGATTGGTTCCCATGGTCTCACGCTGTACTTTTAGTTTGAAGGAAGGTTGTGTTACTGGGAGGCCCTTGTGATTGGCTCTGCGTGGTTCCTCTCTGAGACTTGAACTCTGAAAGGCTGAGTCTGTTGTGATGTGCAATACTGTTTCTAATGTTTGTAAGAATCGCAGTGGAAGCCTTTTTAACGCAGATTTATTTTTTTCATCGCAGATTTCTGATCCCCCGTGTCATTTTTTACCGTCAGCAAATACAACTTTTTTTTCATTGCAACTATTTTTAAATGCAGATATCTTTGTACTAATGTAAATGGCTGTTGTGTTGCTAACTAAAGGAGATACTTTTTCATGCCCTTTTCTATCTAACTTCACTTTCTTTGATCCCAAATTTGTATTTCTTTTAATAGTAGCAGAATTCTTGGATTTTTTTTTCATATAAATGTCATTGGTATTATTTAGTATTTTTATGTGGAAATACAGTAAATATATATATATTTAATTTTAAGATGCTAAGATATTTTGATTTTAATTATTTTTAAGCTAAATATTTGTAATATGATTGTTAAAGTTACACATTTTTAAATCAGAGTTTGTGTATAGATTCACTAAAGTGGTTTTTGAGGTGTGACTTGTAATTATTACTGAATGGGTCTTTAATATGCAAACTGAATATCACGTTGAGTTTATTTTTTATTTTTATGTTGAATAAAATGGTTGTTTCTTTCACTTCTTAAATAAAGAGACTGTTCGGACACACTATGACGTCATTTCCTCCTTCACCTCTGGTTCTTTTATTTTGAAATTGTTTTCTAATGTTTCCAATTTCCCATTTCCAACGAAAAGTGATCGATGAGTAATGACAAAAACGATCTTAACTAAACCGTACACAATTTTCACTTCAATATTGAAGCCAAAATAATATTACAAAGAATATATGTCTAGCAACTATGATTAATGCAAAACTACTTTTTAAATTATACTTTAAATGCAGTAACAATCTGTGGGGGGAAATATTGTTGAAATAAAAGAATGGAGAAGAAAAGCCAGTCTGGCGCCATATAGGGGTCATTCCCAGCACCAGCTCCTGACGTCAATTCTTCATTAGTATTTATTATATACTAATGAGCGACTTCCTTAAGCTGTGAACAATCACAACGTAGAATCAAAGGTTAGTAACACAGAGTAAGTAAAGACATCATGTCATCATGACATCATGTCATCACGATAATATTCTCTGTCGTTTGACCCAGCGACGTTGGTGCAATGTCAACTTCTCCAGGGATAGAAGTTGTCCGGTCACCATTCCGACCTACAGGCCAGGGATTATCAGAGGAGGAGGAGGAGGAGGGAGAGCGTGGTGGGAGACACCGACTATCAGAGCCGCCTAGATGTGGAGAGGTAGTGACGGAGCAGCGGAGACGCACCGGAGAATGGTGGTGTTGAGCCAGAGTTCAGACGGAGGAGGACCCCCGCCCAAACCACAGCGCAGAACAACAACACGCATGTACAACACCGATCACCAGTTTGATAAAGAACTTCATTGTGGTAAGAAACGGAAATGAATAAGTCTCTCAGCATCTGCATGGACGGTTATCGACGACACATGTTGGCCATGTTTGTGTCTTCTACTTTTGCTCCGTTTTTCTTGGGTGTGAATGTCTGTGCTTGTCTTCGGGTTATTCCGTTCACCTGTTCGTTCCTCTGTTGAACTCATAGAAGGTTTAAAGTGAACTCTTGTTTTCTACTTTAATCCTAGTTTATGTGACGAGTTGTTTCCAAGCTTCAATCACACTTCAAAGTGCTTTTGTTAAAACTCTTTGTACTTGCAAATCAATGATGAACTTCAAGTTCTTTTCAATTCGGGTTTCTGCTGAAAACCAATATTTGAACGTCTGTCATATTTACCAAAAAAGAGTTGGTTCAATTGGCTGACATATCTGACCACACGGTGACATCAGGCTTAACGTTGGCATGGCAACGAAGGAGGCTGGGACATGATGAAACCCTGTCACCATGACGACGAGAAACGGTTTGGAAACGTCTAAGTGAACATGGAGCTTAGAACACTTTAAGGTAGAACCTTAGAGATGGTTCTGATGTTTGCTGCGTGATGTTCTGTAGGCTGACTGTTTCAGACACACAGCTGGGGCAAAACCCCTGATCAACCACATTACTTTAACCCTTCTTACCTAACCCCCAACTTAACCACATGTATAACCTAATCCCTAAACTAACCTAATACCTAAACTTACCATCTCTAACCTTATACCCAAACTTACCATCTCTAACCTAACACCTAAAATAACCATCTCTAACCTAACACCTAAACTAACCATCTCTAACCTAACACCTAAACCAACCATCTCTAACCTAACACCTAAACTAACCATCTCCAGTATCCGAATATCTGTATCTACTGACCAGTATCTACTGTAGATACTGACCAGTAGATACTGACCAGTAGATACTGTGTTGTCTGGCCAACCCATCCATACGCGTTTCATTAGTTAAAGTAAACCTCCCACTCAATTTATGGGAGTGGCGTGTAGCTCGGCCAATCGGAGCCCAGGGTGCTGATGATGTCAGCAGGCCTGCCCAGTAGCAGATGTGCAGCGAGACGCCAAGAGAGCTCTCCCACGCCCACGTACGCACGATGAGCACGCACACACGCATGGCAGCATCACCCTGTCACAACATTCACTCACTCATAGAGCGACCTCAGTCTGTAACATCATGCGTTCATTCATATCAATGACCTACAGTTCACTCACTCATAGAGACCTCAGTCTTTAACATCATGCGTTCATTCATATCAATGACCTACAGTTCACTCACTCATAGAGACCTCAGTCTTTAACATCATGCGTTCATTCATATCAATGACCTACAGTTCACTCACTCATAGAGCGACCTCAGTCTTTAACATCATGCGTTCATTCATATCAATGACCTACAGTTCACTCACTCATAGAGCGACCTCAGTCTTTAACATCATGCGTTCATTCATATCAATGACCTACAGTTCACTCACTCATAGAGACCTCAGTCTGTAACATCATGCGTTCATTCATATCAATGACCTACAGTTCACTCACTCATAGAGACCTCAGTCTGTAACATCATGCGTTCATTCATATCAATGACCTACAGTTCACTCACTCATAGAGACCTCAGTCTTTAACATCATGCGTTCATTCATATCAATGACCTACAGTTCACTCACTCATAGAGACCTCAGTCTTTAACATCATGCGTTCATTCATATCAATGACCTACAGTTCACTCACTCATAGAGCGACCTCAGTCTTTAACATCATGCGTTCATTCATATCAATGACCTACAGTTCACTCACTCATAGAGACCTCAGTCTTTAACATCATGCGTTCATTCATATCAATGTCTTACAGTTCACTCCCTAATGGAAGCAACACGCCACACTGGTTTCAGACCAGCGTTAGACTGGTTTCAGACAGAATGGGTCTGGTTTCAGACCAGCATCAGACTGGTTTCAGATAGAATGTAACTGGTTTCAGAACAGCCTTAGACTTGTTTCAGATAGAATGTAACTGGTTTCAGACCAGCGTCAGACTGGTTTCAGATAGAATGTAACTGGTTTCAGACCAGCGTCAGACTGGTTTCAGATAGAATGTAACTGGTTTCAGACCAGCATTAAACTGGTTACAGACAGAATGGGTCTGGTTTCAGACCAGCATTAAACTGGTTTCAGACAGAATGGGTCTGGTTTCAGACCAGCGTCAGACTGGTTTCAGATAGAATGTAACTGGTTTCAGACAGAATGGGACTGGTTTCAGACCAGCATCAGACTGGTTTCAGACAGAATGGGATTGGTTTCAGACCAGCATCAGACTGGCTTCAGACAGAATGGGACTGGTTTCAGACCAGCATCAGACTGGTTTCAGACAGAATGGGACTGGTTTCAGACCAGCATCAGACTGGTTTCATCCAAACAGAACAGTTTGAAGCTGAACTATCTTCTCAGAACAAAACATGGTTGTGTAATTTGTGTCTGCAGGAGACAGACCATAATAGTCAGTGTCCCCAGGGCATTCTCGGCCTGGAAGTGATGTCATGGCTGTGGAACGCTCTCCCAACATCTTGGAACAGAGGGAGTGGTTTGAGTTGGATCCTGACGTTGTCTGTGGCTCTGCCACGGAACAGAACGTGTTGTACATCACATCCACCTGGCCTCGTGTTTCCACCTTCTGCTCGCTGGCACGCAGTACGGAGAGGAGGAAGAGGAGGGTACATCTCTACAGCTACATGCCGTTCATCTGCTCTTATGCACAGCAGCGAGCTCCGTCGGTACGGGCGACCTGTAGCGTGTTGGCCTTCTAGTCCGATGTGCGGACCACAGGGAATGTCTGGCGGTTGAAGAGTAACTTGCAGGTTGGCCTGCCTGGTTAGTTCATGTGTGGTGAACGTGTCGAGCAAATCTCCTTCAAAATCATCTTCCTCCTTCTATACTGGTTTCCTTTTTGTCATGCGGTGTGCGCGCGCAGACCAGCGACCACCTTTAGCGTGACGTAGCTTCGGGTTAGCCAGACGCTAGGGCTACGGGGGGGGGGTCAGGAGAATCACCATGACGACGGCGCTCAGCCTCGAGACCCCCCCCCCCCCCCCCCCCCAGCAGGCACCTCATGGTGACGGCGTCTCCTCTGCAGCAGGAGGATGTGGGTGGTGCTGAGGGTGATGTGTCTGCTCCACTGTGTCCTGGGACAGCTGGCGCAGGGCAGGACGAAGGGCGGACCCCCCCGCCTGGTCTGCAGCGTCCCCGGCCCCCCGGGGCCCCCCGGGGAACCGGGCCCCGCCGGCCCCCAGGGGCCCCAGGGCCCGGTGGGGGCCCCCGGGAGAGACGGACGAGATGGAAGGAGGGGAGAGAGGGGAGAGAAGGGAGACGCAGGTACAGAAACCACTGTCTGTCCGTCTCTCTACCTGTCTGTCTGTCTGTCTCTCTCTCTCTCTACCTGTCTGTCTGTCTCTCTACCTGTCTGTCTGTCTCTCTACCTGTCTGACTGTCTGTCTGTCTCTCTACCTGTCTGTCTGTCTGTCTGTCTGACTGTCTGTCTGTCTCTCTACCTGTCTGTCTGTCTGTCTGTCTCTCTACCTGTCTGTCTGTCTCTCTACCTGTCTGACTGTCTGTCTGTCTCTTTACCTGTCTGTCTGACTGTCTGTCTGTCTCTCTGTCTCTCTACCTGTCTGTCTGTCTCTACCTGTCTCTCTACCTGTCTGTCTGTCTGTCTGTCTGACTGTCTGTCTGTCTGTCTCTCTACCTGTCTGTCTGTCTGCCTGTCTGTCTGTCTCTACCTGTCTCTCTACCTGTCTGTCTGTCTCTACCTGTCTCCCTACCTATCCTGTCTATATGAAGGGACAGACTCCTCACAATATCACCTTTCCGTCTGCATGTCTCTGCTTATGTATGGTCTTGTCTCTCTGATCTTTCTCTGCTCTTGTCTCTCTGATCTCTCTCTCTGCTCTTGTCTCTCTGATCTCTCTCTCTGCTCTTGTCTCTCTGATCTCTCTCTCTGCTCTTGTCTCTCTGATCTCGCTCTGCTCTTGTCTCTCTGATCTCTCTCTGATCTCTCTCTGCTCTTGTCTCTCTGATCTCTCTCTGCTCTTGTCTCTCTGATCTCTCTCTGCTCTTGTCTCTCTGATCTCTCTCTGCTCTTGTCTCTCTGATCTCTCTCTCTGCTCTTGTCTCTCTGATCTCTCTCTGCTCTTGTCTCTCTGATCTCTCTCTGCTCTTGTCTCTCTGATCTCTCTCTGCTCTTGTCTCTCTGATCTCTCTCTCTGCTCTTGTCTCTCTGATCTCTCTCTGCTCTTGTCTCTCTGATCTCTCTCTGCTCTTGTCTCTCTGATCTCTCTCTGCTCTTGTCTCTCTGATCTCTCTCTCTGCTCTTGTCTCTCTGATCTCTCTCTGCTCTTGTCTCTCTGATCTCTCTCTCTGCTCTTGTCTCTCTGATCTCTCTCTGCTCTTGTCTCTCTGATCTCTCCCTCTGCTCTTGTCTCTCTGATATCTCTCTGCTCTTGTCTCTCTGATCTCTCTCTCTGCTCTTGTCTCTCTGATCTCTCTCTGCTCTTGTCTCTCTGATCTCTCTCTCTGCTCTTGTCTCTCTGATCTCGCTCTGCTCTTGTCTCTCTGATCTCTCTCTGATCTCTCTCTGCTCTTGTCTCTCTGATCTCTCTCTGCTCTTGTCTCTCTGATCTCTCTCTGCTCTTGTCTCTCTGATCTCTCTCTGCTCTTGTCTCTCTGATCTTTCTCTGCTCTTGTCTCTCTGATCTCTCTCTCTGCTCTTGTCTCTCTGATCTCTCTCTCTGCTCTTGTCTCTCTGATCTCTCTCTCTGCTCTTGTCTCTCTGATCTCGCTCTGCTCTTGTCTCTCTGATCTCTCTCTGATCTCTCTCTGCTCTTGTCTCTCTGATCTCTCTCTGCTCTTGTCTCTCTGATCTCTCTCTGCTCTTGTCTCTCTGATCTCTCTCTCTGCTCTTGTCTCTCTGATCTCTCTCTGCTCTTGTCTCTCTGATCTCTCTCTGCTCTTGTCTCTCTGATCTCTCTCTGCTCTTGTCTCTCTGATCTCTCTCTCTGCTCTTGTCTCTCTGATCTCTCTCTGCTCTTGTCTCTCTGATCTCTCTCTGCTCTTGTCTCTCTGATCTCTCTCTGCTCTTGTCTCTCTGATCTCTCTCTCTGCTCTTGTCTCTCTGATCTCTCTCTGCTCTTGTCTCTCTGATCTCTCTCTCTGCTCTTGTCTCTCTGATCTCTCTCTGCTCTTGTCTCTCTGATCTCTCCTCTGCTCTTGTCTCTCTGATATCTCTCTGCTCTTGTCTCTCTGATCTCTCTCTCTGCTCTTGTCTCTCTGATCTCTCTCTGCTCTTGTCTCTCTGATCTCTCTCTCTGCTCTTGTCTCTCTGATCTCTCTCTGCTCTTGTCTCTCTGATCTGATCTCTCTCTCTGCTCTTGTCTCTCTGATCTCTCTCTGCTCTTGTCTCTCTGATCTCTCTCTCTGCTCTTGTCTCTCTGATCTCTCTCTGCTCTTGTCTCTCTGATCTCTCTCTCTGCTCTTGTCTCTCTGATCTCTCTCTGCTCTTGTCTCTCTGATCTCTCTCTCTGCTCTTGTCTCTCTGATCTCTCTCTGCTCTTGTCTCTCTGATCTCTCTCTGCTCTTGTCTCTCTGATCTCTCTCTGCTCTTGTCTCTCTGATCTCTCTCTGCTCTTGTCTCTCTGATCTCTCTCTGCTCTTGTCTCTCTGATCTCTCTCTGCTCTTGTCTCTCTGATCTCTCTCTCTGCTCTTGTCTCTCTGATCTCTCTCTGCTCTTGTCTCTCTGATCTCTCCCTCTGCTCTTGTCTCTCTGATCTCTCTCTGCTCTTGTCTCTCTGATCTCTCTCTCTGCTCTTGTCTCTCTGATCTCTCTCTGCTCTTGTCTCTCTGATCTCTCTCTCTGCTCTTGTCTCTCTGATCTCTCTCTGCTCTTGTCTCTCTGATCTCTCTCTCTGCTCTTGTCTCTCTGATCTCTCTCTGCTCTTGTCTCTCTGATCTCTCCCTCTGCTCTTGTCTCTCTGATCTCTCTCTGCTCTTGTCTCTCTGATCTCTCTCTCTGCTCTTGTCTCTCTGATCTCTCTCTGCTCTTGTCTCTCTGATCTCTCTCTCTGCTCTTGTCTCTCTGATCTCTCTCTGCTCTTGTCTCTCTGATCTCTCTCTCTGCTCTTGTCTCTCTGATCTCTCTCTGCTCTTGTCTCTCTGATCTCTCTCTGCTCTTGTCTCTCTGATCTCCCTCTGCTCTTGTCTCTCTGATCTCTCTCTGCTCTTGTCTCTCTGATCTCTCTCTCTGCTCTTGTCTCTCTGATCTCTCTCTGCTCTTGTCTCTCTGATCTCTCTCTGCTCTTGTCTCTCTGATCTCCCTCTGCTCTTGTCTCTCTGATCTCTCTCTGCTCTTGTCTCTCTGATCTCTCTCTGCTCTTGTCTCTCTGATCTCTCTCTCTGCTCTTGTCTCTCTGATCTCTCTCTGCTCTTGTCTCTCTGATCTCTCTCTCTGCTCTTGTCTCTCTGATCTCTCTCTGCTCTTGTCTCTCTGATCTCTCTCTGCTCTTGTCTCTCTGATCTCTCTCTCTGCTCTTGTCTCTCTGATCTCTCTCTCTGCTCTTGTCTCTCTGATCTCTCTCTGCTCTTGTCTCTCTGATCTCTCTCTGCTCTTGTCTCTCTGATCTCTCTCTCTGCTCTTGTCTCTCTGATCTCTCTCTGCTCTTGTCTCTCTGATCTCTCTGCTCTTGTCTCTCTGATCTCTCTCTGCTCTTGTCTCTCTGATCTCTCTCTGCTCTTGTCTCTCTGATCTCTCTCTGCTCTTGTCTCTCTGATCTCTCTCTGCTCTTGTCTCTCTGATCTCTCTCTGCTCTTGTCTCTCTGATCTCTCTCTGCTCTTGTCTCTCTGATCTCTCTCTGCTCTTGTCTCTCTGATCTCTCTCTCTGCTCTTGTCTCTCTGATCTCTCTCTGCTCTTGTCTCTCTGATCTCTCTCTGCTCTTGTCTCTCCTCCAGGCTCTAAGGGCCGGGTGGGCCCGACCGGGCGTCTGGGGGAGCGTGGGGAGCGGGGCCCGAGGGGGAAGCGAGGTCCCGGGGGGGAGGGAGGGGGCCCGGGGCCCCCCGGGTTCCCGGGGCCCAACGGAGCGAAGGGAGACAAGGGGGCCCGCGGACGGCCGGGCGCGGCGGGGAAGTGCCGGTGTGGCGGTCTGGAGCCGCGGGCGGCGTTCTCGGCGGGCATCACCAGCAGCTACCCCCCCGAGAACACGCCCATCCTCTTCAACAAGGTGCTGTTCAACGAGGGCGGCCACTACAACCCCAAGACCGGGAAGTTCCTCTGCGCCTACCCGGGCGTCTTCTACTTCTCCTACCACATCACGCTGGCCAACAAGCACCTGGCCATCGGCCTGGTGCACAACGGCGAGTACCGCATCAAGACCTTCGACGCCAACACGGGGAACCACGACGTGGCCTCGGGTTCCACCGCCATGTTCCTCAACCCGGAGGACGAGGTCTGGCTGCAGATCTTCTTCCTGGACCAGAACGGCCTGTTCTCGGACCAGAGCTGGGCCGACAGCCTCTTCTCGGGGTTCCTGCTGTACGCCGACACCACCTACCTGGACTCTCTGGCTGACGACTACGCCTAGACATCCCCCCTCCCTGGAGGACTACACCTAGAGATCCCCCCTCCCTGGAGGACTACACCTAGAGATCCCCCCTCCCTGGAGGACTACACCTACAGACTACAGACTAGACCTACAGACTAGAGACTAGAGACTACACCTAGAGACTAGAGACTAGACCTAGAGACTAGACCTAGAGACTACACCTACAGACTAGAGACTACACCTATAGACTACACATAGAGACTAGAGACTACACCTAGAGACTAGAGACTAGAGACTACACCTAGAGACTAGAGACTACACCTACAGACTAGAGACTACACCTACAGACTAGAGACTACACCTATAGACTACACATAGAGACTAGAGACTACACCTAGAGACTAGAGACTACACCTAGAGACTAGAGACTAGAGACTACACCTACAGACTAGAGACTACACCTATAGACTACACATAGAGACTAGAGACTACACCTAGAGACTAGAGACTACACCTACAGACTAGAGACTAGAGACTAGAGACTACACCTAGAGACTACACATAGAGACTAGAGACTACACCTAGAGACTAGAGACTACACATAGAGACTAGAGACTACACATAGAGACTAGAGACTACACCTAGAGTCTAGAGACTAGACCTACAGACTAGAGACTACACATAGAGACTAGAGACTACACCTAGAGACTAGAGACTACACCTAGAGTCTAGAGACTAGACCTACAGACTAGAGACTAGACCTACAGACTAGAGACTAGACCTACAGACTAGAGACTAGAGACTACACCTACAGACTAGAGACTAGACCTACAGACTAGAGACTAGACCTACAGACTAGAGACTAGACCTACAGACTAGAGACTAGACCTAGAGACTAGAGACTAGACCTACAGACTAGAGACTAGACCTACAGACTAGAGACTACACCTAGAGGGGACTCTGTTATTACACATGCTACATCACATGGTTGATCAGATATAGCTATAAGTTGTAGATATATAGATATAAGCTGATATATATATATATATATATATATATATATATATATATACATATCTTCATTACTTTATTGATCTTGAGGGGAACAGTTTGTGTTGCACTTGCTCTGCTGATGATAATCGAGAATCTAAAAGTAATAAATATTAGTAAAAAGTAGGAATCACATACGTGGGCTAATGCAATGTACAAACATATATTAAGAGTAATGCAGTATGTATAAAGTACAGAACATAAACATTACTACCGGTATGTATTTTTAACTATTACAAGATATTGCATATATTGAACATGAACAAGTTGAACATGTATGATTTTATGTACGTGTATTTATGTAAAAGTTTGTGTGTGTGTGTGTGTGTGTGTGTGTGTGTGTGTGTGTGTGTGTGTGTGTGTGTGTGTGTGTGTGTGTGTGTGTGTGTGTGTGTGTGTGTGTGTGTGTGTGTGTGTGTGTGTGTGTGTGTGTGTGTGTGTGTGTGTGTGTAACTTTGTATTAAAACCTATTAAATCAACAAACACTGTTTAGATATTATTAATCTCATACATCTCAACACATATGTAAATATCCGCATATCCATCGTTAAAACCACGAACGTTAACAGACATTTTTCATTAGACCCTTAATGAAACTTGCGCCTTACCGGACCCCGTAGTAGGCGGCTAGGTGAGTGTTGATTGACGGCTGTGTAGACGAATAGAAAGCCATATACCAAGCGCCCACAAAGCCGGAGCGTCCTAGTCAAGGTAGGTGGAGCGGTTGTTTATACGGTTACCAGGCAGCTTCCAGTCCGCTCGGAGTTAAACCGGGACAAGCTGGGAACTATCGCCGTGCCGGGACCTCCCGTGTCCACACGGGTGTGTAGCTACACACACTGGCACAAAACGTAGCTCTGTCATTTGTCTGGAATTATCTGAAACTGCTAAGCTCATCTTTTCTCAAGTGGACCATTCCCCAGTCAAACAGTTGGCTCCGTGACAACAGATCACCACGTTGTTGCGTAGTGCGTCGTTACGTCGTTACATAGTGTGTCGTTACATAGCATGTCGTTTCACTGTTACATAGTGCGTCGTTACATAGCATGTTGTTTCACTGTTACATAGTGCGTCGTTACATAGTTACATAGTGTGTCGTTACATCGTTACATAGTGCGTCGTTACATAGCATGTTGTTTCACTGTTACATAGTGCGTCGTTACATAGCATGTTATTTCACTGTTACATAGTGCGTCGTTACATAGTGCGTCGTTACATAGCATGTTGTCCGTTACATAGTACGTTGTTTCATTGTTACATAGTGTGCCGTTGCATTGTTTGTTGCTATTTGTTGTAGAAAGTGTGTTATTTTTGTCGTTGCATTGTTCATTAGTTAATGTTTGAGGTCTGTTATAAAAGTTATTTTTAAAGACATCTGCGGAAGACTGACTTCAGCATCCATGAAAGACGAAGCATGGCGTCTGCAAGGTAAATATCCCACTGCCAGTTCAAAGCCACTGCACTGGACGGCCTTTTGCTGACTGTTCAATACGTCCTTCCAGTGACATCGGGGAGAAACTACGCAATAAGCGACGAGCTTTTCAGGAATCTCTGGGGAAAAGACACGAAGCAGACAAGCAGGTAACGCCCATGTCAGCAAAGATGTGAAATATGTCAAACTTCATAAAGCAGAGCAGACACACGCAGAGCTACACCCCGTAAAAATGTCAGCCTTGACCTCTGAAGAAGAGCAGAACGTCAGGGCCAAACCAGACCCGAATGAGGGCCAAACCAGACCTGAATGAGGGCCAAACCAGACCTGAATGAGGGCCAAACCAGACCTGAAATGAGTTCCTAATTCAGGTCTGGTTTGGCCCTCATTCAGGTCTGGTTTGGCCCTCATTCGGGTCTGGTTTGGCCCTCATTCGGGTCTGGTTTGGCCCTGAAGGTCTGCTCTTCTTCAGATGACGAGGTGGAGAAGTGCTGGCTGAGTGGACCTCCTATGTGTCTACCGTGTGTGATCAGGCCGGGGGTCTGTAAGCGCTCTGACCAGTGAGTCTCCTCCTCTACCTGCTAGGCTCTGGTGCCCCACCTCGGGGAGCAGCGTGGACACGGAGCGCTGGAGGTCGGTCGGAGTGCTTCAGTGGTGGTCTGTAGTTAGCGTGTAGCATCGACCCAGACGTAGCCCCGACATGTGGCCCAGCACTCCGTAAAGAGCTACCGGATGAGCTAGGTGTTTTACACACCTGGAACACCTGTTCCTACGTCCAGCTGGGAGTGGGGGTCACATGGGGCTCATCCAGGTTCTGCTTCCACTCTAGAGAGTCGTGTGGTTCTCCCCTTCCTCTAGAACCTTCTCTCCATGTCCTAGCTGAGTGTTAGTCCTGTAGGTTCTCCTCTTCCTCTAGAACCTTCTCTCCATGTCCTAGCTGAGTGTTAGTCCTGTAGGTTCTCCTCTTCCTCTAGAACCTTCTCTCCGTGTCCTAGCTGAGTGTTAGTCCTGTAGGTTCTGCTCTTCCTCTAGAACCTTCTCTCCATGTCCTAGCTGAGTGTTAGTCCTGTAGGTTCTCCTCTTCCTCTAGAACCTTCTCTCCATGTCCTAGCTGAGTGTTAGTCCTGTAGGTTCTCCTCTTCCTCTAGAACCTTCTCTCCATGTCCTAGCTGAGTGTTAGTCCTGTAGGTTCTCCTCTTCCTCTAGAACCTTCTCTCCATGTCTTAGCTGAGTGTTAGTCCTGTAGGTTCTCCTCTTCCTCTAGAACCTTCTCTCCATGTCCTAGCTGAGTGTTAGTCCTGTAGGTTCTCCTCTTCCTCTAGAACCTTCTCTCCATGTCCTAGCTGAGTGTTAGTCCTGTAGGTTCTCCTCTTCCTCTAGAACCTTCTCTGAATGTGTGGTTGAATGAGTATTTTAACGAGTATTAATCTAATGTCCCAGGATGTGACGGCGGGCGAGGAAGACCCTGGAGAAACGTTGAAGCGCCAGATGAAGGCTCAGAGACAGAGACGCAAGAAAAAGGTAGCGTTTCTTTCTCCCCCTATGATGAACCACTAGTGTGTGTGTGCTAGGACTCTTCCTTCCTGCTGAACAAGGTCTTCATTCTGGGTCTGGGTTTGATTCTGCTACGGTCCAAATGTCCCAGCTGGGAGTCATGAAGTACTTCTTAACATTTAAACCTTCAGTCAAGAAAATAAATCGATTTATGATATTTCAAATCTTTCTGATCTAAATCCTTGCCTGATGCACCTTTTGTGATGTATATCTTAGCGTGTGATCTAAGCGTGTAATCTTAGCATGTAATCTTAGCGTGTTGTCTTAGCGTGTTGTCTAAGCATGTTGTCTTAGCATGTGATCTTAGCGTGTTGCCTAAGCGTGTTGTCTTAGCATGTTGTCTTAGCGTGTGATCTTAGCGTGTGATCTTAGCGTGTTGTCTAAGCGTCTTAGCGTGTTGTCTAAGCTTGTGATCTTAGCGTGTGATCTTAGCGTGTGATCTTAGCGTGTGATCTTAGCGTGTTGTCTAAGCGTGTGATCTTAGCGTGTTGTCTAAGCGTCTTAGCGTGTTGTCTAAGCTTCTGATCTTAGCGTGTGATCTTAGCGTGTGATCTTAGCGTGTTGTCTAAGCGTGTGATCTTAGCGTGTTGTCTAAGCGTGTGATCTTAGCGTGTGATCTTAGCGTGTTGTCTTAGCGTGTGATCTTAGCGTGTTGTCTAAGCGTGTGATCTTAGCGTGTTGTCTTAGCGTGTGATCTTAGCGTGTTGTCTAAGCGTGTGATCTTAGCGTGTTGTCTAAGCGTGTGATCTTAGCGTGTTGTCTAAGCGTGTGATCTTAGCGTGTTGTCTTAGCGTGTGATCTTAGCGTGTGATCTTAGCGTGTTGTCTAAGCGTGTGATCTTAGCGTGTTGTCTAAGCGTGTGATCTTAGTGTGTGATCTTAGCGTGTTGTCTTAGCGTGTGATCTTAGCGTGTTGTCTAAGCGTGTGATCTTAGCGTGTGATCTTAGCGTGTTGTCTTAGCGTGTGATCTTAGCGTGTTGTCTAAGCGTGTGATCTTAGCGTGTGATCTTAGCGTGTGATCTTAGCGTGTTGTCTTAGCGTGTGATCTTAGCGTGTTGTCTAAGCGTGTGATCTTAGCGTGTGATCTTAGCGTGTTGTCTTAGCGTGTGATCTTAGCGTGTGATCTTAGCGTGTTGTCTAAGCGTGTGATCTTAGCGTGTTGTCTAAGCGTGCCCCAGCCCAGCAGGCCTCCTGAGTGACGAAGGGTCTGGTTCTCTCATGAAGCTGCAGGAGGTGGGCTCAGTCTCGGGACCAGGAGACCGGGTGGAGGAGATGACCCAGCACCTCCCCCACGAGGAGGAGGAGGAGGAGGAGGAGGAGGAGGGGGCGTCCAGGAGGAGACGCCTGGAGCCCCTGGTGGTCTCTAGACCGCCGCCCGGACCTCAGACCGGTGGGTCTGGGAGCCAAACCTTTAGACCCCAGCGGGCGTCAGTGGCTCAGAGGAAGAGCAGCTTGTCGGGCAACAGGAACAGGAAATACTAAGAAGTTCCGTCTCGGCTCGCTATAGTTCTTATCCTGTCTGAAATGAGTTAAAAGTAACAGGAACAAAATGAACGCAGATGACACAGAATTGAACTCTTTCAAAGTACTAACAGTATGTAATAGTTATCAATATATTACTTGTTCATGTATTACTTATTCATAAATTAATTAATTTGTGTGTTCTGTTTGTAGGTGTGTCCACCCCACCCAGCTCCAGCCAATCAGAGAGGGTCCTGGACACGCCCAGCTCCAGCCGCTCGGACCAGTCCATGAGACAGCGAATGAGAGAGAAGCTCAGAGCAGCCAGGGTACCGCCCCCTCACGCCGCTCACTTTACCCTTAACTAGGACTCATTGCTTTCAGTTGTTGAGGTGGTTGGTTGTTGTGCTCCAGAGTAAAGCGGAGAGCTTCCTGCAGCAGGAGGCCTCGACGGAGCCTGGCAGTCGCCTGCAGAGCCTCCGAGATCGGGACCCTCCCACCAGGTTCGACCGGCAGGTGAGTCCCTGGCCCCGGGCGCGGCCTCAAGCAGAGGCCAGGAGGATGGGTTTATCTGTGCGGCGTGCTGATGTTCTAACGTGAGCCGTCGTGGATCGACAGGGGGACCGGGACCGCCCTGGGCCCAGCGACGTTCCCATGACAACCGGCACCGCGGTGAAGCTCCGAGAACCAGCGAGACAGGTAAGCCCTGAAACACGCCTCGCACATGTTAGGCTGGGGTCATGGGGTCATGGGGTCATGTAGGTAGCATGTTTTATTAATGAGGGGTCATGTAGGTAGCATGTTTTATTAATGAGGGCTCATGTAGCTAGCATGTTTTATTAATGAGCAGGGGTCATGTAGGTAGCATGTTTTATTAATGAAGGGTCATGTAGGTAGCATGTTTTATTAATGAAGGGTCATGTAGGTAGCATGTTTTATTAATGAAGGGTCATGTAGGTAGCATGTTTTATTAATGAAGGGTCATGTAGGTAGCATGTTTTATTAATGAGCAGGGGTCATGTAGGTAGCATGTTTTATTAATGAAGGGTCATGTAGGTAGCATGTTTTATTAATGAAGGGTCATGTAGGTAGCATGTTTTATTAATGAGCAGGGGTCATGTAGGTAGCATGTTTTATTAATGAAGGGTCATGTAGGTAGCATGTTTTATTAATGAGCAGGGGTCATGTAGGTAGCATGTTTTATTAATGAAGGGTCATGTAGGTAGCATGTTTTATTAATGAGCAGGGGTCATGTAGGTAGCATGTTTTATTAATGAAGGGTCATGTAGGTAGCATGTTTTATTAATGAGCAGGGGTCATGTAGGTAGCATGTTTTATTAATGAAGGGTCATGTAGGTAGCATGTTTTATTAATGAGCAGGGGTCATGTAGGTAGCATGTTTTAATGGGTTAGGTGTTTTATTCGGGAATGTTGGTTCATGTTTAATTAGGATGTTTTATTTGGGAATGTTGGTTCATGTTTAATTAGGATGTTTTATTCGGGAATGTTGGTTCATGTTTAATTAGGATGTTTTATTTGGGAATGTTGGTTCATGTTTAATTAGGATGTTTTATTCGGGAATGTTGGTTCATGTTTAATTAGGATGTTTTATTTGGGAATGTTGGTTCATGTTTAATTAGGATGTTTTATTTGGGAATGTTGGTTCATGTTTAATTAGGTTGTTTTATTTGGGAATGTTGGTTCATGTTTAATTAGGATGTTTTATTTGGGAATGTTGGTTCATGTTTAATTAGGTTGTTTTATTTGGGAATGTTGGTTCATGTTTAACTAGGATGTTTTATTTGGGAATGTTGGTTCATGTTTAACTAGGATGTTTTATTTGGGAATGTTGGTTCATGTTTAACTAGGATGTTTTATTTGGGAATGTTAGGTTGAGAAGGGCCGACCGACAGCAGAGGAGTCCTACAATTTCTTCACCTTCAACTTTGACCCCGAACCCGAGGAAGGAACCGACGAGAAGTCGAGAAGAAAGAAGAAGAAGATGACTGCTGAGGAAGAGGGGGATGAGGAAGAGGAGGCAGAGAGAGAGGGGGAAGATGCTAGCGAGGATGAGGATGATGAACAGGTATGGAAAACCACTGTGATGGTCAACAGCAGTCAGATCAGGTGGTTGAAACCAGGCCGCTGCTGGTACCCAGGACTGGTTCCAGAAGCTATCGGATTAGCGTCCACGCAGCTAGCCTGTAGCTGATGTAGCCCTTTAACTAAATTCACTTGAGCTCTGGAGTTTCCTGCATATTTTGTGCTCTTTGTTCCTCCTCCTGCTCCTCCTGCTCCTCCTCTTCCTCCTGCTCCTCTTCCTCCTACTCATTTTCCTCCTACTGCTCCTCTTCCTCCTACTCTTCTTCATACTCCTCCTCATCCCCATGCTGTTCCTCCTCCTCCTGCTCCTCCTCATCCCCATGCTGTTCCTCTTCCTCCTGCTCCTCCTCATCCCCATGCTGTTCCTCCTCCTCCTGCTCCTCCTCATCCTCATGCTGCTCCTCCTCCTCCTCCTGCTCCTCCTCATCCTGTTCCTCCTCCTCCTCTTCTCCTCCTGGTCAGTACGAGGAGGTGCCCCTGGTGCGGGAGGAGGAGGAGGATGTGTTTGTCATCGATCAGTCCTCCCAGGACTTCCTGGAGGTGAGGAAGGCGGAGTACATGGGCTACCAGCACCGCCTCCTCAGGGACTCTGGGCTGCTGTTCACGCCCAGCCTGCTAACAGGTAGCATGTTAGCCTTACCCCGCTGCTGAACCCTTTAGCATCACTTACTGGCACCACACTGTTTAAAACATTAGCATCGTGGGAAGAGGTGATGGAGGGAGATGATTAAGCTGGAGCTGGTGGAGGTGTGGGGGGGGGGGGGGGGGGGGGGGGGGGGGGGGTTGAGAGGGAGGTGATGGAGGGGAGGTGATGGAGGGGGTTGAGGGAGAGGTGATGGAGGGGGAGATAATGGAGGGGAGGTGATGGAGGGTGGAGGGGGTTGAGGGGGAGGTGATGGAGGAGGTGACAGCTGTAGTGGTGCTGACTCATGTGTCCTCCCCCCTCAGTGCCGTCGTCAAGGAAGCTGCCTGACGACGCCCAGCCCAGGTACCTGGAGGAGGAGGGGCTGTATGTGGGGGAGAGGCCCCCGGTCACCCCTAGCAACGAGAACATCCTGGAGAACCGGGTCCTGAAACAGGAAGAGGTACCGCTTCACAGCCGGGAGGAGGGGCTGTGTTGGGGATGTATTAGGAGCACATCAAGGGTCTTTGTTATGGACATAATGTAGCAGAGTATAAGGTGTATATAATATATATATATGATATATATAATGTGTATTTAACGTGAACCTTAGGGTCTTTGTTATGGACATAATGTAGCAGAGTATAAGGTGTATATAATATATATATATAATGTGTATTTAACGTGAACCTCAGGGTCTTTGTTATGGACATAATGTAGCAGGTACATGTGAGGAGTATTGGATGTGTGTGTGTGTGTATATGTATGTGTGTATATATATGTATGTGTGTATATATATGTGTGTGTGTATATATATGTGTGTGTGTATATATATGTATGTGTGTATATATATGTATGTGTGTACCTCAGGGTCAGCGGTGGTTCGGTGATGACGGGAGGATCCTGGCGCTGCCGAACCCTATCAAGGAGTCGTCCACCAGACCTCCTCTCTTCCTATTGGAGGAGGAGCTAGACCCCGCCCTGCACACCGTCTACCACAAGGTACACACGCACGCACGCACGCACGCACGCACGCACACACACACGCACACGCACACGCACACGCACACGCACGCACGCACGCACGCACGCACGCACACACCAGGCAGGCTACTGTACATATTGTACTGTTTGAATGGAAATCATGTTTTTATTATGATTATAAAAGTAACAGTAATAGTAAAAATAGTAATAAAAACATTAATCATCATAAAAAAGAGACAAAGGTCAAAGGTCACGCCTCTTCCCTGGTTCCTCCCCAGGCTGTGATGTCCCAGCATGCCTTGCTGCGGGGGGCGGGGCCCCCGGGGGAGTACCAGCTGGACGTGGACGTGTCCGGGCTCATCTTCTCCCACCACCCTCTCTTCAGCCGGGAGCACGTCCTCACGGCCCGCCTGGCCCAGAACTACGACCAGTACCTCACCAGGCAGGAGAAGAACCTCACCACGCACCTCACCCACAAGGTTAGACCCACCAGCACCTCACCAGTACCTCACCAGTACCCCACCAGTACCTCACCAGGCAGGAGAAGAACCTCACCACGCACCTCACCCACAAGGTTAGACCCACCAGCACCTCACCAGTACCTCACCAGTACCCCACCAGTACCTCACCAGTACCCCACCAGTACCTCACCAGGCAGGAGAAGAACCTCACCACGCACCTCACCCACAAGGTTAGACCCACCAGCACCTCACCAGTACCTCACCAGTACCTCACCAGGCAGGAGAAGAACCTCACCACGCACCTCACCCACAAGGTTAGACCCACCAGCACCTCACCAGTACCTCACCAGCACCTCACCAGTACCCCACCAGTACCTCACCAGGCAGGAGAAGAACCTCACCACGCACCTCACCGACAAGGTTAGACCCACCAGTACCTCACCAGTACCTCACCAGTACCTCACCAGTACCTCACCAGTACCTCACCAGTACCCCACCAGTACCCCACCAGTACCTCACCAGGCAGGAGAAGAACCTCACCACGCACCTCACCGACAAGGTTAGACCCACCAGCACCTCACCAGTACCTCACCAGTACCTCACCAGTACCTCACCAGTACCTCACCAGTACCCCACCAGTACCTCACCAGGCAGGAGAAGAACCTCACCACGCACCTCACCCACAAGGTTAGACCCACCAGCACCTCACCAGTACCTCACCAGTACCCCACCAGTACCTCACCAGGCAGGAGAAGAACCTCACCACGCACCTCACCCACAAGGTTAGACCCACCAGCACCTCACCAGTACCTCACCAGTACCTCACCAGTACCTCACCAGGCAGGAGAAGAACCTCACCACGCACCTCACCCACAAGGTTAGACCCACCAGCACCTCACCAGTACCTCACCAGTACCCCACCAGTACCTCACCAGGCAGGAGAAGAACCTCACCACGCACCTCACCCACAAGGTTAGACCCACCAGCACCTCACCAGTACCTCACCAGTACCTCACCAGTACCCCACCAGTACCTCACCAGTACCTCACCAGTACCTCACCAGGCAGGAGAAGAACCTCACCACGCACCTCACCCACAAGGTTAGACCCACCAGCACCTCACCAGTACCTCACCAGCACCTCACCAGTACCCCACCAGTACCTCACCAGGCAGGAGAAGAACCTCACCACGCACCTCACCGACAAGGTTAGACCCACCAGTACCTCACCAGTACCTCACCAGTACCTCACCAGTACCTCACCAGTACCTCACCAGTACCCCACCAGTACCCCACCAGTACCTCACCAGGCAGGAGAAGAACCTCACCACGCACCTCACCGACAAGGTTAGACCCACCAGTACCTCACCAGTACCTCACCAGTACCTCACCAGTACCTCACCAGCACCTCACCAGTACCTCACCAGTACCTCACCAGCACCTCACCAGTACCTCACCAGCACCTCACCAGTACCTCACCAGTACCTCACCAGGCAGGAGAAGAACCTCACCACGCACCTCACCCACAAGGTTAGACCCACCAGCACCTCACCAGTACCTCACCAGTACCTCACCAGTACCTCACCAGTACCTCACCAGTACCTCACCAGCACCTCACCGACAAGGTTAGACCCACCAGCACCTCACCAGTACCTCACCAGTACCTCACCAGTACCTCACCAGCACCTCACCGACAAGGTTAGACCCACCAGCACCTCACCAGTACCTCACCAGTACCTCACCAGTATCTCACCAGTACCTCACGACAAGGTTAGACCTGCCTGTACCTCACCAGGAATATATTGTCACCTGGTACACAGTATCACCAGGAATATACCGTCACCTGGTACACTGTATCACCAGGAATATACCGTCACCTGGTACACAGTATCACCAGGAATATACCGTCACCTGGTACACAGTATCACCAGGAATATACCGTCACCTGGTACACAGTATCACCAGAATATACCGTCACCTGGTACACAGTATCACCAGAATATACCGTCACCTGGTACACAGTATCACCAGAATATACCGTCACCTGGTACACAGTATCACCAGAATATACCGTCACCTGGTACACAGTATCACCAGAATATACCGTCACCTGGTACACAGTATCACCAGGAATATACCGTCACCTGGTACACAGTATCACCAGAATATACCGTCACCTGGTACACAGTATCACCAGGAATATACTGTCACCTGGTACACAGTATCACCAGAATATACCGTCACCTGGTACACAGTATCACCAGAATATACCGTCACCTGGAACACAGTATCACCAGAATATACCGTCACCTGGTACACAGTATCACCAGAATATACCGTCACCTGGTACACAGTATCACCAGAATATACCGTCACCTGGTACACAGTATCACCAGAATATTCCGTCACCTGGTACACAGTATCACCAGAATATACCGTCACCTGGTACACAGTATCACCAGAATATACCGTCACCTGGTACACAGTATCACCAGAATATACCGTCACCTGGTACACAGTATCACCAGAATATACCGTCACCTGGTACACAGTATCACCAGAATATACCGTCACCTGGTACACAGTATCACCAGAATATACCGTCACCTGGTACACAGTATCACCAGAATATACCGTCACCTGGTACACAGTATCACCAGAATATACCGTCACCTGGAACACAGTATCACCAGAATATACCGTCACCTGGTACACAGTATCACCAGGAATATACCGTCACCTGGTACACAGTATCACCAGAATATACCGTCACCTGGAACACAGTATCACCAGAATATACCGTCACCTGGTCAGAACACATGCAGCACTACTTGTTGTGTTGTAGCTGAAGGTCTATGTTCTGAACAGTATAAGGTCTATGTTCTGAACAGTATAAGGTCTATGTTCTGAACAGTATAAGGTCTATGTTCTGAACAGTATAAGGTCTATGTTCTGAACAGTATAAGGTCTATGTTCTGAACAGTATAAGGTCTATGTTCCAGAGGTTCTAGAGGTTGTGATGTGTTCTTGGTGGCTTGTAGCTCAACAGTATAAGGTCTATGTTCCAGAGGGTCTAGATGTTGTGATGTGTTCTTGCTGGCTTGTAGCTCAACAGTATAAGGTCTATGTTCTGAACAGTATAAGGTCTATGTTCTGAACAGTATAAGGTCTATGTTCTGAACAGTATAAGGTCTATGTTCCAGAGGGTCTAGAGGTTGTGATGTGTTCTTGGTGGCTTGTAGCTCAACAGTATAAGGTCTATGTTCTGAACAGTATAAGGTCTATGTTCTGAACAGTATAAGGTCTATGTTCTGAACAGTATAAGGTCTATGTTCCAGAGGGTCTAGAGGTTGTGATGTGTTCTTGGTGGCTTGTAGCTCAACGGGCTGAGGAGCGCCCTGAGACGCATGCTGGAGGTCCACGGTGGCGAGGCCCTGACTCCCGTCATGCAGCGCAGGATTTCAGAGTACAACCTGGAGGTGAGGAACACCAGGCTGCTGAGGGACAGCGAGATGGAGAAGGACCGCACCCTGCTGAGGAACATGGTGAAGCTGTGGAAGGAGATCAAGGCTCTGCGGGAGCTGCAGCGGTTCTCCAACACGCCCTACAAGCTCTGCCTCCGCAAGTAACTACCCTACTGGGCCTGCATGTTCTAGCCCTACTTGTGTGGATGTCTGCTGTCTCACCCCTGACCCCTGACCCCTGCTGCCCTAGGGAGGAGGTGGACCAGGCATTGGACGAGCGCCAGTACGAGGCGGAGGTGATGGTGGAGGTGATGGAGCAGGAGACGGAGAGCGAGGAGCTGTACCAGAAGAAGCTCAGCGCCTACAGGGACCAGGTGGAGCAGTGGAGGGTCTGGAGGAGACAGCAGGTGGGACGCTTACTGTACAAATCCAAAACTTCTCAGGTCTCACTGTCTGACAGTGTGTCTTTACTGTCCTCTCCTGTCTGACTGTGTGTCTACTGTCTGACGCTGTGTCTACTGTCTGACAGTGTGTCTCTACTGTCTGACGCTGTCTTTACTGTCCTCTCCTGTGTGAAGGTGTGTCTACTGTCTGACGGTGTGTCTACTGTCTGACGGTGTGTCTCTACTGTCTGACGCTGTCATTACTGTCCTCTCATGTGTGACGGTGTGTCTCTACTGTGTGACGGTGTGTCTCTACTGTCTGACGCTGTCTTTACTGTCCTCTACTGTCTGATGCTGTGTCTCTACTGTCTGACAGTGTGTCTCTACTGTCTGACGCTGTCTTTACTGTCCTCTCCTGTGTGACGGTGTGTCTACTGTCTGACAGTGTGTCTCTACTGTCTGACGGTGTGTCTTTACTGTCTCTACTGTCCTCTCCTGTGTGACGGTGTGTCTCTACTGTCCTCTCCTGTGTGATGGTGTGTCTCTGTTTGACGCTGTCTTTACTGTCCTCTCCTGTGTGACGGTGTGTCTACTGTCTGACAGTGTGTCTCTACTGTCTGACGGTGTGTCTTTACTGTCCTCTCCTGTGTGACGGTGTGTCTCTACTGTCCTCTCCTGTGTGACGGTGTGTCTCTTCTGTCTCTACTGTCCTCTCCTGTGTGACGGTGTGTCTCTTCTGTCTCTACTGTCCTCTCCTGTGTGACGGTGTGTCTCTACTGTCTCTACTGTCCTCTCCTGTGTGACGGTGTGTCTCTTCTGTCTCTACTGTCCTCTCCTGTGTGACGGTGTGTCTCTACTGTCCTCTCCTGTGTGACGGTGTGTCTCTACTGTCCTCTCCTGTGTGACGGTGTGTCTCTTCTGTCTCTACTGTCCTCTCCTGTGTGACGGTGTGTCTCTACTGTCTCTACTGTCCTCTCCTGTGTGACGGTGTGTCTCTACTGTCCTCTCCTGTGTGACGGTGTGTCTCTTCTGTCTCTACTGTCCTCTCCTGTGTGACGGTGTGTCTCTACTGTCTCTACTGTCCTCTCCTGTGTGACGGTGTGTCTCTACTGTCCTCTCCTGTGTGACGGTGTGTCTCTACTGTCCTCTCCTGTGTGACGGTGTGTCTCTACTGTCTCTACTGTCCTCTCCTGTGTGACGGTGTGTCTCTACTGTCTCTACTGTCCTCTCCTGTGTGACGGTGTGTCTCTACTGTCTCTACTGTCCTCTCCTGTGTGACGGTGTGTCTCTACTGTGGACGGCTGCTTGCAGAGAGCCAAGCAGAAGAAGAAGAAGAACAAAAAGAAGAGGAAGAAGAAGAGAGGTCAGTCTCTGGACGACACGGAAGACGATGAAGATGACGACGACGATGATGAGGGTGAACAGGAAGTGAGTGAAGCCGAGGGGGAGGAGGGGCCTCCCAGGCCCGAGGCCCCGGAGAGACCGGACCTCGCGGCGCTGGAGGAGCGGGTCAGGGAGAAGGCCTCCAGGATCCGCAGGAAGCCAGGAGAACCACACCTCATCCCTGAGCTGACGGTCGCCGGGAACATCACCCCCAATGACCTGGTCCCCAGGTAACACCCCCTCACCTGGTCCTCAGGTAACACCCCCCTCACCTGGTCCCCAGGTAATATCACCCCCAACGACCTGGTCCCCAGGTAACACCCCCCTCACCTGGTCCCCAGGTAACACCCCCTCACCTGGTCCCCAGGTAACACCCCCTCACCTGGTCCCCAGGTAACACCCCCTCACCTGGTCCCCAGGTAACACCCCCCTCACCTGGTCCCCAGGTAACACCCCCCTCACCTGGTCCCCAGGTAACACCCCCCTCACCTGGTCCCCAGGTAACACCCCCTCACCTGGTCCCCAGGTAACACCCCCTCACCTGGTCCCCAGGTAACACCCCCCTCACCTGGTCCCCAGGTAACACCCCCTCACCTGGTCCCCAGGTAACACCCCCTCACCTGGTCCCCAGGTAACACCCCCTCACCTGGTCCCCAGGTAACACCCCCCTCACCTGGTCCCCAGGTAACATCACCCCCTAACCCGGTCCCCAGTTAACAACCCCCTCACCTGGTCCCCAGGTAACACCCCCCTCACCTGGTCCCCAGGTAACACCCCCCTAACCCGGTCCCCAGGTAACACCCCCTCACCTGGTCCCCAGGTAACACCCCCCTCACCTGGTCCCCAGGTAACACCCCCCTCACCTGGTCCCCAGGTAACAACCCCCTCACCTGGTCCCCAGGTAACACCCCCCTCACCTGATCCTTAGGTAACATCCCCCTCACCTGGTCCCCAGGTAACATCACCCCTTCACCTGGTCCCACCTGGTTGAGACCAGGTGAGACCAGGTGTCTACATGACCAGGTGAGACCAGGTGTCTACCTGACCAGGTGAGACCAGGTGTCTACCTGACCAGGTGAGACCAGGTGTCTACCTGACCAGGTGAGACGAGGTGTCTACCTGACCAGGTGAGACCAGGTGTCTACCTGACCAGGTGAGACCAGGTGTCTAGCTGACCAGGTGAGACGAGGTGTCTACCTGACCAGGTGAGAGCAGGTGTCTGATCAGTGTGTGTGTCTCAGGGCTGAGCTGGCGCGTCGTGAGGAGGTGCTGCGGCGCTCCCTGCTGGTCAAGGTGCTGTACAACGATAAGGAGGTGTCCCAGACGGACCGCCGCGCCCTCAACGCAGACTTCAGAGTCCACTTCGGCCAGATCTTCAACCTCAAGATCCTCAACTGTCCTGAGAGCATCAGACTGCAGGTGTGTGTGTTTAACTCTGTGTGTGTGTGTGTGTGTGTGTGTTTAACTCTGTGTGTGTGTTTAACTGTGTGTGTGTGTGTGTGTGTGTGTGTGTGTGTGTGTTTAGCTCTGTGTGTGTGTGTGTATACATCTAATCTGTGTGTGTGTTTAACTCTGTGTGTGTATACATCTAATCTATGTGTGTGTGTGTTTAACTCTGTGTGTGTGTGTGTGTTTAACTCTGTGTGTGTGTGTGTGTGTTTAACTCTGTGTGTGTGTGTGTGTGTGTGTGTGTGTGTTTAACTCTGTGTGTGTGTGTGTGTGTGTGTGTGTGTTTAACTCTGTGTGTGTGTGTGTGTGTGTTTAACTCTGTGTGTGTGTGTGTGTTTAACTCTGTGTGTGTTTAACTCTGTGTGTATGTGTGTGTTTAACTCTGTGTGTGTTTAACTCTGTGTGTGTGTGTGTAGGTGTTTGAGGAGGGGGGCTCCTCCTCCTCCTCCCTCCTAGCAGAGGTGTGTGTTTAACTCTGTGTGTGTGTGTTTGTGTGTGTGTGTGTGTAGGTGTTTGAGGAGGGGGGCTCCTCCTCCTCCTCCCTCCTAGCAGAGGTGTGTGTTGCGGCCCCGGAGCCGTCGGTGCTGACGGGGCGGACCCCCACAGAGGAGCTGGAGTTCAGCAGCAACCAGAGGGTCCTGTTCCACCATGAGGGGGTGGGCAGTGGTGGGCAAACTCACTGTCTCACTGTCTCACTGTCTCACTGTCTCACTCACTGTCTCACTGTCTCACTCACTGTCTCACTGTCTCACTCACTGTGTCACTGTCTCACTGTCTCACTCACTGTCTCACTGTCTCACTCACTGTCTCACTCTGTCTACCTCTCCCTCTCTCTGTGTCTGTGTGTGTGTGCGTGTGTGTCTGTGTGTGTGTCTCTGAGTCTGTGTGTGTTTGTGTGTCTGTGAGTGTGTGTCTCTCTGAGTGTGTTTGTGTCTCTCTGAGTCTGTATCTGTGTGTGTGTGTCTGTCTGTCTGTCTGTGTGTGTGTGTGTCTCTCTGAGTGTGTGTGTGTATCGATGTGTGTCTGTGTGTGTGTGTCTCTCTGAGTGTGTGTGTGTGTGTGTCTGAGTGTGTGTGTGTGTCTCTCTGAGTCTGTATCTGTGTGTGTCTCTCTGAGTCTGTGTCTGTGTGTGTCTCTCTGAGTGTGTGTGTCTGTGTCTGAGTGTGTGTGTCTGTGTGTGTGTGTGTGTCTGTGTGTTCTCCATCAGTCCGTCCCTCTAAGGGAATGTAAAGCCGTCTCATTGGTCCAAAGGTCATGAAGGTGTAAACACCACCATGCTTTATGGATCTCTGGATGTTTCCATGAGGCGGGGGTTAACCACCCTGGGGTAACCCCCCAGGTGTGGTTACTGGAGGTTCCTTTGAGGGGAGCCCAGTAAGGGGTCACATGTCAGAGCCTGGGTGTGACCCCGCCCCCTCTCTCCCCAGACGTCCCCTTCTCCTTCCAGGCGGACGGGGGCAACCGACAGACCCTGCTGACCTCGGGCAAGATGTCCTGCTGTGTGTCCTGGGGGGTGGGGGAGGACGACACGCCCCTGGCCCCGCCCCTGGCCCCGCCCCTCACACAGCCCCCCGGAGCCCTGCACAGGTAACTCACTCACACTCTCACTCACTCACTCACTCACTCACTCACACTCTAACTCACTCACACAGTACATCTAAGTGTGTGTGTGTGTGTGTGTGTGTGTGTGTGTGTGTGTGTGTGTGTGTGTGTGTGTGTGTGTGTGTGTGTGTGTGTGTGTGTGTGTGTGTGTGTGTGTGTGTGTGTGTGTGTGTGTGTGTGTGTGTGTGTGTGTGTGTGTGTGTGTGTGTGTGTGTGTGTGTGTGTGTGTGTAGTGGTGTGCGCCAGCTGGACCTGGTCTCCAGTGTCGGGGCGTCCGGTATGGGCGACATGAAGAAGATTGGGGAGTGGGCCACGGAGTCGCGGCTTGACCCCAACGACCCCCAGAACACGGCCATCATGCAGCTGCTGAAGGTGTGGGGGGGTTCCACGGTTCTGCGGTTGTGTCCGATCTTTAGAAACAGGGTTCATAGTTAGTCTGTAGACGTCCGGGATCTCCTGACTCTACCAACTCTGGGACAGCTTCAGGGCTCTGTGGGAACCGATGAGATGCTTTCCTGTCCTTCATTCTGGACCACTTGTGTTATGGCACACAGCGAAGGTACGGTCAACTCTCCTCCTCCTCCTCCTCCTCCTCCTCCTCCTCCTCCTCCTCCTCCAGGTGGCGAGCAGCGGGGAGGTAACCGCTCCAGAGTACTTCCGTCTGGAGCAGCTTCAGGAGGAGTTTAACTTCGCCACGGAGGAGGAACTGGAGCGCTCCAGGAGGTTCCGGCTCCTCCGTCTGAGGAGTCAGGAGGTGGTCGAGTTCCGCAACTACAGATGTGTCCCCTCGCTGGAGCGGGAGGTCACTGACAAGACGTTCCAGGTGAGAGGAGAGATATTCTATCTGAGGGGAGGAGAGATCTTCTATCTGAGGGGAGGAGAGATCTTCTAGCTCAGAGGAGAGATCTTCAATCTCAGGGGAGGAGAGATCTTCTATCTGAGGTGAGAAGAGAGATCTGCTAGCTCAGAGGAGAGATCTTCTAGCTGAGGTGAGGAGAGACCTTCTAGCTGAGGTGAGAAGAGAGATCTTCTGAGGTGAGGAGAGATCTTCTAGCTGAGGTGAGGAGAGATCTTCTAGCTGAGGTGAGGAGAGATCTTCTAGCTGAGGTGAGGAGAGATCTTCTAGCTGAGGTGAGGAGAGATCTTCTTGCTGAGGTTAGAGGAGAGATCTTCTTGCTGAGGTTAGAGGAGAGATCTTCTAGCTCAGGGGAGGAGAGATCTTCTATCTGAGGTGAGAGGATAGATCTTCTTTCTGAGGTGAGGAGAGATCTTTAATCTCAGGGGAGGAGAGATCTTCTAGCTCAGGTGAGAGGAGGTGCATAAGATGTGGAGGTCAGGATAGTTGTGGCTGTTAGTGGTTGACCCCCAGCCGAAAGGTTCTGGGTTCGATCCCCAATGCCCTCAGTCCACCTGTACGCGTCCGGACTCCTCCCTGCTCCTTGGTGACCTGTATCTGAGAGTTTGGTCAGGTGACAGGATGTTTCCTTAGGAGTATGAGAGGAGGCTGAGGGAAGGTGACATCGTCGACACCAGAGAACATCTGGACTCCCACAGAGCTCTGGTGGCCAAGTACCTGCAGAAGGTGAGGAGGACTCTGGGATATACTCTTCATCACGGATCATCCACTCTCTTGGTCTCCTCTTCCTCATCTTCTTCCTCTTCCTACAGATCCGGGAGTCGGTGATCAACCGGTTCCTGGTGGCCAAGCACCACTACCTCCTGTCTGACCTGGTTCTGGAGGAGGAGGTGCCCAGCATCGGGTAACACATCTCCATCACTACTGTATCTCTAATCACTGTATCTCTAACCACTGACTACTGTATCTCTAATCACTGTATCTCTAACCACTGACTACTGTATCTCTGACCACTGACTACTGTATCTCTGACCACTGACTACTGTATCTCTAACCACTGACTACTGTATCTCTGACCACTGACTACTCTCTAACCACTGACTACTCTATCTCTGACCACTGTATCTCTGACCACTGACTACTGTATCTCTGACCACTGACTACTGTATCTCTAACCACTGACTACTGTATCTCTGTCCACTGACTACTGTATCTAACCACTGTATCTCTGACCACTGACTACTGTATCTCTGACCACTGTATCTCTGACCACTGACTACTGTATCTCTGACCTCTGACCGCTGCATCTTTGTCCACTGACTACTGTATCTCTGACCACTGTATCTCTAACCACTGACCACTGTATCTCTGTCCACTGGCTACTGTATCTCTGACCACTGACTATCTGTAAGCACTAACTACTCTAACTATCTCTAAACACTGAGTTATCTAGTTAAACACTGGCTTTTGTAGATATCTCTACAGAGAGAACCAGAGGGGTTTAAATACTCTGTCATTGTGTCTCATCTCAGTGTGAAGACATCCGGGTTGAGGAGTTGTGCGTTCGAACGCTGACTCTAATACGTTAGTGTGATATGTGTGCAGTAGAGTCATATCAAACTTCGTGTGTAATGTCGTTCCTTTGTCATGTCCTGCTAGGACTCCTTCTCTGAGACAGATGAGAGCAATTACCAAGAGAACATGAACTCATCTGGAAGTGGTGCACTATGGGTACTTTATCAGAGCCCCTGTCGTGACCTGGGGTAGACGAGCAATTACCAAGAGAACATGAACTCATCTGGAAGTGGTGCACTATGGGTACTTTATCAGAGCCCCTGTCGTGACCTGGGGTAGACGAGCAATTACCAAGAGAACATGAACTCACGGAGGAGGGTACGGTGCTGGGGGGGTGGGGGGTACGGTGCTGGGGGGGTTCTGGGGGGGTGGACGGTACGGTGCTGGGGGGGTGGACGGTACGGTGCTGGGGGGGTGGAGGGTACGATGCTGGGGGGGTGGAGGGTACGGTGCTGGGGGGGTGGAGGGTACGATGCTGGGGGGGTGGAGGGTACGGTGCTGGGGGGGTGGAGGGTACGATGCTGGGGGGGTGGAGGGTACGGTGCTGGGGGGGTTCTGGGGGGGTGGAGGGTACGGTGCTGGGGGGGTGGACGGTACGGTGCTGGGGGGGTGGAGGGTACGATGCTGGGGGGGTGGAGGGTACGGTGCTGGGGGGGTGGAGGGTACGATGCTGGGGGGGTGGAGGGTACGGTGCTGGGGGGTGGGGGGTACGGTGCTGGGGGGGTTCTGGGGGGGTGGACGGTACGGTGCTGGGGGGGTGGACGGTACGGTGCTGGGGGGGTGGGGGGTACGGTGCTGGGGGGTGGAGGGTACGGTGCTGGGGGGTGGAGGGTACGGTGCTGGGGGGATGGACGGTACGGTGCTGGGGGGGTGGACGCTATGGCATGTGTGGAGACGTATTTAATCTCTTATTTTCTTTCTTTCTTAACCACGACTGTTTGTTGTTTCCCTCGTCAGTGGCGCAGGGCCAGGGTATGTTATGTGACTCTTCTACTCAACCCTGTTTGTGTCTCTCGTTGTCCTCTGACCTCTGACCCCTGACCCCAACGTACCGAGTGTCCTCGCCAGCCCTTAGCGTGTCGTAGCGTGAGTCGAGTCAGCGGTGAAAGAACCCGTCCCTCGTCCGTCGAGTCACGTCTCCCTCGTCTTCAAAACTCTCCCCGTCCCGTTCCACCCCCGCTGTAACCATGACCATCTAACACCGTCTGTTGTCATGGCGACCAGCATCCTGGGGCTCAACCTGTTCAAGCTGGCGGAGCCCAAGCGGCCCCTGAAGCCACAGCGCAAGGAGAGGAAGAAGGTGACGGCCCAGAACCTGTCAGACGGAGACATCAAGCTGCTGGTCAACATCATCAGAGCCTACGACGTCCCTGTACGCAGACCCTTCACCAGGTAGGCCCCGCTCTGACCCCTGACCCTGCTCTGACCCCCGCTCTGACCCCTGACCTGACCCCGCTCTGACCCCCGCTCTGACCCCTGACCTGGACCCACCTCTGACCCCCGCTCTGACCCCTGACCTGACCCCTGACCTGGACCACCTCTGACCCCTGACCTGACCCCTGACCTGGACCCACCTCTGATCCCCGCTCTGACCCCTGACCTGACCCCGCTCTGACCCCCGCTCTGACCCCTGACCTGACCCCTGACGGGATATTAAATGATTGATAACATGTGGTCTCAGGTTATATTAATAACCTGTGGTCTCAGGTTATATTGATAACATGTGGTCTCAGGTTATATTAATAACATGTGGTCTGGGGTTATATTGATAACATGTGGTCTCAGGTTATATTAATAACATTTGGTCTCAGGTTGTATGAAATGAGTTCTTTGATATTCCAGCAAACCGCCGGTGCTGGCGGTGAAGTCCGGTCGCTCCTTCACCGAGTCGTTTGCCGCCCAGCCGCCCCAGAACCCCGCCCAGGGCAGCGATTGGTTGCTGAGCCAGGTAGGATGTGTTGCCTAGCAACAGAATGTTCCTCCTCCTGGTTGGCAGAAAGTCAACTGTGTGTGTGTGTGTGTGTGTGTGTGTGTGTGTGTGTGTGTGTGTGTGTGTGTGTGTGTGTGTGTGTGTGTGTGTGTGTGTGTGTGTGTGTGTGTGTGTGTGTGTGTGTGTGTGTGTGTGTGTGTGTGTGTGTGTGTGTGTGTGTCAGGTCAGACCCTTCGTGGAGGTGTCCTTCCAGCGTACTGACCTCCAGACTTCCCCGGCTGAGGGGCCCAACCCCTGCTGGAACGAGGAGCTGGAGCTGCCCTTCAGGTACAGTATGAGACGATACAGTACAGTATGATACAGTACGATGTAGTACAGTATGATGTAGTACAGTATGATACAGTACGATGTAGTACAGTATGATGTAGTACAGTATGATACAGTACGATGTAGTACAGTATGATACAGTACGATGTAGTACAGTATGATGTAGTACAGTATGATACAGTACGATGTAGTACAGTATGATGTAGTACAGTATGATACAGTATGATGTAGTACAGTATGATACAGTACGATGTAGTACAGTATGATGTAGTACAGTATGATACAGTATGATGTAGTACAGTATGATGTAGTACAGTATGATACAGTACGATGTAGTACAGTATGATGTAGTACAGTATGATACAGTACGATGTAGTACAGTATGATGTAGTACAGTATGATACAGTATGATGTAGTACAGTATGATGTAGTACAGTATGATACAGTACGATGTAGTACAGTATGATGTAGTACAGTATGATGTAGAACAGTATGATACAGTATGATGTAGTACAGTATGATGTAGTACAGTATGATACAGTACGATGAAGTACAGTATGATACAGTATGATGTAGTACAGTATGATGTAGTACAGTATGATACAGTACGATGTAGTACAGTATGATGTAGTACAGTATGATACAGTACGATGTAGTACAGTATGATACAGTACGATGTAGTACAGTATGATGTAGTACAGTATGATACAGTACGATGTAGTACAGTATGATGTAGTACAGTATGATACAGTATGATGTAGTACAGTACGATGTAGTACAGTATGATGTAGTACAGTATGATACAGTATGATGTAGTACAGTATGATGTAGTACAGTATGATACAGTATGATGTAGTACAGTATGATGTAGTACAGTATGATACAGTATGATGTAGTACAGTATGATGTAGTACAGTATGATGTAGTACAGTATGATACAGTACGATGTAGTACAGTATGATACAGTACGATGTAGTACAGTATGATATGATACAATACAGTATGATACAGTATGATACAGTAGAGTATGATATGGTACAGTATGGTACAGTATGGTATGATATGGTACAGTACAGTATGATACAGTATATTATATGGTACAGTACAGTATGATACAGTATGATATGATATGGTACAGTATGATATGGTACAGTACAGTATGATCTGATATGGTACAGTACAGTATGATACAGTATGATATGATATGGTACAGTATGATATGATATGGTACAGTACAGTATGATATGATATGGTACAGTACAGTATGGTATGATATGGTACAGTACAGTATGATATAGTATGATATGGTACAGTATGATATGATATGGTACAGTACAGTATGATACAGTATGATATGATATGGTACAGGATGGTATGATACAGTATGATATGGTACAGTACAGTATGATGTAGTACAGTATGATATGGTACAGTACAGTATGATATGGTACAGTACAGTATGATATGATATGGTACAGTACAGTATGATATGGTACAGTACAGTATGATATGGTATGGTACAGTACAGTATGGTATGATATGGTACAGTATGATATGATATGGTACAGTATGGTATGATATGGTACAGTACAGTATGATGTAGTACAGTATGATATGGTACAGTACAGTATGATACAGTATGATATGATATGGTACAGTATGGTATGATATGGTACAGTACAGTATGATATGGTACAGTATGGTATGATATGGTACAGTACAGTATGATACAGTATGATATGATATGGTACAGTATGGTATGATATGGTACAGTACAGTATGATATGGTACAGTATGGTATGATATGGTACAGTACAGTATGATATGGTACAGTACAGTATGATACAGTATGATATGATATGGTACAGTACAGTATGATATGGTACAGTACAGTGTGGTATGATATGGTACAGTATGATATGATATGGTACAGTATGGTATGATATGGTACAGTACAGTATGATATGGTACAGTATGGTATGATATGGTACAGTACAGTATGATACAGTATGATATGATATGGTACAGTACAGTATGATATGGTACAGTACAGTGTGGTATGATATGGTACAGTACAGTATGATACAGTATGATGTACAGTACGCCATGTTGCTAGGTCTCCACCTACTCTCTGAGATTAGGTGGCCCTGCAGAAGAGGTCTGACTGTAGGATGTACTGGGATGTAGAGGTCTGACTGTAGGACGTACTGGGATGTAGAGGTCTGACTGTAGGACGTACTGGGATGTAGAGGTCTGACTGTAGGACGTACTGGGATGTAGAGGTCTGGCTGTAGGACGTACTGGGGTGTATCAGGCTGTGTGTTCACGTTGTTGAACACTTCCTTGTCCTGGCAGCGCTCCAAACGGAGACTACAGCACCACTGGTCTGCAGTCACTCAAAGACGTAGTGTTCATCAGCCTCTTCGATGAAGTGGTCCACGAGGTAGGAGTGGTGAGTAGGAACCGCCTCGCAAGGAGGGCCTTCCTTTAGTGTTGATTTGCTCTTTAACATGTGGTACTACTCTTTAATACATGTGGTACTACTCTAACACATGTAGTACTACTCTAACACATGTAGTACTACTCTAACACATGTAGTACTACTCTAACACATGTAGTACTACTCTAACACATGTAGTACTACTCTTTAATACACGTGGTACTACTCTAACACATGTAGTACTACTCTTTAATACACGTGGTACTACTCTAACACATGTAGTACTACTCTTTAATACACGTGGTACTACTCTAACACATGTAGTACTACTCTTTAATACACGTGGTACTACTCTAACACATGTAGTACTACTCTTTAATACACGTGGTACTACTCTAACACATGTAGTACTACTCTTTAATACACGTGGTACTACTCTTTAATACATGTAGTACTACTCTTTAATACACGTGGTACTACTCTAACACATGTAGTACTACTCTAACACATGTGGTACTACTCTTTAATACACGTGGTACTACTCTAACACATGTAGTACTACTCTAACACATGTGGTACTACTCTAACACATGTAGTACTACTCTAACACATGTAGTACTACTCTAACACATGTGGTACTACTCTTTAATACATGTAGTACTACTCTAACACATGTAGTACTACTCTAACACATGTGGTACTACTCTAACACATGTAGTACTACTCTTTAATACACGTGGTACTACTCTAACACATGTAGTACTACTCTAACACATGTAGTACTACTCTTTAATACATGTGGTACTACTCTTTAATACATGTAGTACTACTCTAACACATGTAGTACTACTCTAACACATGTAGTACTACTCTAACACATGTAGTACTACTCTAACACATGTGGTACTACTCTAACACATGTAGTACTACTCTTTAATACACGTGGTACTACTCTAACACATGTAGTACTACTCTAACACATGTGGTACTACTCTAACACATGTAGTACTACTCTAACACATGTAGTACTACTCTTTAACACATGTAGTACTACTCTTTAACACATGTAGTACTACTCTAACACATGTGGTACTACTCTAACACATGTAGTACTACTCTTTAATACACGTGGTACTACTCTAACACATGTAGTACTACTCTTTAATACATGTAGTACTACTCTAACACATGTAGTACTACTCTAACACACGTGGTACTACTCTAACACACGTGGTACTACTCTAACACATGTAGTACTACTCTAACACATGAAGTACTACTCTAACACATGTGGTACTACTCTTAACACATGTAGTACTACTCTAACACATGTAGTACTACTCTTTAATACATGTGGTACTACTCTTTAATACATGTAGTACTACTCTAACACATGTAGTACTACTCTAACACATGAAGTACTACTCTAACACATGTAGTACTACTCTTTAACACATGTAGTACTACTCTTTAACACATGTAGTACTACTCTAACACATGTAGTACTACTCTTTAACACATGTAGTACTACTCTTTAACACATGTAGTACTACTCTAACACATGTGGTACTACTCTAACACATGTGGTACTACTCTAACACATGTAGTACTACTCTAACACATGTAGTACTACTCTTTAACACATGTAGTACTACTCTTTAACACATGTAGTACTACTCTAACACATGTGGTACTACTCTTAACACATGTAGTACTACTCTAACACATGTAGTACTACTCTAACACATGTGGTACTACTCTAACACATGTAGTACTACTCTTAACACATGTAGTACTACTCTAACACATGAAGTACTACTCTAACACATGTGGTACTACTCTTAACACATGTAGTACTACTCTAACACATGTAGTACTACTCTAACACATGTAGTACTACTCTAACACATGTAGTACTACTCTAACACATGTGGTACTACTCTAACACATGTAGTACTACTCTTTAATACACGTGGTACTACTCTTAGCACATGTAGTACTACTCTAACACATGTAGTACTACTCTAACACATGTAGTACTACTCTAACACATGTAGTACTACTCTAACACATGTAGTACTACTCTAACACATGTAGTACTACTCTTTAATACACGTGGTACTACTCTAACACATGTAGTACTACTCTAACACATGTAGTACTACTCTAACACATGTAGTACTACTCTAACACATGTAGTACTACTCTTTAATACACGTGGTACTACTCTTTAATACATGTAGTACTACTCTTTAATACACGTGGTACTACTCTAACACATGTAGTACTACTCTAACACATGTAGTACTACTCTTTAATACACGTGGTACTACTCTTTAATACATGTAGTACTACTCTTTAACACATGTAGTACTACTCTTTAACACATGTAGTACTACTCTAACACATGTGGTACTACTCTAACACATGTAGTACTACTCTAACACATGTAGTACTACTCTTTAACACATGTAGTACTACTCTAAGACATGTAGTACTACTCTTTAAGACATGTAGTACTACTCTTTAATACACGTGGTACTACTCTTTAATACATGTAGTACTACTCTAACACATGTAGTACTACTCTAACACATGTAGTACTACTCTAACACATGTAGTACTACTCTAACACATGTAGTACTACTCTTTAATACACGTGGTACTACTCTAACACATGTGGTACTACTCTAACACATGTAGTACTACTCTAACACATGTAGTACTACTCTAACACATGTGGTACTACTCTAACACATGTGGTACTACTCTTAACACATGTAGTACTACTCTAACACATGTAGTACTACTCTAACACATGTAGTACTACTCTAACACATGTAGTACTACTCTTTAATACATGTGGTACTACTCTTTAATACATGTAGTACTACTCTAACACATGTAGTACTACTCTAACACATGTAGTACTACTCTAACACATGTAGTACTACTCTAACACATGAAGTACTACTCTAACACATGTGGTACTACTCTTAACACATGTAGTACTACTCTAACACATGTAGTACTACTCTAACACATGTAGTACTACTCTAACACATGTAGTACTACTCTAACACATGTAGTACTACTCTAACACATGTGGTACTACTCTAACACATGTGGTACTACTCTAACACATGTGGTACTACTCTAACACATGTAGTACTACTCTAACACATGTAGTACTACTCTAACACATGTAGTACTACTCTAACACATGTAGTACTACTCTAACACATGAAGTACTACTCTAACACATGTGGTACTACTCTTAACACATGTGGTACTACTCTAACACATGTAGTACTACTCTAACACATGTAGTACTACTCTAACACATGTAGTACTACTCTTTAATACACGTGGTACTACTCTAACACATGTGGTACTACTCTAACACATGTGGTACTACTCTTAACACATGTGGTACTACTCTAACACATGTAGTACTACTCTAACACATGTAGTACTACTCTAACACATGTAGTACTACTCTTTAATACACGTGGTACTACTCTAACACATGTAGTACTACTCTAACACATGTAGTACTACTCTTTAACACATGTAGTACTACTCTAACACATGTGGTACTACTCTAACACATGTAGTACTACTCTTTAATACACGTGGTACTACTCTAACACATGTGGTACTACTCTAACACATGTAGTACTACTCTTTAATACATGTAGTACTACTCTAACACATGTAGTACTACTTTTTAACACATGTAGTACTCTAGTACTACACTTACACTCTACTGTGTATCTCTTTAACATATGTAGTATATATACTATACATATAGTATATATACTACATATGTAGTAGTACTATATACATATAGTAGTACTACACTCACCCTGTACGGTGTGGGTCCCCAGGATGACGCGGAGCGTGGGAAGTCCATCCACACCCGGGTGGAGCGACACTGGCTGGGCTCCGTCAAGATTCCCTTCAGCACCATCTACTCCCAGGCCCGGGTGAGACCACGCCCCTCCACCCACATCCCTATGATGTCACGCACACCGTCACCCGTCACTAGCATGTACACCTCACTGTGCTAGCACTAGCATGTACACCTCACTGTGCTAGCACTAGCATGTACACCTCACTGTGCTAGCACTAGCATGTACACCTCACTGTGCTAGCACTAGCATGTACACCTCACTGTGCCAGCACTAGCATGTACACCTCACTGTGCTAGCACTAGCATGTACCCCTCACTGTGCTAGCACTAGCATGTACACCTCACTGTGCTAGCACTAGCATGTACACCTCACTGTGCTAGCACTAGCATGTACACCTTACTGTGCTAGCACTAGCATGTACACCTCACTGTGCCAGCACTAGCATGTACACCTCACTGTGCCAGCACTAGCATGTACACCTCACTGTGCCAGCACTAGCATGTACACCTCACTGTGCTAGCACTAGCATGTACACCTCACTGTGCTAGCACTAGCATGTACACCTCACTGTGCCAGCACTAGCATGTACACCTCACTGTGCTAGCACTAGCATGTACACCTCACTGTGCTAGCACTAGCATGTACACCTCACTGTGCTAGCACTAGCATGTACACCTCACTGTGCTAGCACTAGCATGTACACCTCACTGTGCTAGCACTAGCATGTACACCTCACTGTGCTAGCACTAGCATGTACACCTACTGTGCTAGCACTAGCATGTACACCTCACTGTGCTAGCACTAGCATGTACACCTCACTGTGCCAGCACTAGCATGTACACCTCACTGTGCTAGCACTAGCATGTACACCTCACTGTGCCAGCACTAGCATGTACACCTCACTGTGCCAGCACTAGCATGTACACCTCACTGTGCCAGCACTAGCATGTACACCTCACTGTGCCAGCACTAGCATGTACACCTCACTGTGCTAGCACTAGCATGTACCCCTCACTGTGCTAGCACTAGCATGTACACCTCACTGTGCTAGCACTAGCATGTACACCTCACTGTGCTAGCACTAGCATGTACACCTCACTGTGCTAGCACTAGCATGTACACCTCACTGTGCCAGCACTAGCATGTACACCTCACTGTGCTAGCACTAGCATGTACACCTCACTGTGCTAGCACTAGCATGTACACCTCACTGTGCCAGCACTAGCATGTACACCTCACTGTGCCAGCACTAGCATGTACACCTCACTGTGCCAGCACTAGCATGTACACCTCACTGTGCTAGCACTAGCATGTTAGCATGCCAACGAGCAATGCCGCGGGTATGCTCAAGCATGCTAGCACGTTAGTATAAGTGTGCATGTACGATCTAGTTATTGTTGTTACTATAAAATGTGGTGTGGGTGTGGTCGCTGCGTGCTGATTGGTCTGCTGTGTGGGGGGGCGGGGTCTCTGGGCAGATCGACGGGACCTTCAAGGTGGACACGCCGGCGGTGTTGCTGGGCTACAGTAAGGAGCGCAGCCTGGGCAGCGACGGCGGCTACGACGTGGTGCGGAGCCTCAGCGACGGCACCTTCCTCACCCTCTTCATCACCATGGAGCCCCAGCTGGTGCCCGGCGACACCGTCAGGGAGAAGGTGGAGCCAGCAACACGACTACACAGACAATGCAGTCGCAGGGTCAGAGTTCACCTCCCAGACAATGCAGTCGCAGGGTCAGAGTTCACCTCCCAGACAATGCAGTCGCAGGGTCAGAGTTCACCTCCCAGACAATGCAGTCACAGGGTCAGAGTTCACCTCCCTGAAGTGACAGGTTTACAATAAGGGTGCGCTAACTACCCATTAAGTAACAGTAGTTAACGCAGTAACAAGCATAACTAGTGTGCTAACCGTCAGACAGGTCATTGATGGTCTAGTTGTCATTGATGGTGGCCATGTTTACTAATGGTGTTCATGTTAGCTAAGATATTAACCTTATTTAAAAGGCCGAACCCTAACCCTAACTTCTTATTCATGCATTAACTAATGGTTACTAGACATTAGTCAACTGTTAATTAACTAAGTTAATGCGTATTACTGCATTGACTATTGTTAATTAATGGTTATATAATAGATATAGACGCTTATTGTAAAGTGTTAGCGAATAATAATGAAATCACAAAGGTACAAACATTAAACAAACGAAGGTCTACACACAGCGAAGAGCTGTGCTAGCCATCCTCATTCCCCAGATAGCTTCTGTATTCAGAGGGACACAGGACTCCACGCTCATAACACCTTTGTGCCCCACCCCCTGGGGTCCTGAAGCACGGGTCGGAGGTCGGAGGTCAGAGGGCAGCCATAGGATCAGTAAGCTCCGGCATTACTGTGAGGATTGGTTCTGGGGAAAGGCTTGTGTTGTTGACGGTTGTTTGACCTTTTCTCTGCTTTATCTTCTGTTGCTGCGTTGCGTAGCTAAAGGAAGAGAAGGTAGGCTAGGACTCCAGGATGTCTCCTACGTCCTACATGTTCCCCCTTTTGCCCTCCCTAAGATCCTCCCCTTCAGTCACATGACAACATCCAATGACAACATTGTGAGGACAGCTCAGCGATGAGCAGAGTGGGCGTGTCTGATACAAAGCCCCGCCCCTCGCCCCCCTGCTGTCGTCTAAGCCCCGCCTCCATCCCCTGATTTCTTGTCATTCATGATAGATGGCATTGTCTGCCCCCCCCTTCTAAACTCACTTTTCACTTTGTGTGTGTGTGTGTGTGTGTCTGTGTGTGGGGTGGGGGTGGGGGGGGGGGGGGTTGTGTGTGTGTGGTTGGGTGTGCGTGTGTGCGTCCGTGTGCATGCGTGTGTGTGTGTGTGTGTGGGGGGGTTGTGTGTGCGTGCGTGTGCATGCGTGTGTGTGTGTGTGTGTGGGGGGGTTGTGTGTGCGTGCGTGTGCATGTGTGTGTGTGTGTGTGTGGACACGACTAGCATGGGTTTAAACATTAGAGCTAATGTGCGACCTCCCCTGATGTGTTCATTTAATATTCGTATGTGTAAACAAGTGTTGTGTAGCGGAGCCACAGAGCTAAAGTGCAGCTACAGTGTGAGTAGTCTTATGTATAACAGAGCCTATAGTTCCAATAGTGCTAACCTTTGACTAGCACTATTTGCTAACCTGCTTGGAGCAAACCTAGAGTTAGCATATAGCTAACATAGAGCAATCATGGAGCTAACCTAGCACTAGTGTGGAGCTAACCTAGCACTAGTGTGGAGCTAACCTAGCGCTAGTGTGGAGCTAACCTAGCGCTAGTGTGGAGCTAACCTAGCGCTAGTGTGGAGCTAACCTAGCGCTAGTGTGGAGCTAACATGGAGCTAACCTAGAGCTAGTGTGGAGCTAACCTAGCGCTAGTGTGGAGCTAACATGGAGCTAACCTAGCGCTAGTGTGGAGCTAACCTAGCGCTAGTGTGGAGCTAACCTAGCGCTAGCGTGGAGCTAACATGGAGCTAACCTAGAGCTAGTGTGGAGCTAACCTAGCGCTAGCGTGGAGCTAACTCCTGTCCTGCCTGTAGTTCGACAGCCAGGAGGAGGAGCGCGTGCTGCTGGCGTCTGAGAGGTTTGAGAAGGAGGCGGGCCTGAGGTTCCCCGACCGGCCCTGCCTCACCACCGTCATCGACATCAGCGGCAAGACGGTGTTCATCACGCGCTTCATCCGCCCCCTCAAACCCCCCCAGGAACTGCTGGACGCCTTCCCCAGCAGCCCGCAGGAAGCCACGGTCAGTACAGGCCTAAACCCTGACCTCTAACCCCTGAACCCTTAATCCTAAACCCTAACCCTGAATTATGACCCATGACCTCTAACCCCTGGAGTCCAAACCCTAACCCCTAAGACCTTAAACTGAACATTCCTTCTACCCTTAAACCTGACCCCTAACCCCTGAACTCTAACCCCTAACCCTGAATTATGACCCATGACCTCTAACCCCTGGAGTCTAAACCATGACCTGTAACCCTTAAGACCTTAACCTGATCATTACTCTAACCCCTGGAGTCTAAACCCTGACCTCTAACCCCTGAACCCGCCGTGACCCTAGAGTTCAAACGGTGTGAGTGTCATGGTGATGGATGATCCCCCTCCCTGTAGGACCTGGTGGCCCGGTTCGTGTCCCTGGTCCCCTCCCTGCCGGACAGCACCTCCTTCTCCGGGGCCTGTGACCTGTGGAGCACCTGTGATGTGAGTCTCCGACCGCAAGGCATGCTGGGAGCGCTTTGGCCGAGGGTCAGGGAGGGGGGGACTGACGCTTCCACTTCCTGTTTCCTGCAGCAATTCCTCACGCTGCTGGCGGGAGACGAGGAGGAGCACGCCGTGCTGCTGTGTAACTACTTCCTGTCCATGGGGAAGAAGGCGTGGCTTATCATCGGCACGGCCATACCTGAGGTGGGGAACCTCCACCTTACTGTCGTCAGGTGTTCCTCATGGAGGGCCTCCACCTGAGGTGGGGAACCTCCACCTTACTGTCGTCAGGTGTTCCTCATGGAGGGCCTCCACCTGAGGTGGGGAACCTCCACCTTACTGTCGTCAGGTGTTCCTCATGGAGGGCCTCCACCTGAGGTGGGGAACCTCCACCTTACTGTCGTCAGGTGTTCCTCATGGAGGGCCTCCACCTGAGGTGGGGAACCTCCACCTTACTGTCGTCAGGTGTTCCTCATGGAGGGCCTCCACCTGAGGTGGGGAACCTCCACCTTACTGTCGTCAGGTGTTCCTCATGGAGGGCCTCCACCTGAGGTGGGGAACCTCCACCTTACTGTCGTCAGGTGTTCCTCATGGAGGGCCTCCACCTGAGGTGGGGAACCTCCACCTTACTGTCGTCAGGTGTTCCTCATGGAGGGCCTCCACCTGAGGTGGGGAACCTCCACCTTACTGTCGTCAGGTGTTCCTCATGGAGGGCCTCCACCTGAGGTGGGGAACCTCCACCTTACTGTCGTCAGGTGTTCCTCATGGAGGGCCTCCACCTGAGGTGGGGAACCTCCACCTTACTGTCGTCAGGTGTTCCTCATGGAGGGCCTCCACCTGAGGTGGGGAACCTCCACCTTACTGTCGTCAGGTGTTCCTCATGGAGGGCCTCCACCTGAGGTGGGGAACCTCCACCTTACTGTCGTCAGGTGTTCCTCATGGAGGGCCTCCACCTGAGGTGGGGAACCTCCACCTTACTGTCGTCAGGTGTTCCTCATGGAGGGCCTCCACCTGAGGTGGGGAACCTCCACCTTACTGTCGTCAGGTGTTCCTCATGGAGGGCCTCCACCTGAGGTGGGGAACCTCCACCTTACTGTCGTCAGGTGTTCCTCATGGAGGGCCTCCACCTGAGGTGGGGAACCTCCACCTTACTGTCGTCAGGTGTTCCTCATGGAGGGCCTCCACCTGAGGTGGGGAACCTCCACCTTACTGTCGTCAGGTGTTCCTCATGGAGGGCCTCCACCTGAGGTGGGGAACCTCCACCTTACTGTCGTCAGGTGTTCCTCATGGATGGCCTCCACCTGAGGTGGGGAACCTCCACCTTACGGTCGTCAGGGTGACCTCATGGAGGGCCTCCACCTGAGGTGGGGAACCTCCACCTTACGGTCGTCAGGGTGACCTCATGGAGGGCCTCCACCTGAGGCCTGTCAGTGGGGAGCCTCACCTTTATGGACCTTGATGTTGTCTGTAAGCGCTGTACTGGGGTCAGCTTCAGGAGCAGCTTGTTCTAAGTGTTTACCGAACAGGGAACGTATCGGTGAAGCCAGGCGAGAAGGAGTCTCCTTCAGAGTGTTAACGGGCCTGGTTGTGTGTGTACAGGGTCCCACGGCGTACGTCCTGACCCACGAGCAGAACCGCTACCTCATCTGGAACCCCAGCAGCGGCCATTACTACGGCCAGTATGACACCTTCTGCCCCCTGCAGGCCGTGGGCTGCCTGGTCAACGCCGACAACGTAAGCTTTCATCAGGGGGCATGGATTGTCCAGAGCCTTGCACAGGAGTGGTTACAGTGGTCATATTTCATTCCTTAGTTTCTTTATTTAATATTCACGTGCAGTACTTGTATATCTTCAGTGCACCAACATTTACAAACCGGTGTTTGAACTGACCTGGCAGTAAAGCTCTTTCTGATTACTAGTAATGTGTTGGATAGGACTCATAGGCTAGTGGCTGTTTGATTCCTGGGCTAATGACCTGTCTCTGTACTGTCTAACCCCTACCTGCTCCTTAATGACCTGTCTCTGTACTGTCTAACCCCTACCTGCTCCTTAATGACCTGTCTCTGTACTGTCTAACCCCTACCTGCTCCTTAATGACCTGTCTCTGTACTGTCTAACCCCTACCTGCTCCTTAATGACCTGTCTCTGTACTGTCTAACCCCTACCTGCTCCTTAATGACCTGTCTCTGTACTGTCTAACCCCTACCTGCTCCTTAATGACCTGTCTCTGTACTGTCTAACCCCTACCTGCTCCTTAATGACCTGTCTCTGTACTGTCTAACCCGTACCTGGTCTTAATGACCATAATCCCAAGATAAGTGTATTCAAAGTCTAAACAGTGCACAGTGATATGATCAGTGGTTGCAGTGGTCCTAGTAGATCACGAGGTGTTCTGTGCGTCCACCAGGTGTGGTTCAACATCCAGGACCACTCGTCTCCCATGAGGATCAGTCTGGACACTGGGAAAGCCCACCTCTGGAAGCCCTTCTTCTCACGCTCCTTCCCCCACCCCGGCCTCACCAGCGTCCAGGTCAGCCCCATCCCTCCTGTCTCCTCATGAGGTCTCTTATCTCCTCATGAGGTCTCCTGTCTCCTCATGAGGTCTCCTATCTCCTAATGAGGTCTCCTATCTCCTAATGAGGTCTCCTATCTCCTCATGAGGTCTCCTGTCTCCTCATGAGGTCTCTTATCTCCTCATGATGGTCTCCTGTCTCCTCATGTCTCCTATAATGTATCCTATCTCCTAATGAGGTCTCCTATCTCCTCATGATGGTCTCCTGTCTCCTCATGTCTCCTATAATGTATCCTATCTCCTCATGAGGTCTCCTGTCTCCTCATGATGTCATGGCCTTGGTGAATACATGATGAGAAGTGACTTTTGATTTCCTGTCGTGTTTGGTTCCCCTGGTGCAGCCAGAGGAGCTGGTCTACCGCCGCTCAGACCGAGCAGCTGCAGCAGAGCTCCAGGAGAGGTAGGATCCACCACACCTCCTCCATGTTCACCTCCATCTCCTCCATCTCCTCCATGTTCTCCTCCATCTCCTCCACCTCCTCCATGTTCACTATCATCTCCTCCATCTCCTCAATGTTCTCCTCCATCTCCTCAATGTTCTCCATCTCCTCCATCTCCTCAATGTTCTCCTCCATCTCCTCAATGTTCTCCACCTCCTCCATGTTCACTATCATCTCCTCCATGTTCTCCATCTCCTCCATGTTCTCCATCTCCTCCATGTTCTCCATCTCCTCCATGTTCTCCATCTCCTCCATGTTCACCACCTCCTCCATGTTCTCCATCTCCTCCATGTTCTCCATCTCCTCCATGTTCTCCATCTCCTCCATGTTCACCACGATCTCCTCCATGTTCTCCACCATCTCCTCCATGTTCTCCACCATCTCCACCACCTCCTACATGTTCACCACCTCCTACATGTTCACCATCTCCTACATGTTCACCACCATCTCCTGCATCTCCTCCATGTTCTCCACCACCTCCTCCATGTTCTCCTCCATCTCCTCCATGTTCTCCACCATCTCCTCCATCTCCTCCATGTCCTCATTGCAAATGGAGACAGATGTTTCCACACAGTGTCCTGCCTGTTTCATGACAGTGTTTCCTCTAGTCTTCACCGTGCACCGTGTCCTCCTCCTCAGGATGGAGAAGATCCTGAAGGAGAAGATCATGGAGTGGCGCCCCCGGCAGCCCACCCGCTGGAACCGCTACTGCACCTCCACGCTGCGCCAGTTCCTGCCCCGCCTGGAGCTCAGCGGGGCGCGGGACATGGCCGACGAACACCGCCTGGAGCTGCAGAGCCTCCTGGGGGACTACCGGGTGAGTCTGGCCCCTGGGGTTTAGTGTTCCTGGGGGACTACCGGGTGAGTCTGCTCCTTAATGACCTGTCTCTGTACTGTCTAACCCCTACCTGCTCCTTAATGACCTGTCTCTGTACTGTCTAACCCCTACCTGCTCCTTAATGACCTGTCTCTGTACTGTCTAACCCCTACCTGCTCCTTAATGACCTGTCTCTGTACTGTCTAACCCCTACCTGCTCCTTAATGACCTGTCTCTGTACTGTCTAACCCCTACCTGCTCCTTAATGATCTGTCTCTGTACTGTCTAACCCCTACCTGCTCCTTAATGACCTGTCTCTGTACTGTCTAACCCCTACCTGCTCCTTAATGACCTGTCTCTGTACTGTCTAACCCCTACCTGCTCCTTACTGACCTGTCTCTGTACTGTCTAACCCCTACTGTCTAACCTGCAGATCTCAGGGTTCCCCCTCCACCTGCCGTTCTCGGAGCTGCGGCCGGTCATCGAGGCGGTGTACAGCACGGGGGTGCACAGCGTGGAGGCCTCCAACGTAGAGTTCGCCCTGGCTGTGTACGTCCACCCGTACCCCAACAACGTGCTCTCCGTCTGGGTGTACCTCGCCTCTCTCCTACGCTCCAGGTAGCGCTGTACTGCTTTCAGACACCAGATAGCGCTAATGCTACTGCACTGCTATTATACACCAGATAGCGCTAATGCTACTGCACTGCTTTCATACACCAGATAGCGCTAATGCTACTGCACTGCTTTCATACACCAGATAGCGCTAACATTACTGCACTGCTATTATACACCAGATAGCGCTAATGCTACTGCACTGCTTTCATACACCAGATAGCGCTAATGCTACTGCACTGCTTTCATACACCAGATAGCGCTAATGCTACTGCACTGCTTTCATACACCAGATAGCGCTAATGCTACTGCACTGCTTTTATACACCAGATAGCGCTAATGCTACTGCACTGCTTTCATACACCAGATAGCGCTAATGCTACTGCACTGCTTTTATACACCAGATAGCGCTAATGCTACTGCACTGCTATTATACACCAGATAGCGCTAATGCTACTGCACCGCTATTATACACCAGATAGCGCTAACATTACTGCACTGCTTTTATACACCAGATAGCGCTAATGCTACTGCACTGCTATTATACACCAGATAGCGCTAATGCTACTGCACTGCTATTATACACCAGATAGCGCTAACATTACTGCACTGCTATTATACACCAGATAGCGCTAACATTACTGCACTGCTATTATACACCAGATAGCGCTAATGCTACTGCACTGCTATTATACACCAGATAGCGCTAATGCTACTGCACTGCTTTCATACACCAGATAGCGCTAATGCTACTGCACTGCTTTCAGACACCAGATAGCGCTAATGCTACTGCACTGCCATTATACAGCGGTAGAGCGGGCGTCACAGTACTGCTTTAGCCTCCAGGTAGCGCGGGCGTTCCTTACGCTATAATGCTTTTAGCCAGCATGTGGGGCTGAATGTACACTGCACTGCTTTTATATACCAAGTGTTACTTTACTGGTTTAAACACCAACTAGGCAAAGGATATTTTGAATTGTTTTGTATAAACCATTATGGACAGATATTTATTATAATGTATTGAGTTCTTGTAATTTCATATCATGTAAACATTGTTTTTCTAAATATATTTATTGGTAATACAGTCATTTATACCACACCTGTACGACTTGTCTCTCCTTCATCAGTTAGCAACACACCTGTACTCGTCTCTCCTTCATCAGTTAGCAACACACCTGTACGACTTGTCTCTCCTTCATCAGTTAGCAACACACCTGTACGACTTGTCTCTCCATCAGTTAGCAACACACCTGTACGACTTGTCTCTCCATCAGTTAGTACACCTGTACGACTTGTCTCTCCTTCATCAGTTAGCAACACACCTGTACGACTTGTCTCTCCATCAGTTAGCAACACCTGTACGACTTGTCTCTCCATCAGTTAGTACACCTGTACGACTTCTCTCCTTCATCAGTTAGCAACACACCTGTACGACTTGTCTCTCCATCAGTTAGCAACACACCTGTACGACTTGTCTCTCCATCAGTTAGTACACCTGTACGACTTCTCTCCTTCATCAGTTAGCAACACACCTGTACGACTTGTCTCTCCATCAGTTAGTACACCTGTACGACTTGTCTCCTTCATCAGTTAGCAACACACCTGTACGACTTGTCTCTCTTTCATCAGTTAGTACACCTGTACGACTTGTCTCTCCTTCAGTTAGCAACACACCTGTACGACTTGTCTCTCTTTCATCAGTTAGTACACCTGTACGACTTGTCTCTCCTTCATCAGTTAGCAACACACCTGTACGACTTGTCTCTCCTTCAGTTAGCAACACACCTGTACGACTTGTTTCATCAGTTAGCAACACACCTGTACGACTTGTCTCTCCTTCAGTTAGCAACACACCTGTACGACTTGTCTCTCCTTCATCAGTTAGCAACACACCTGTACGACTTGTCTCTCTTTCATCAGTTAGTACACCTGTACGACTTGTCTCTCCTTCATCAGTTAGCAACACACCTGTACGACTTGTCTCTCCTTCAGTTAGCAACACACCTGTACGACTTGTCTCCTTCATCAGTTAGCAACACACCCGTACGCAGTGTGCTGTAATCATCAGTTAACGACCAGCAGGCGAGAATTGAAACAAACAAAACTTTATTGTTCTCCAGATGACGTTCGTCTCTCCTCATGCACATTGAAACGAACCTTCCTGGTGTTTATCCTCATTCAACGAGCCCTAAGAGCCCTGACTGACCTCTGGCCATGTCTCACGACATAACTGGAGTGTTGACTAACTCATCCTGAAAGTGACTTAGGAACAAATAAAAAATATAAGGATGGCCAGTCTAGTTTATAATCCCACAACATTCCTACACGCTGTGTTTGCTGAATCGTGGTAACGGAGTGGGGAATCTGTGGATGAAACCTGTGCTGTCTGTACTATGTAACGTCCCTGTGTGCTGGACAGAGGAAATAAGCAGGACCAACCACGTTTAAATCATTAGCAAACAGGAAATACAGTGAACATACGTATATGATTAGATTATATTCACTGATGAGAGAGCGAGGTTGACTAGAGGACAGGGAAAGTGTTATATCTGAATTTGTTCTCCAACCCCTACAGAGCCAGAATGTGCATTAGCAGAAACGTGGACATCCTGCTGCCCAGTTCAGCTTTCTTCGCTACAAGAAACATTCCCTAGAAATACATTTGGGAACCAAAATTTCCTTTTACAGTTTCATCCAGAAACATTTCATTTAGCAACAACATGTACAGCGATTGGTATTCCAGGTTAAAGTGCAATAGAGGGGTCGCGTGGGGGTCACTCTCCGGGGCGAGGGGTCGCGTGGGGGTCACTCTCCGGAGCGACAGCAGGCCCTGAAGCCACACTGCAGGTTCTGGCAGCCGCTGGCCGTGTCAGCGTGGGGTCCTGGGAAACAAACACCGCCGTTAGCTAGCGCCGCGCTGGAAGACGAGTGTCGACATGCTTTAACGTTAGCCGCGTGCTAACACCGTGCTAACGCCATGCTTTAACGTTAGCCGCGTGCTAACACCATGCTTTAACGTTAGCCGCGTGCTAACGCCGCGCTGGAAGACGAGCGTTGACTTGCTTTAACGTCATAGGACTCAATAGCACGGGTTCTTGTATGTGTACACGCTCGATCCTAGTATACGTTAATATGTAACCACACCACAAACATGGTTACTACTACTGGCTTAGATAAGAGAGAACATTGGCTTTCCCCACAGCGGCGTACAGTGTACTGGGCGGCACACGGTACTGTACTGGTCTGAACACACCTGGCTGACCCTCCCTAGCACCACGGACCTCCCAGCACGCTGTACTGGTACTGCTGTACTGGTACTGCTGTACTGGGCTGAACACCCCTGGCTGACCCTCCCAGCACGCTGTACTGGTACTGCTGTACTGGTACTGGTACTGCTGTACTGGGCTGAACACACAGGCTGACCCTCCCAGCACGCTGTACTGGTACTGCTGTACTGCTGTACTGGGCTGAACACACAGGCTGACCCTCCCAGCACACGGTACTGGTACTGCTGTACTGGGCTGAACACCCCTGGCTGACCCTCCCAGCACACTGTACTGGTACTGCTGTACTGGTACTGGTGTACTGGGCTGAACACCCCTGGCCGCTAACCCCACAGGACTTCTGCTCAGGCGGTGGCGTGCCACCGAGCAGCTCTGCGGCGCCCCCAGCAGGCAGAGGGTTACCGTCGATGTTGTCGCAGTAGTAGAAGTGCTCGTCGTTGAGGGCGGGGCAGGCGGACACCAGCTCCTGCAGCCCCACCTCCGTCACCAGGAGGCAGCCGGACAGGTTCAGGTGCTCCAGGGACGGGAGTCCTCCACGCTGGGACAGAGCCCTGGGGGGGGCCACCGCCAGGTTACACACACGTTACACACACGTTACACACACGTTACACACACACGTTACACACACACGTTACACACACGTTACACACACGTTACACACACACGTTACACACACACGTTATACACACGTTACACACACACACGTTACACACACGTTACACACACGTTACACACACGTTACACACACACGTTACACACACACGTTACACACACATTACACACACACGTTACACACACACGTTACACACACACGTTACACACACACGTTACACACACACACGTTACACACACGTTACACACACGTTACACACACACGTTACACACACGTTACCCACACGTTACACACACACGTTACACACACACGTTACACACACACGTTACACACACACGTTAACACACACGCTACACACACGCTACACACACGTTACACACACGTTACACACACGTTACACACACGTTACACACACGTTACACACACACGTTACACACACGTTACACACACGTTACACACACACGTTACACACACGTTATACACACACGTTACACACACGTTACACACACGTTACACACACGTTACAGTCAGGTGGTGGCAGCACCCTGCTCACCTGAGCCCTGCGTCTGTGACCTGGTAGCACCCAGAGAGGCTGAGGAACCGCAGGGGGCGTGTGCAGACGTCCCCGCTCCCGGGCTCACACGGGGCCCCGTTCTTAGTCCTCGGGGCCGCGTCGCCGGAGCAGCACGAGGAGAGGCCGCAGGGCCCGTCTCCCGCCGCGCTGAGCCGGTGCTGCAGGAAGGAGGCGCTGAGTGCAGTCCTGTGTGCGCGCCTCCTGCTCCGCCTGCAGCAGCAGGAGGAGGAGGAGCAGCCTGCCTCCAGGGACAGGGTGGTGAAGCTCCTCCTCCTTCGCCCCCACTCCGCCGCGTCCTCGATGTCCGCCAGCTCCAGGGGGTCCAGCAGCCAGACCCGGGTGGGCCCGGGGGCCGGGGGGGGCCCGGGGGCCGCGCCCCCGCCGCCGGGCCGCTGCTTGAACACGATGGCCTGCCGCTGGCGTCCGGCGGGCCGGGGCGAGCGTTCGTCCAGCAGGGCGGCGACGGGGAGGGGGGCGCTCCGCAGCGGCCAGCCGCGCCGCTCCAGGAGCTTGTCCGGGTGCGGGGGGGCCGGCAGGTTGCCCAGGGCGACGGAGAGCTTCTTCAACGTCTGGTCAGAGATCTTCTCACACCCAGACAGGTCGAGGTGCTCCAGGCGGCGGCTGGCCCCCAGAGAAGACCAGCTGGAGAGGACACCAAGACCAGCATTCAGCACCGACTACCTTATTCCAGACCGAAGTCACGGGGGCCCGAAGGGCTCTCAGGCACAACACCTACCAGTCAAACGCAGAGTCGGTGACGTCTGTCTGGGTCAGGTCCAGGTGAGTGATGTTGGGGCAGAGAGCTAGCACCTGACGCACCTGTAGAAGGACACACGGTCAGCGTTCCCTCCTGGGAGAAGTGGAAGAACCATGAACCATGGAACTGTGGGCCCTTCTCACCGTGATGTCACTTACCATCTTGCTGGAGACGGTGGAGCTGTAGGCCAGGACCATGGACCTGACGGAGCTGCCCACGACTGGCAACAGGTTCTGGATCATCCCCTTCAGCAGATCCTTCTCCCGCTGGACCCCACTGATGGCCCGCGAGTCCTCCACCTGGCCCGACACATCTGCACCACCAGGTCACCCGCGTTAGACCCCCTGCCTGAGCTTTCATCCCCCCTGCCTGAGCTTTCATCCCCCTGCCTGGGCTTTCATCCCCCTGCCTGGGCTTTCATCCCCCTGCCTGAGCTTTCACCCCCCCTGCCTGAGCTTTCACCCCCCCTGCCTGAGCTTTCATCCCCCTGCCTGAGCTTTCATCCCCCTGCCTGAGCTTTCATCCCCCTGCCTGACCTTTCATCCCCCTGCCTGAGCTTTCACCCCCCCTGGGACTCCTAAAGTACAGCTCCTCCTAAAGGTACAGCCGTTGTGATTACATCGTGGCTTTGCGTGCGTAGTACGGTAGAAACCCCTTCGCTTCTCCAAATCCTGGTAGAGGTCTGCAGCTTCCAGACCCCGTGAGACGGAGTACTACCGGATCGTCTTGAGGCCGGCTCCCCGCCACGCAGTTCTTTAACCGCATCACGTGACTTCCTCCCGAGGCTCCTCCCAGGAAGTGAGGTCACAACTCACCGGACTCGTCTATGTCTGCGTCCTCGTCCCAGTCCTGGTAGGCCCGGCCCTCCTGCTGCCGGCTCCTCACCCACTCCTCGTTGGGCTCCTGGTCCACCTCTCCTGGGGGCCCGCGGTACGAGTCCCCTAGACCACCACACACCAGGTCCATTTAACACCGGTAAAAGGAGTATTATTACTGGGCCAGAAGGCTGAAGGTAATGGGTCCATGCCAGTACCAGATGAGTCTAACCCTGCTTCCTGTACAGATCTGATGGACTAAAGACAACTGTCGCCCCCCTGCGTACTTATGGACACACTTAAACCCCCTACACTGCTACACTTCATCCAGTACATGAGGGGAACCAGTCCGGAACCAGTGGGTCCTACCTGTGGCCCAGCGCACGGGGTACAGGTGTCTCCACAGGGAGCCGGTCCGGGTCAGCTGGGCCCAGCTGCTGCACACCTGGCTGCAGCGACACAGGTCTGCGGGCCCCAGGTACCCCAGCAGCCTCAGCAGGGTCTCTGTGGGCAGCTGGGAGATGTGGGTCGGGTCCCAGCCCCTCTGGTCCGCTTCTGGAGGACCACACAGGCACACGTTGGTTCCACCACGTTTCAGGGTGTTCAAGGACACGAGACAGTGTGTTAGAGCTCAGGAGTCAGTGTGTTAGAGCTCAGGAGTCAGTGTGTTAGAGCTCAGGAGTCAGTGTGTTAGAGCTCAGGAGTCAGTGTGTTAGAGCTCAGGAGTCAGTGTGTTAAAGAGCTGGTGTTAGAGCTCAGGAGTCAGTGTGTTAGAGCTCAGGAGTCAGTGTGTTAGAGCTCAGGAGTCAGTGTGTTAGAGCTCAGGAGTCAGTGTGTTAGAGCTCAGGAGTCAGTGTGTTAGAGCTCAGGAGTCAGTGTGTTAGAGCTCAGGAGTCAGTGTGTTAGAGCTCAGGAGTCAGTGTGTTAGAGCTCAGGAGTCAGTGTGTTAGAGCTCAGGAGTCAGTGTGTTAAACAGCTGGTGTTAGAGCTCAGGAGTCAGTGTGTTAGAGCTCAGGAGTCAGTGTGTTAGAGCTCAGGAGTCAGTGTGTTAGAGCTCAGGAGTCAGTGTGTTAGAGCTCAGGAGTCAGTGTGTTAGAGCTCAGGAGTCAGTGTGTTAAAGAGCTGGTGTTAGAGCTCAGGAGTCAGTGTGTTAGAGCTCAGGAGTCAGTGTGTTAGAGCTCAGGAGTCAGTGTGTTAGAGCTCAGGAGTCAGTGTGTTAAAGAGCTCAGGAGTCAGTGTGTTAAAGAGCTGGTGTTAGAGCTCAGGAGTCAGTGTGTTAAAGAGCTCAGGAGTCAGTGTTGAGACTTCTAGCGCAGAATGAAAATAGAAAAAATAAATAAATAAATAAATTAGAACGAGTAAGTTCTTTTAGCTATGTTCTGTTATGTGCGCATGCGCAGCTTCACGGTGTCTTGTTTGGATATGTTGACGTTATGTGCGCATGCGCATTTTCACGACAAAAAATTACGGCACCTAGTAATCAACCACGGAACACAAGCATCAGGAGCACAGCCCGTTGGTATGGAACTACGCAGTTAATTGTTAATGTTTAGGTTACTTGTATTAAGTACTGAACGTTTGCCTCACTGTCGGTGGAAGTTAGCCGAGTGCAGGCTTATTTGTCTTGTGCTAATTGTTTAAAGCACTCGGCTGGTTTCTGGTGGCGGTGGTAACGATGTTGCAGGCTTATTTGTTTTCGTTATTGACATTATTGTTATATTATATATTTGAATAATATATTGTCATTTGTTTGTTGTATTTCAGGTTTATGACCTGTGGTCATTTGATTTAAAATTAAATTAAAGACAAAACACGAGTTATATCATTGCGTGCTTCCTGGTGAGCCTTTTCGGAGGGCTAAACAACGAAGATCCGAACAGTCAGTGTGTTAAAGAGCTGGTGTTAGAGCTCAGGAGTCAGTGTGTTAAAGAGCTGGTGTTAGAGCTCAGGAGTCAGTGTGTTAGAGCTCAGGAGTCAGTGTGTTAAAGAGCTGGTGTTAGAGCTCAGGAGTCAGTGTGTTAGAGCTCAGGAGTCTCAGTGTGCTACAGAGTCAGACTGATTCAGTAATGAACACATGCAGGTTAAAATAACATTCATGTCCTACTATTTTTGGTCCACGTGTTTTGGAAAACACGTGGAAGATGTAATGGCTATAGGTTTAGGGGTGTGGCTATATGTTAAATGGGTGAGACTATATGTGTGACGGACCACCATCAGTCTTCTCGTGGTCTGCGTATTTCAAGGCCTTCTGCAGCTCCTCGGCCTGGCTCCAGAGACTCAGTCCCTTCAGGACCTCCGCAGCACACTCCCACTGCTGCTGCCGCCGGTGCTCCTCTATCACCTGCTTCTTGATGTCCTTCAGCTCCTCGTAGCTGAAGTACTGCATCAGCATGGGCTGGAAGACCTGCGGAGCACAGCCAGGTCACACCACACCCGGTATAACAGGCTACAGTCTAACAGTCTATATTCTGTATTCTATAGTGTGTATTCTATAGTATGTATTCTATAGTGTGTATTCTATAGTCTGTATTCTGTATTCTATAGTGATTATTCTATAGTGTGTATTCTATAGTCTGTATTCTATAGTGTGTATTCTATAGTGTGTATTCTATAGTGTGTATTCTCTAGTCTGTATTCTATAGTGTGTATTCTATAATCTATATTCTATAGTCTGTATTCTCTAGTCTGTATTCTCTAGTCTGTATTCTCTAGTCTGTATTCTATAGTCTGTATTCTATAGTCTGTATTCTATAGTCTGTATTCTATAGTCTGTATTCTCTAGTCTGTATTCTATAGTCTGTATTCTATAGTCTATATTCTATAGTGTGTATTCTATAGTGTGTATTCTATAGTCTGTATTCTATAGTCTGTATTCTATAGTCTATATTCTATAGTGTGTATTCTATAGTCTATAGTCTATATTCTATAGTCTGTATTCTCTAGTCTGTGTGGAAGAACCCAGTAGTGAGGAGTTTCTCAGGGGTTCCGACCTCCTCTTCCTCCTTCATGTGGGGCAGGAAGTCCTGTGTGAAGGCTTCCAGTCTCTCCTTCAGCTGCCGGGCGTAGTTCAGCTGCTCGTGTTCGCTCTGCAACAACACCACCCCCCCAGTTAGCCAGGGATAACACCACCACAACACCACCCTCCCACAGTTAGCCAGGGATAACACCACCACAACACCACCCCCCCAGTTAGCCAGGGATAACACCACCACAACACCACCCCCCCAGTTAGCCAGGGATAACACCACCACAACACCACCCTCCCAGTTAGCCAGGGATAACACCACCACAACACCACCCTCCCCACAGTTACCCAGGGACAACACCACCACAACACCACCCTCCCCACAGTTAGCCAGGGATAACACCACCACAACACCACCCCCCCAGTTAGCCAGGGATAACACCACCACAACACCACCCCCCCAGTTAGCCAGGGATAACACCACCACAACACCACCCCCCCCACAGTTACCCAGGGACAACACCACCACAACACCACCCTCCCCACAGTTAGCCAGGGATAACACCACCACAACACCACCCTCCCAGTTAGCCAGGGATAACACCACCACAACACCACCCCCCCCACAGTTACCCAGGGACAACACCACCACAACACCACCCTCCCCACAGTTAGCCAGGGATAACACCACCACAACACCACCCCCCCAGTTAGCCAGGGATAACACCACCACAACACCACCCCCCCAGTTAGCCAGGGATAACACCACCACAACACCACCCCCCCACAGTTAGCCAGGGATAACACCACCACAACACCACCCCCCCAGTTAGCCAGGGATAACACCACCACAACACCACCCCCCCAGTTAGCCAGGGATAACACCACCACAACACCACCCCCCCAGTTAGCCAGGGATAACACCACCACAACACCACCCCCCCAGTTAGCCAGGGATAACACCACCACAACACCACCCTCCCAGTTAGCCAGGGATAACACCACCACAACACCACCCCCCCCACAGTTACCCAGGGACAACACCACCACAACACCACCCTCCCCACAGTTAGCCAGGGATAACACCACCACAACACCACCCCCCCAGTTAGCCAGGGATAACACCACCACAACACCACCCCCCCAGTTAGCCAGGGATAACACCACCACAACACCACCCCCCCAGTTAGCCAGGGATAACACCACCACAACACCACCCTCCCAGTTAGCCAGGGATAACACCACCACAACACCACCCCCCCCACAGTTACCCAGGGACAACACCACCACAACACCACCCCCCCAGTTAGCCAGGGATAACACCACCACAACACCACCCCCCCAGTTAGCCAGGGATAACACCACCACAACACCACCCCCCCCACAGTTACCCAGGGACAACACCACCACAACACCACCCTCCCCACAGTTAGCCAGGGATAACACCACCACAACACCACCCCCCCAGTTAGCCAGGGATAACACCACCACAACACCACCCCCCCAGTTAGCCAGGGATAACACCACCACAACACCACCCCCCCACAGTTAGCCAGGGATAACACCACCACAACACCACCCCCCCAGTTAGCCAGGGATAACACCACCACAACACCACCCCCCCCAGTTAGCCAGGGATAACACCACCACAACACCACCCCCCCAGTTAGCCAGGGATAACACCACCACAACACCACCCCCCCAGTTAGCCAGGGATAACACCACCACAACACCACCCCCCCAGTTAGCCAGGGATAACACCACCACAACACCACCCTCCCACAGTTAGCCAGGGATAACACCACCACAACACCACCCCCCCAGTTAGCCAGGGATAACACCACCACAACACCACCCCCCCACAGTTAGCCAGGGATAACACCACCACAACACCACCCCCCCAGTTAGCCAGGGATAACACCACCACAACACCACCCCCCCACAGTTAGCCAGGGATAACACCACCACAACACCACCCTCCCCACAGTTAGCCAGGGATAACACCACCACAACACCACCCCCCCAGTTAGCCAGGGATAACACCACCACAACACCACCCCCCCAGTTAGCCAGGGATAACACCACCACAACACCACCCCCCCAGTTAGCCAGGGATAACACCACCACAACACCACCCTCCCACAGTTAGCCAGGGATAACACCACCACAACACCACCCTCCCACAGTTAGCCAGGGATAACACCACCACAACACCACCCTCCCCACAGTTAGCCAGGGATAACACCACCACAACACCACCCCCCCAGTTAGCCAGGGATAACACCACCACAACACCACCCTCCCCACAGTTAGCCAGGGATAACACCACCACAACACCACCCCCCCAGTTAGCCAGGGATAACACCACCACAACACCACCCCCCCACAGTTAGCCAGGGATAACACCACCACAACACCACCCTCCCCACAGTTAGCCAGGGATAACACCACCACAACACCACCCCCCCAGTTAGCCAGGGATAACACCACCACAACACCACCCCCCCAGTTAGCCAGGGATAACACCACCACAACACCACCCCCCCAGTTAGCCAGGGATAACACCACCACAACACCACCCCCCCAGTTAGCCAGGGATAACACCACCACAACACCACCCCCCCAGTTAGCCAGGGATAACACCACCACAACACCACCCCCCCAGTTAGCCAGGGATAACACCACCACAACACCACCCCCCCACAGTTAGCCAGGGATAACACCACCACAACACCACCCCCCCAGTTAGCCAGGGATAACACCACCACAACACCACCCCCCCACAGTTAGCCAGGGATAACACCACCACAACACCACCCCCCCACAGTTAGCCAGGGATAACACCACCACAACACCACCCTCCCCACAGTTAGCCAGGGATAACACCACCACAACACCACCCCCCCACAGTTAGCCAGGGATAACACCACCACAACACCACCCTCCCAGTTAGCCAGGGATAACACCACCACAACACCACCCTCCCAGTTAGCCAGGGATAACACCACCACAACACCACCCTCCCACAGTTAGCCAGGGATAACACCACCACAACACCACCCCCCCAGTTAGCCAGGGATAACACCACCACAACACCACCCTCCCACAGTTAGCCAGGGATAACACCACCACAACACCACCCCCCCACAGTTAGCCAGGGATAACACCACCACAACACCACCCCCCCACAGTTAGCCAGGGATAACACCACCACAACACCACCCTCCCACAGTTAGCCAGGGATAACACCACCACAACACCACCCCCCCACAGTTAGCCAGGGATAACACCACCTCCCCACAGTTACCCAGGGACAGCACCACCACAACACCACCCTCCCCACAGTTACCCAGGGACAGCACCACCCTCCCCACAGTTACCCAGGGACAGCACCACCCTCCCCACAGCTAGCCAGGGACAGCACCACCCTCCCCAGCTAGCCAGGGACAGCACCACCCTCCCCACAGTTACCCAGGGACAGCACCACCCTCCCCACAGCTACCCAGGGACAGCACCACCCTCCCCAGCTAGCCAGGGACAGCACCACCCTCCCCACAGCTAGCCAGGGACAGCACCACCCTCCCCAGCTAGCCAGGGACAGCACCACCCTCCCCACAGTTAGCCAGGGACAGCACCACCCTCCCCAGCTAGCCAGGGACAGCACCACCCTCCCCACAGTTAGCCAGGGACAGCACCACCCTCCCCAGCTAGCCAGGGACAGCACCACCCTCCCCACAGTTAGCCAGGGACAGCACCACCCTCCCCAGCTAGCCAGGGACAGCACCACCCTCCCCACAGCTACCCAGGGACAGCACCACCCTCCCCACAGCTACCCAGGGACAGCACCACCCTCCCCACAGCTACCCAGGGACAGCACCATGGTCCTCACGGTATCACTTCCTTCTTCCACAAACAGAAGCAAACATTTTACAATCCTTTTGTCCGGCTGGCTTCAGTTTGGCTTCACCAGTAGGAGAGCACCATTACCGATGTGTCAACCCAACCCTGACACACAGATCTAACCAACAGGGTGACGCATCAGCCCGGCCCCTCCCCTGCTCTACCGCACAGTCACAAACCCAAGGGACACCCGTTTCTACCGCAACACTGAGAAATGGCTAACTGCTTAGCATTTATCATTAGCCTTTATTTTAAAGTCACCGAGGAGCTGATAGTTCTCCTGCTCTGGGACGCCTGCAGGTGGACTGCAGACATCGGGGATCGAACCCACAACCTTCCGGCTGGGAGTCCAAACACTCAAACCACTGCCAGGCCTCAAAGGGTGCGGTAGCCGCGCCCACCCACAACTAGTCGTTCAGCGACGGACGGACGGACGGACGGACGCCGGGCGTACCTTGACGCTGCGCAGCCCTTTCTCGAAGAGGGACAGCATCTCCGACAGCTTGTTGTCGGCGTGCACGTTGTACACGGTGCGGCTGCGCTGCTGCAGCAGGCCGATGATGCACTCGTTCTCGATCTGCTCGTGCATCTTGAACTCGTTGAACGTGTCACACAGCGACCGCAGGAAGCAGCGGAAGTCCTTGTTGTTGGAGAAGTTGGTTTTCGACAGCTGTTGGGAGAAGACGACACATACACGCAAAACGTCTGCACTTAATTGTCTTATCTTGAACCTGGGAATAGCAAACTGAAGCAGTCACCACTGTTTATTCTGTGATACTCATTTCTATGTAAATCGCTCAGGAGTCAGTGTGTTAAAGAGCTGGTGTTAGAGCACAGGAGTCAGTGTGTTGGAGCTCAGGAGTCAGTGTGTTAGAGCTCAGGAGTCAGTGTGTTAGAGCTCAGGAGTCAGTGTGTTAAAGAGCTGGTGTTAGAGCACAGGAGTCAGTGTGTTAGAGCTCAGGAGTCAGTGTGTTAAAGAGCTCAGGAGTCAGTGTGTTAGAGCTCAGGAGTCAGTGTGTTAAACAGCTGGTGTTAGAGCACAGGAGTCAGTGTGTTAGACCTCAGGAGTCAGTGTGTTAAAGAGCTCAGGAGTCAGTGTGTTAGAGCTCAGGAGTCAGTGTGTTAAAGAGCTGGTGTTAGAGCACAGGAGTCAGTGTGTTAGAGCTCAGGAGTCAGTGTGTCAAAGAGCTCAGGAGTCCGTGTGTTAAAGAGCTGGTGTTAGAGCTCAGGAGTCAGTGTGTTGGAGCTCAGGAGTCAGTGTGTTAGAGCACAGGAGTCAGTGTGTTAAAGAGCTGGTGTTAGAGCTCAGGAGTCAGTGTGTTGGAGCTCAGGAGTCTCAGTGTGCTACAGAGTCAGACTGATTCAGTAATGAACACATGCAGGTTAAAATAACATTCATGTCCTACTATTTTTGGTACACGTGTTTTGGAAAACACGTGGAAGATGTAATGGCTATAGGTTTAGGGGTGTGGCTATATGTTAAATCTCACTCATAATAAAAGTAAATATAGCTTGTTTATGAAGCACAACACTGCAGCCTCCTAGCCATGGCTGGGACAGTGTTGGAGGAGTGTTGTTATTAGCAACATTATAGCCAAGACCATCACAATGAGCTGCTGGTTCCTACCAAGCATCCTGTGTAGACAACTGAGTTTCTTGTTTACAGGAACACATTTCCAGGTAACTTTGCATAATTTACTATGGTTGGGTTTCAGATTCGGTCGAGTTAGTTCAAGTTAGAGTTAAGAGTTCTAGTTTGTTCGATTAAGAGGGATAAGGTTAGAAAGTTGGAGGGTTAAAGAGTTAAAGAGTTGAAGGTAACGGCTAACAGAGTTAACACTTGCATCGTGTTACACAACAAGCGCGCAGTAGTTCTCCTCGGCTAACTAGCTAGCCGTGGCTTACTGATCTAGCCAAGCCTGCTACTAGGTTGTCCCGATGACGTGGTCAATAGCGACATAGTCCCGCCAGCCTGTCAAACTGGGATTACTCAACAACAGAAGGGTTTAATACCAGCACGTCTTGATGTTGTTGTTTACTGCAGCTAGCTTCCCTACCCTAGTAGCCCCTGTAGCTATCGATAACGACAGGCACAATCATGCTCCTCGACGCAGCTTAAAGCGTTCCTATCAATAGCAGCATGTTAATAACGGCACCTTGTCGCAGTAGAGGTCGACCAAATGCTTCATCCGCCAGTGCGGACCGGTGAACACGTCCACCTCATCCGGGAACGGAGCCATCTTCACCACACAACGCAGCGCGTCTTCCCTTCACTCTGCGTCGCTGCGCGGTGACGTCACGGCGCTCGCGTCATCTGATCGACGCACACGTAATCACTTCAATACCTGTTTGATATATTAGTGAGATCTTAACAGTGAGTAGGCCTACCTGAAATGGAAAGTCATTTGTCAAATTAATATTTCTTTGAAAGTATTTTTTTCTTCATCGTCTCTCCCTGAGACGATGAAATGATTACATTTTGTATGACTTTATACGTTTTTGCAATACAAAAAAAGAGGATAAACACACACTATGGAAAGACTTTAGTCATTTTACTGTCGACAATGTTTTTTTTTCTGTCAGCCTGTCTGTCTGTCTGTCTGTCTGTCTGTCTGTCTGTCTGTCTGTCTGTCTGTCTGTCTGTCTGTCTGTCTGTCTGTCAGTCAGCCTGTCTGTCAGCCTGTCTGTCTGTCTGCATATGTGTATATGTATTACTCATATATTTATTTCATTTTATTCGTATCCTTTCTCATCAGGGATGTTTTGTCTGCTATCGGGATGGTTGTGTGCGCAGTTGTCTTTTCGTATGCCGTTTATGGAACTAAAGATGTGTGGTGACAAGTCTCGCGAGACTAACGTGAATAAGTTATTTTGCCCTTTTTTATCTTTATTTCAATGAAATTCTGATTGTGATATTTTAGTAAATACTCCTCGCTAAGTAGTGGATACATCTAAAGGGGGAACAAAAGATAAATAGATAAGAATACATTATTTCCTTGTTATCAAGACAATAATTTCAAGACGCTGAAATTCACCCAATATGATATAACAATATGGAAAACATTTTCAGTAAATGAGGTAATATCTTAATTAGCCTCACATTTCCCCCGAATCATTATTTCATTTATGAATCCATTAATTTCATGCCGCTTTCCGTTGCTAAGGAAGAAGTTCACACAGTGGGGCGGAGACTAGTCGTCCTGAGCAGTGGTGGACAGCTCTATTGTCCAATCAGCGACCGGGAACTCACCGGTGGAAGCCAATCATAATTAAGCAAAGGGATCATCGACGTAGTCAGCCGGAGAGTCAGAATCAGGACCAAAGGCTGGAAGGTAAGCACACTAAAACTCCTTCCTCACAGACTGCGTGGTTATTTAGATAGACGGCCCACGTATGTCACAGTGTCCGTACTTTACAGCACTCAGCTCACCGCCGGTTGTGCGGCATAGCGGGACGGGACGTTGGCGTTATGGATGTGTATGTGTGTGTGTGTGTGTGTGTGTGTGTGTATGCTATAGCTATAGGAGGCTGTAGTGATTCCCAGCCGGGCCATTCGCCTCTCTTTTAGGCGTCCCTTGCTCAGGGCTGCTTTTTAAAGATTTACATTTTGAAATTAAGAACACAAGTTAAGTTAACAATACGAGTGGAGGCATTCCTCAGCTTCTTCTTCTTCCACTTTCGACGTCTAGGTCCCTACAGTATGAACCACGATGCTTAATGGTGGTAGTGTGATGTTGAAGGAAGACAGCTCTGTTCTGCTGTCCACGGGGGGTGCTTGAGGCCGTGGGACCCTCTGATGGGGGGGGGGGGGGGGGGGGGGGGGGGGGTGCTGATGTATTCCAGTTTGAGTGTCATGCTCATATTCCAGTTGTGTTTCAAGAAGCACACTTGTGTGATCTTTTCTAAGTTTCTACAATGACGAGACGGCCCTCACAGTGAAATGGAAAAGTATGAGAAGCTGAAGAAGATCGGGGAGGGATCGTTTGGGAAAGCCATCCTGGTCCGGTCCAAACAAGATGGCCACCAGTATGTCATCAAGGAGATCGGCATCTCCAGGGTACGCTCGTCGTCTCTCCTCACCGTTCCTCCAGGTTTGCCGTTAACACTTGTCTCTTTGACCCCTGACCTCCGCCTCCTCCACCTGCAGATGTCCAGCAGGGAGCGGCAGGAGTCCAGGAAGGAGGTGGCGGTTCTGGCCAACATGAGTCATCCCAACATCGTGCAGTACAAGGAGTCCTTCGAAGGTACTGCCGTCTAGATGAGCTTTGGCAGAATTGTCAACCTGCTGGGTCAGAAGTAATCCCAGGTCTCAACGTGGATAGAGATGTCTTTGGAAGTATGTTATGATATTCCCTTTCAGCAGCTGAGCCGCTGGGATCAACACACAACACTGGAATCCCTCGCAGGATTAATAAAGTTTCACTATCGTATTTTATAACCTGATCAATAATGAAGATGATCTTAAAATAAGAATCTATTTTTATAAAGCACCTATTCTATGGAATTTGCAGCTAAAATCCAAAGTCCAAAGAATAAATGGTAACTTCGGGACTAAACCAATAACAGAATAAAACTGCAACGAGCAGAGCACAGAGCACAGCTTGGCCCGACCTAGCCTAATTCACTTTAGCCACGTCTGTTTATCTTCATGCTACGTCTGTTTAGTTTCATGCTACGTCTGATTAGCTTCTTAGCTTCAATTTAGCTGTGTCTGCTTATGGTTCCATGGGACGAGATGACTAACGGCTGACCCCTGTGTGTGTGTGTGTGTGTGTGTGTGTGTGTGTGTGTGTGTGTGTGTGTGTGTGTGTGTGTGTGTGTGTGTGTGTGTGTGTGTGTGTGTGTGTGTGTGTGTGTGTGTGTGTGTGTGTGTGTGTGGTGTGCTAGAGGCAGGGTGTCTCTACATTGTGATGGACTACTGCGAGGGGGGAGACCTCTTCCGTAAGATCAACTCCCAGAGAGGAGGACCCTTCCCAGAAGAACAAGTAGGCTCATGATCATAGTGATGATAATAATACAGAAACGCGATCAGCAAAAGGAAACAAACGCAACGTGTGTACATCTCACGGTCATCTCAGTAGAAACATCCAATCAAATTGTAGCCCGACACGGGCATCTGTCCTGGAGGAAACATTCTGTGCTTCATACAGCGGCTGTAGAATCAATCCATGTGTAAACTGTATCTTCATCTTCATCTTCTACCCCATCTTGTGGTTCCTCTAACAAGTGGCTCTGTCTTCTCCAGGTCCTGGATTGGTTTGTTCAGATCTGCTTGGCTCTGAAACATGTCCACGACAGGAAGATCCTTCACCGAGACATCAAATCACAGGTAGGGCCGTCGTCACGGTGACAACAGGTTTATACTCAGGCCAAGCACGATAAAACCTAGTTAACATATTTCATCTGACCGTCCAGAACATATTCCTGACCAAACATGGGACCGTACAGCTGGGAGACTTTGGGATCGCCAGAGTGCTGAACAGGTAGGATAACATAGACCCATGTCCTCCTAGTCTGCTGCTTGGTCTGAGCTGCTTGGTCTGAGCTGCTTGGTCTGAGCTGCTTGGTCTGAGCTGCTTGGTCTGAGCTGCTTGGTCTGAGCTGCTTGGTCTGAGCGGCTTGGTCTGAGCTGCTTGGTCTGAGCGGCTTGGTCTGAGCTGCTTGGTCTGAGCTGCTTGGTCTGAGCTGCTTGGTCTGAGCGGCTTGGTCTGAGCGGCTTGGTCTGAGCTGCTTGGTCTGAGCTGCTTGGTCTGAGCGGCTTGGTCTGAGCTGCTTGGTCTGAGCCCTGAGCCTCCTTACTGTTGTAGCACGGTGGAGCTGGCCCGGACCTGCATCGGGACGCCCTACTACCTGTCGCCAGAGATCTGTGAGAACAAGCCCTACAACAACAAAAGGTCTGTAAACTGGTCTCCACTGGTCATAAACTGGTCACGCTGAGGTCACGCTGAGGTCACGCCATCTACAGCGACTATATAGGCATATAATCTTTTTTTTAATCAAATAGTCTTCCGTATATTTGTTCCCGTAACAGTTGGATGCTAAAATTATAACAATATCCCATTCAGTTCTACACAGGCACATTTTAAGGCTGTCATGAAAAACCCAAATTGTTACCAGCAAACTCCACCATATTCTTGTTCAACATATCCCCACGTATCTCTGAGATCATTGTCAAATTGTTTTACTGCAGCATTATTTCATAATTTGATGCTGAAGCCAAACCCAATGTGTACAAGTGTAGATGTGTGAACTAGTTCCAAATAGTCTTAACTGGTTTTAACTGATATTAACTGGTCCTTCCTGGACTTAACTGGACTTAATTAGACATACCTGGTCTAAACTGGTCTGTACTGGTCTAAACCACTCACCATCATGTCTGTGGGTGTGGTAAACAACAAGCTGGTGATATGTCAAACCATAGCGGAGAATCCCTAATTATCCCCGGTCATGCTGAGGCTCTATAGCGGTTGTAATTGCTGCTTTTAGAAAGCTGTGAAGGTCTCATGTCTCCTTTATATTGACTGAACTCATTGCTGTTCATGCCAAGCAGAAAGCCGTGTATTGATTTCCCTCCATCTGTTCGGTGTCTGCATGTAATCCAATATGTCTTGGCCACATAACTCTCGGTATGAGGAATCATGGAGGCTCCAGCACACTGATAGGTGAACGTTACCTTCCTGTCCAACTCACCCTGCTGTGTCTTGTCTCTCCCCGTCTGTCCCTGCAGTGATATCTGGGCCTTGGGCTGTGTGCTGTATGAAATGTGTACGCTAAAGCATGCTGTAAGTATCCTGCCTCTGAGTGCTTATCTCACATGCCAGGCCTAATAAGTGCTTTGTGATATATTCCCCTGATGTCCCCCATGTATAATGCATGGGCACGCTGGGCTCAGCCTTCAACTCATTGGGACCCTGCCTATACTGTCCATCCCCTGATTCATCACACGGAGTAGCTCTAGATGTGCTCCCTATCCCCTCTGATCCTACTGATTAGGGATGTGCTGTAGTCGCGTCTTACCGTTCAGCGCACCACTCTGCGTTTGTCCCCAGTTTGAGGCGGGCAACATGAAGAACCTGGTTCTGAAGATCATCCGCGGGTCCTACCCCCCGGTGTCGGTGCACTACTCCCAGGACCTGCGCTCCCTGCTGGGCTTGCTCTTCAGACGCAACCCCCGGGAGAGGCCCTCCGTCAGCGGCATCCTGCAGAAGCCCTTCCTCTCCTGCAGGATCCACAAGTTCCTCAGTCCGCAGGTAGACGTCGGAGCGGCCGTCTGGCTCCAGGGCTCCAGGGCCTCAGACCCGCGTTGATCGTTTGTTCTGTCGTGTTCCAGATCATCGCTCAGGAGTTCAGCCCCGCCTTCCTGCACAAGCAGCTTCAAGGGGGCGTGGCGCAGGGGCTACCAGGTAAACACGTGGTCCAGGTGTGGTACCACCCCCGTGGTGGGACGCCTGGCCCAGTCCAGCCATGGTGGGACACATGGTGGGACGCCTGGCCCAGTCCAGCCATGGTGGGACGCCTGGCCCAGTCCAGCCATGGTGGGACGCCTGGCCCAGTCCAGCCGGGCGGACGTTTCACAATCACAATGACTTCCAGCACGTCGTGCTTTGAAGATCCATACACTAACGAGAGAAGCTATTAGTTTTGAGTAATCATGCTAATAGTGTTAGGTTTGTATTTGAATCTCCATTCCGTATTCGAATGCTTCGGTTTATTATTTTCTCTGTAAAAAGACAACAGCCACATTTCACAGTTGTGTTAATGCGGATGCAGATTTGAGAACCGCAGGCAGAAGGTTGGGTTACATTTCGTCTGAATATCCCAGTGATAAAATGATCAAGTCCCGACCCGTAGTCAAAGAAGCACTGATCTGAGGTCTGAATGTTATGTTTGGGTCCCGACCCGTAGTTAAAGAAGCACTGATCTGAGGTCTGAATGTTATGTTTGGGTCCTGACCCTTAGTTAAAGAAGCACTGATCTGAGGTCTGAATGTTATGTTTGGGTCCCGACCCGTAGTCAAAGAACCACTGATCTGAGGTCTGAATGTTGTTTTGGTTAAAGAAGCACTGATCTGAGGTCTGAATGTTGTTTTGGTTAAAGAAGCACTGATCTGAGGTCTGAATGTTGTTTTGGTTAAAGAAGCACTGATCTGAGGTTATTTGTTTGGGTCTTGTGTTGCCAGCGAAGCGTCCAGCCCAGACCCCCACTCCCCTCTCCCCAGCGCAGAAGATCACTAAACCCGCTGCCAAATACGGAGTTCCTTTAGCAGCCAGGAGGGTCTCTGAAGGAGCCAGGAGAGCTGCAGAACGCAGACCTAGAGCGGTTAGTACTGAGACTAACCACCACTAAACCATCACTCAGACTAACCACCACTAAACCATCACTCAGACTAACCACCACTAAACCATCACTCAGACTAACCACCACTAAACCATCAGACTCAGACTAACCACCACTAAACCATCAGACTCAGACTAACCACCACTAAACCATCACTCAGACTAACCACCACTAAACCATCACTCAGACTAACCACCACTAAACCATCAGGCCGAGACTAACCACCACTAAACCATCAGACTCAGACTAACCACCACTAAACCATCAGGCCGAGACTAACCACCACTAAACCATCACTCAGACTAACCACCACTAAACCATCACTCAGACTAACCACCACTAAACCATCACTCAGACTAACCACCACTAAACCATCAGGCCGAGACTAACCACCACTAAACCATCACTCAGACTAACCACCACTAAACCATCACTCAGACTAACCACCACTAAACCATCACTCAGACTAACCACCACTAAACCATCACTCAGACTAACCACCACTAAACCATCAGGCCGAGACTAACCACCACTAAACCATCAGGCCGAGACTAACCACCACTAAACCATCAGGCCGAGACTAACCACCACTAAACCATCAGGCCGAGACTAACCACCACTAAACCATCAGGCCGAGAGTAACCACCACTAAACCATCAGGCCGAGACTAACCACCACTAAACCATCACTCAGACTAACCACCACTAAACCATCACTCAGACTAACCACCACTAAACCATCAGGCCGAGACTAACCACCACTAAACCATCAGGCCGAGACTAACCACCACTAAACCATCAGGCCGAGACTAACCACCACTAAACCATCAGGCCGAGAGTAACCACCACCACTAAACCATCAGGCCGAGACTAACCACCACTAAACCATCAGGCCGAGACTAACCACCACTAAACCATCACTCAGACTAACCACCACTAAACCATCAGGCCGAGACTAACCACCACTAAACCATCAGGCCGAGACTAACCACCACTAAACCATCAGGCCGAGACTAACCACCACTAAACCATCAGGCCGAGAGTAACCACCACCACTAAACCATCAGGCCGAGACTAACCACCACTAAACCATCAGGCCGAGACTAACCACCACTAAACCATCAGGCCGAGACTAACCACCACTAAACCATCACTCAGACTAACCACCACTAAACCATCAGACTCAGACTAACCACCACTAAACCATCACTCAGACTAACCACCACTAAACCATCACTCAGACTAACCACCACTAAACCATCAGGCCGAGACTAACCACCACTAAACCATCAGGCCGAGACTAACCACCACTAAACCATCAGACTCAGACTAACCACCACTAAACCATCAGACTCAGACTAACCACCACTAAACCATCAGACTGTTAGTAGTTAGATCCATGTCATCAAGGAGCAGGTAGGGGTTAGACAGTACAGAGACAGGTCATTAAGGAGCAGGTAGGGGTTAGACAGTACAGAGACAGGTCATTAAGGAGCAGGTAGGGGTTAGACAGTACACAGACATGTCATTAAGGAGCAGGTAGGGGTTAAACAGTACAGAGACAGGTCATTAAGGATCAGGTAGGGGTTAGACAGTACAGAGACAGGTCGTTAGGAGCAGGTAGGGGTTAGACAGTACAGAGACAGGTCGTTAGGAGCAGGTAGGGGTTAGACAGTACAGAGACAGGTCATTAAGGAGCAGGTAGGGGTTAGACAGTACAGAGACAGGTCATTAAGGAGCAGGTAGGGGTTAGACAGTACAGAGACAGGTCATTAAGGAGCAGGTAGGGGTTAGACAGTACAGAGACAGGTCATTAAGGAGCAGGTAGGGGTTAGACAGTACAGAGACAGGTCATTAAGGAGCAGGTAGGGGTTAGACAGTACAGAGACAGGTCATTAAGGAGCAGGTAGGGGTTAGACAGTACAGAGACAGGTCATTAAGGAGTGATATGGGTTAGGGGGCATGTTGCTCTAGGATGCCTACAGGTAGGGGTTTTAACCGAGAACCTCTTGGCTGTGAGTCCAGCACCCTGACCACTACACTGGTGACTCAGTACCTACTCTGTAACTAACTCTCCTCACAGCACCCTGACCACTGCACTGGTGACTCAGTACCTACTCTGTAACTAACTCCTCACAACACCTTGACCACTGCACTGGTGACTCAGTACCTACTCTGTAACTAACTCTCCTCACAACACCCTGACCACTACACTGGTGACTCAGTACCTACTCTGTAACTAACTCCTCACAACACCCTGACCACTACACTGGTGACTCAGTACCTACTCTGTAACTAACTCCTCACAACACCCTGACCACTGCACTGGTGACTCAGTACCTACTCTGTAACTAACTCCTCACAACACCCATACCACTGCACTGGTAACTCAGTACCTACTCTGTAACTAACTCTCCTCCCAACACCCTGACCACTACACTGGTGACTCAGTACCTACTCTGTAACTAACTCTCCTCACAACACCCTGACCACTGCACTGGTGACTCAGTACCTACTCTGTAACTAACTCTCCTCACAACACCCTGACCACTACACTGGTGACTCAGTACCTACTCTGTAACTAACTCTCCTCACAACACCCTGACCACTGCACTGGTGACTCAGTACCTACTCTGTAACTAACTCCTCACAACACCCTGACCACTGCACTGGTGACTCAGTACCTACTCTGTAACTAACTCTCCTCACAGCACCCTGACCACTACACTGGTGACTCAGTACCTACTCTGTAACTAACTCTCCTCACAACACCCTGACCACTACACTGGTGACTCAGTACCTACTCTGTAACTAACTCCTCACAACACCCTGACCACTACACTGGTGACTCAGTACCTACTCTGTAACTAACTCTCCTCACAACACCCTGACCACTGCACTGGTGACTCAGTACCTACTCTGTAACTAACTCCTCACAACACCCTGACCACTACACTGGTGACTCAGTACCTACTCTGTAACTAACTCTCCTCACAACACCCTGACCACTACACTGGTGACTCAGTACCTACTCTGTAACTAACTCTCCTCACAACACCCTGACCACTACACTGGTGACTCAGTACCTACTCTGTAACTAACTCTCCTCACAACACCCTGACCACTGCACTGGTGACTCAGTACCTACTCTGTAACTAACTCTCCTCCCAACACCCTGACCACTACACTGGTGACTCAGTACCTACTCTGTAACTAACTCTCTGACAGCAGCGATGTTATGGTTCCAGTGACCTGCAGGTCGTACCTGTGTCCCATCGTTACGTGTGTGTTGGGTGTGTCCGGGAGGCGCTGGTGTGTGTGTGTTGGGTGTGTGTGTGTGTACGCGGCGTCTGAAAATGTCACCGTGTGTCCAGGCCGCTGCCCCCCAGAGGAGAGTGAGTCACGTAGAGGACGAGAGGAAGAAACACGAGGTACAGCCTGGAGCCTCTCCTGCTAACCCCCCCAGTTTACAGCTCCTTCCTCCCCTTGGACTGCAGCCCTCCTCCTCTGTTGCTCCCTCCTCTCCCTCTTCTTGTTCCCTCCCATGTTGCTCCCTCCTCTTCCTCTTCTTGTTCCCTCCCCTGTTGCTCCCTCCTCTCCCTCTTGCTGCTCCCTCCTCTCCCTCTTCTTGTTCCCTCCCCTGTTGCTCCCTCCTCTCCCTCTTGTTTCCTCCCTCCTGGTCAGGACTCTTCAGCCTGGTTCTTCTTGCTCTCTTTGAAACAGAGACTAAACCTTTCCCTTGACCCCTTGTTCCCTTGTTCCCTTGTTGCGTCACAACCTTCAGGCTGCAGCCAATCAAATGAGTTATATATTAGCGTGATAGTATGTGGCATGATAGGCAGCGGTAGAATCACTAAAACACTGGAGATTTTGGAGGACGTGCAAGATTAGAGCAGGAGGTGCTAGATTAGAGCAGGAGGTGCTAGGTTAGAGCAGGAGGTGCTAGGTTAGAGCAGGAGATGCTAGATTAGAGCAGGAGGTGCTAGATTAGATCAGGAGGTGCTAGATTAGAGCATGAGGCGCTAGGTTAGATCAGGAGGTGCTAGATTAGAGCAGGAGGTGCTAGGTTAGAGCAGGAGATGCTAGGTTAGATCAGGAGGTGCTAGGTTAGATTAGGAGGTGCTAGGTTAGAGCAGGAGGTGCTAGGTTAGATCAGGAGGTGCTAGGTTAGATCAGGAGGCGCTAGGTTAGAGCAGGAGATGCTAGATTAGAGCAGGAGGTGCTAGGTTAGAGCAGGAGGTGCTAGGTTAGAGCAGGAGGTGCTAGGTTAGATCAGGAGGTGCTAGGTTAGATCAGGAGGCGCTAGGTTAGAGCAGGAGGCGCTAGGTTAGATCAGGAGGTGCTAGGTTAGATCAGGAGGCGCTAGGTTAGAGCAGGAGGTGCTAGGTTAGATCAGGAGGTGCTAGGTTAGATCAGGAGGCGCTAGGTTAGAGCAGGAGGTGCTAGGTTAGATCAGGAGGTGCTAGGTTAGATCAGGAGGTGCTAGGTTAGATCAGGAGGTGCTAGATTAGAGCAGGAGGCGCTAGGTTAGAGCAGGAGGCGCTAGGTTAGAGCAGGAGGCGCTAGATTAGAGCAGGAGGTGCAAGATTAGAGCAGGAGGTGCTAGGTTAGAGCAGGAGGTGCTAGGTTAGAGCAGGAGGTGCTAGGTTAGAGCAGGAGGTGCTAGGTTAGAGCATGAGGCGCTAGGTTAGAGCAGGAGGCGCTAGGTTAGAGCAGGAGGTGCTAGGAGGTGCTAGGTTAGAGCAGGAGGTGCTAGATTAGAGCAGGAGGTGCTAGATTAGATCAGGAGGTGCTAGGTTAGATCAGGAGGTGCTAGGAGGTGCTAGGTTAGAGCAGGAGGTGCTAGATTAGAGCAGGAGGTGCTAGATTAGAGCAGGAGATGCTAGATTAGAGCATGAGGCGCTAGGTTAGAGCAGGAGGCGCTAGGTTAGAGCAGGAGGTGCTAGGAGGTGCTAGGTTAGAGCAGGAGGTGCTAGATTAGAGCAGGAGGTGCTAGATTAGATCAGGAGGTGCTAGGTTAGATCAGGAGGTGCTAGGTTAGATCAGGAGGCGCTAGGAGGTGCTAGGTTAGAGCAGGAGGTGCTAGGTTAGAGCAGGAGGTGCTAGGTTAGAGCAGGAGGTGCTACGTTAGAGCAGGAGGTGCTAGGTTAGAGCAGGAGGTGCTAGGTTAGATCAGGAGGCGCTAGGAGGTGCTAGGTTAGAGCAGGAGGTGCTAGGTTAGAGCAGGAGGTGCTAGGTTAGAGCAGGAGGTGCTAGATTAGAGCATGAGGCGCTAGGTTAGATCAGGAGGTGCTAGGTTAGAGCAGGAGGTGCTAGGTTAGAGCAGGAGGTGCTAGATTAGATCAGGAGGTGCTAGGTTAGAGCAGGAGGCGCTAGGTTAGAGCAGGAGGTGCTAGGTTAGAGCATGAGGCGCTAGGTTAGAGCAGGAGGTGCTAGGTTAGATCAGGAGGCGCTAGGAGGTGCTAGGTTAGAGCAGGAGGTGCTAGGTTAGAGCAGGAGGTGCTAGATTAGAGCAGGAGGTGCTAGATTAGATCAGGAGGTGCTAGGTTAGATCAGGAGGTGCTAGGTTAGATCAGGAGGCGCTAGGAGGTGCTAGGTTAGAGCAGGAGGTGCTAGATTAGAGCAGGAGGCGCTAGGAGGTGCTAGGTTAGATCAGGAGGTGCTAGGTTAGAGCAGGAGGTGCTAGGTTAGATCAGGAGGCGCTAGGAGGTGCTAGGTTAGAGCAGGAGGCGCTAGGAGGTGCTAGGTTAGATCAGGAGGTGCTAGGTTAGAGCAGGAGGTGCTAGGTTAGATCAGGAGGTGCTAGGTTAGATCAGGAGGCGCTAGGAGGTGCTAGGTTAGAGCAGGAGGTGCTAGATTAGAGCAGGAGGTGCTAGATTAGATCAGGAGGTGCTAGGTTAGATCAGGAGGTGCTAGGTTAGATCAGGAGGCGCTAGGAGGTGCTAGGTTAGAGCAGGAGGTGCTAGATTAGAGCAGGAGGCGCTAGGAGGTGCTAGGTTAGATCAGGAGGTGCTAGGTTAGAGCAGGAGGTGCTAGGTTAGATCAGGAGGCGCTAGGAGGTGCTAGATTAGAGCAGGAGGTGCTAGATTAGAGCAGGAGGCGCTAGGAGGTGCTAGGTTAGAGCAGGAGGTTAGAGCAGGAGGTGCTAGGTTAGAGCAGGAGGTGCTAGGTTAGATCAGGAGGTGCTAGGTTAGAGCATGAGGCGCTAGGTTAGAGCATGAGGTGCTAGGTTAGATCAGGAGGCGCTAGGAGGTGCTAGGTTAGAGCAGGAGGTGCTAGATTAGAGCAGGAGGCGCTAGGAGGTGCTAGGTTAGAGCAGGAGGTGCTAGGTTAGAGCAGGAGGTGCTAGGTTAGAGCAGGAGGTGCTAGATTAGAGCAGGAGATGCTAGGTTAGAGCATGAGGCGCTAGGTTAGAGCAGGAGGTGCTAGGTTAGATCAGGAGGCGCTAGGAGGTGCTAGGTTAGAGCAGGAGGTGCTAGATTAGAGCAGGAGGTGCTAGATTAGATCAGGAGGTGCTAGGTTAGATCAGGAGGTGCTAGGTTAGATCAGGAGGCGCTAGGAGGTGCTAGGTTAGAGCAGGAGGTGCTAGATTAGAGCAGGAGGCGCTAGGAGGTGCTAGGTTAGATCAGGAGGTGCTAGGTTAGAGCAGGAGGTGCTAGGTTAGATCAGGAGGCGCTAGGAGGTGCTAGGTTAGAGCAGGAGGTGCTAGATTAGAGCAGGAGGTGCTAGGAGGTGCTAGGTTAGATCAGGAGGTGCTAGGTTAGAGCAGGAGGTGCTAGGTTAGATCAGGAGGTGCTAGGTTAGATTAGGAGGTGCTAGGTTAGAGCAGGAGGTGCTAGATTAGAGCAGGAGGTGCTAGATTAGATCAGGAGGTGCTAGGTTAGATCAGGAGGTGCTAGGTTAGATCAGGAGGCGCTAGGAGGTGCTAGGTTAGAGCAGGAGGTGCTAGATTAGAGCAGGAGGCGCTAGGAGGTGCTAGGTTAGATCAGGAGGTGCTAGGTTAGAGCAGGAGGTGCTAGGTTAGATCAGGAGGTGCTAGGTTAGAGCAGGAGGTGCTAGGTTAGAGCAGGAGGTGCTAGATTAGAGCAGGAGGTGCTAGGTTAGAGCAGGAGGTGCTAGGTTAGAGCAGGAGGTGCTAGATTAGAGCAGGAGGTGCTAGATTAGATCAGGAGGTGCTAGGTTAGATCAGGAGGTGCTAGGTTAGATCAGGAGGCGCTAGGAGGTGCTAGGTTAGAGCAGGAGGTGCTAGATTAGAGCAGGAGGCGCTAGGAGGTGCTAGGTTAGATCAGGAGGTGCTAGGTTAGAGCAGGAGGTGCTAGGTTAGATCAGGAGGTGCTAGGTTAGAGCAGGAGGTGCTAGGTTAGATCAGGAGGTGCTAGGTTAGATCAGGAGGTGCTAGGTTAGATCAGGAGGTGCTAGGTTAGAGCAGGAGGTGCTAGGTTAGAGCAGGAGGTGCTAGATTAGAGCAGGAGGCGCTAGGTTAGAGCAGGAGGTGATAGGTTAGAGCAGGAGGTGCTACTTTAGAGCAGGAGGCGCTAGGTTAGAGCAGGAGGCGCTAGGTTAGAGCAGGAGGTGCTAGATGCTATGACTCCTCCCCGGGTCCCTGGCGCGGGGAGGCCCCTGGCAGCGACGGCTGGGTGAAGGCTCCAGGGCTGATAACGGGTCTCTGTCCTGTTACAGGACGCCGTCCGGAAGAAACGCATGGAGCTCATCGAGAAGGAGAGGAAGCAGAGGGAGCAGGTGCTTCCATGCTCATTATTATTCATTCACTTCTTCCTCTCAATCCACACTTCCACTGAACTACTTTTACCTGTGGTGCTTCCAGATGCTTCTGCTGAAGGCGGGGCAGGTGAAGAGCTATGAGAGAGAGAAGGTGGGTTCCGGTGTGTGAGATGATTAAGGGTTCTGAGGACACGCCCTATGTCCACTCAGAGTTGCTCTGACTGCATGACCTCTGACCTCCAGATGAACCGTATCAACCAAGCCCGGGAGCAGGGCTGGAAGCACGTGCTGGGGTCCAGTGGCGGGAGCAGCCCGGAGAGGAAGGTACTCCCCCCTGACGTCTAGACTAGGCACTGCGTCTCCTTCTTGAGGACATCAGGAGGGTACTCCCCCCTGACGTCTAGACTAGGCAGTGCGTCTCCTTCTTGAGGACATCAGGAGGTATCAGGAGGCATTGAAATGCACCACAAGCAGGTTCTGATGGGTGGAACCACATGTCCACCATTTATCAGATGTACTTCTGGGTCGTTTGTATGAAATAGATGTACGATTTGTCATACGATTCAAGGGAAAATGTATGCAGCTGAATTTAATTTAATTGAGCTGTATTCCAAATTGGTTTGAATTTTGTTGCAATGCGGTTTGATAAGGTGAGATTGTTCTTCTTCTTCTGAATTCAAATGGATGTTCCCTGTGTTCCGAGGGGTCCAGTTGTCGTGTGATCCAGTAAATGCGTTTGACCAACCACAGACTCTCCTGTTTGGACTCTTCAGGGTTTCGGCAAGAGGGTCGTAGGGGTGGGGCCGGGTGCTGGCCCCTCCCTCTGCATAGGCCCCGCCCCCTGTCCTGCCCAGGCCCCACCCCCTGCTATAGTCTCCGCCCACGGCAGGGCGGGATATGATCTCTACCACACAGACCTGTCCAGAGAGGGCAGCCCAGTACGGTACGAACACACAACTACACACTACAAACACCACACACTATCTGCGTGTGTATCTGCGTGTGTGTGTGTAATGTGTATCAATGTGTCTAGTAGTGTGTGTACGTGTAGTAGTGTGTATCTTTGTGTGTGTGTGTGTATGTGTATAATAGTTTGTGTGTGTAGTAGTGTGTGTGTAATGTGTATCCGTACGTGTGTAGTAGTGTGTGTGTGTGTTTATCTGTGTGTAGTAGTTTGTATGTGTGTGTGTGTGTAATAGTGTGTATCTGTCTGTGTAGTAGTTTGTATGTGTGTGTGTATCTGTGTGTGTGTGTAATAGTGTGTATCTGTGTGTGTATCAGGGGTGTTCCTGCTGCTGCTGGGCCCCTCCCCCCCCACAACTCTGACGCCGTCCGGAGGGAAATACAGAGACTACAGTCTGTCTCCAGACAGGCCCATATCAACAGGTCTATCATCCATCACCTATCACCTATCACCTATACATAGTCTGTCTCCAGACAGGCCCATATCAACAGGTCTATCATCTATCACCTATCACCTATCACCTATACATAGTCTGTCTCCAGACAGGCCCATATCAACAGGTCTATCACCTATCACCTATCATCTATCACCTATACACAGTCTGTCTCCAGACAGGCCCATATCAACAGGTCTATCACCTATCACCTATCATCTATCACCTATACACAGTCTGTCTCCAGACAGGCCCATATCAACAGGTCTATCACCTATCACCTATCATCTATCACCTATACACAGTCTGTCTCCAGACAGGCCCATATCAACAGGTCTATCATCCATCACCTATACACAGTCTGTCTCCAGACAGGCCCATATCAACAGGTCTATCATCTATCACCTATCACCTATCACCTATACATAGTCTGTCTCCAGACAGGCCCATATCAACAGGTCTATCATCTATCACCTATCATCTATCACCTATACATAGTCTGTCTCCAGACAGGCCCATATCAACAGGTCTATCATCTATCACCTATCATCTATCACCTATACACAGTCTGTCTCCAGACAGGCCCATATCAACAGGTCTATCACCTATCACCTATACATAGTCTGTCTCCAGACAGGCCCATATCAACAGGTCTATCATCTATCACCTATACACAGTCTGTCTCCAGACAGGCCCATATCAGCAGGTCTCTGATCATCTATCACCTATCATCTATCACCTATACACAGTCTGTCTCCAGACAGGCCCATATCAGCAGGTCTCTGATCATCTATCACCTATCATCTATCACCTATACATAGTCTGTCTCCAGACAGGCCCATATCAGCAGGTCTATCATCCATCACCTATACACAGTCTGTCTCCAGACAGGCCCATATCAGCAGGTCTATCATCCATCACCTATACACAGTCTGTCTCCAGACAGGCCCATATCAACAGGTCTATCATCCATCACCTATACATAGTCTGTCTCCAGACAGGCCCATATCAGCAGGTCTCTGATCATCTATCACCTATCACATGAACAGGTGATAACCTCATCTAGTCGACCTATCACAGTGTGTTCAGCATGAGGTTTCATCCGTCTCTGGGGAATGTCCTTTGTCAACCGTGTTTACTGCTGGTTGTCATGGCGTTGCATGACAACCAGATTCACTACCATGACAACCAGATTCACTAACACACTCAGACATCTGTCCTAAGAATGGAGCTCGTGTTACACAGAGAGGTGGTGTTTTCACCTGGATCCACTTCACTACACATTACTAGAACCAAAGTTCTGGAAAGTAGCCCTGTTGTTGTCCATAATAATGAAGACCTTCATAAGATGCTTTTAGCCAAAGCGTTTGAATTCAGAGACCGGTATTTAAAGGCTAAGTAGGGGTTAGACAGTACAGAGACAGGTCATTAAGGAGCAGGTAGGGGTTAGACAGTACAGAGACAGGTCATTAAGGAGCAGGTAGGGGTTAGACAGTACAGAGACAGGTCATTAAGGAGCAGGTAGGGGTTAGACAGTACAGACAGGTCATTAAGGAGCAGGTAGGGGTTAGACAGTACAGACAGGTCATTAAGGAGCAGGTAGGGGTTAGACAGTACAGAGACAGGTCATTAAGGAGCAGGTAGGGGTTAGACAGTACAGAGACAGGTCATTAAGGAGCAGGTAGGGGTTAGACAGTACAGACAGGTCAATAAGGAGCAGGTAGGGGTTAGACAGTACAGAGACAGGTCATTAAGGAGCAGGTAGGGGTTAGACAGTACAGAGACAGGTCATTAAGGAGCAGGTAGGGGTTAGACAGTACAGAGACAGGTCATTAAAGAGCAGGTAGGGGTTAGACAGTACAGAGACAGGTCATTAAGGAGCAGGTAGGGGTTAGACAGTACAGAGACAGGTCATTAAGGAGCAGGTAGGGGTTAGACAGTACAGAGACAGGTCATTAAGGAGCAGGTAGGGGTTAGACAGTACAGAGACAGGTCATTAAGGAGCAGGTAGGGGTTATACAGTACAGAGACAGGTCATTAAGGAGCAGGTAGGGGTTAGACAGTACAGAGACAGGTCATTAAGGAGCAGGTAGGGGTTAGACAGTACAGAGACAGGTCATTAAGGAGCAGGTAGGGGTTAGACAGTACAGAGACAGGTCATTAAGGAGCAGGTAGGGGTTAGACAGTACAGAGACAGGTCATTAAGGAGCAGGTAGGGGTTAGACAGTACAGAGACAGGTCATTAAGGAGCAGGTAGGGGTTAGACAGTACAGAGACAGGTCATTAAGGAGCAGGTAGGGGTTAGACAGTACAGAGACAGGTCATTAAGGAGCAGGTAGGGGTTAGACAGTACAGAGACAGGACATTAAGGAGCAGGTAGGGGTTAGACAGTAGAGACCGGTCATTAGGAGCAGGTAGGGGTTAGGGGTCATCTTGCTGTAGGAGGCCTACAGTAGACTGAGGGCAGGGTGGTGGACGGCGTGGGTCTGACTGATGTCTCCTGCAGGCACCGGGCCCAGGTGGGGGCAGGCAAGGCGTGTCAGGTGGAGGAGTTCCTGCAGCGGAAAAGAGAAGCCATGCTGAACAAGGTCCGGGCCGAGGGTCAGCTGGTAGGTCTCACCTTTACGCCACCTTCCTGACCACCCTAGCCCTCTAGGCCTGGTGACCCCAGCTTCCTGCTGAACACCCCCTGGTTCTGCTGCCCTGGTCATCCAGAGTACCGACCTCGGGGGACGGAGGTGTCTGAGGAGATGGACAACCTGAATCACACCCAGAACTAGTTGTATGGCCCAGTCAGGTTCCCCCCGCAGACGCTGTGTTGGACAATAGTGACATGTGATGTCTCTCATGCAGACATAGAGACATAGAGACATAGAGACAGAGAGACATAGCAGACATAGAGACATAGAGACCGAGACATAGGAGGCAAGGAGACAGACATAGACATACAGACATAGAGACATAGCAGACATAGAGACCGAGACATAGGAGGCAAGGAGACATAGCAGACATAGAGACCGAGACATAGGAGGCATAGAGACATAGCAGACATAGGAGGGATAGAGACATAGAGGCATAGAGACAGACATAGACATACAGACATAGAGACATAGCAGACATAGAGACCGAGACATAGGAGGCAAGGAGACATAGCAGACATAGGAGGTATAGAGACATAGAGGCATAGAGACAGACATAGGAGGCATAGAGACATAGCAGACATAGAGACCGAGACATAGGAGGCATAGAGACATAGCAGACATAGGAGGGATAGAGGCATAGAGACAGACATAGACATACAGACATAGAGACATAGCAGACATAGAGACCGAGACATAGAAGGCAAGGAGACATAGCAGACATAGGAGGTATAGAGACATAGAGGCATAGAGACAGACATAGGAGGCATAGAGACATAGCAGACATAGAGACCGAGACATAGGAGGCATAGAGACATAGCAGACATAGGAGGGATAGAGGCATAGAGACAGACATAGACATACAGACATAGAGACATAGAGACCGAGACATAGGAGGCAAGGAGACATAGCAGACATAGGAGGTATAGAGACATAGAGGCATAGAGACAGACATAGGAGGCATAGAGACATAGCAGACATAGAGACCGAGACATAGGAGGCATAGAGACATAGCAGACATAGGAGGTATAGAGACATAGAGGCATAGAGACAGACATAGACATACAGACATAGAGACATAGCAGACATAGAGACCGAGACATAGGAGGCATAGAGACATAGCAGACATAGGAGGGATAGAGGCATAGAGACAGACATAGACATACAGACATAGAGACATAGCAGACATAGAGACCGAGACATAGGAGGCAAGGAGACATAGCAGACATAGGAGGTATAGAGACATAGAGGCATAGAGACAGACATAGGAGGCATAGAGACATAGCAGACATAGAGACCGAGACATAGGAGGCATAGAGACATAGCAGACATAGGAGGGATAGAGGCATAGAGGCATAGAGACAGACATAGACATACAGACATAGAGACATAGAGACCGAGACATAGGAGGCAAGGAGACATAGCAGACATAGGAGGTATAGAGACATAGAGGCATAGAGACAGACATAGGAGGCATAGAGACATAGCAGACATAGAGACCGAGACATAGGAGGCATAGAGACATAGCAGACATAGGAGGTATAGAGACATAGAGGCATAGAAACAGACATAGGAGGCATAGAGACATAGAGACATAGGAGGTATAGAGACATAGCGGCATAGAGACAGACATAGGAGGCATAGAGACAGACATAGACATACAGACATAGAGACATAGCAGACATAGGAGGTATAGAGACAGAGACATAGCAGACATACAGGCAAAGAGACATAGAAACAGAGAGACATAGAAACATAGACAAAGGAGACGTATGAGACACAGCACACAGACCTGGAGACATGGAGACAGCGTGCTGTGGGCGGAGGTGTCTGGGTGGAGGCCCCTGTGTACCTCCAGCCCTGCGTGTCCGGAGCGGTTCTGATCTCGGGGTTCTAAAGTGTGGTTGACCGGTAGGGCGCCCGGCAGAACCTGGCAGCCGTCTACGGGAGCCGGGGCCGGTCGCTCCGCTTCAGGAGGCCCCGGGCCAACCAGGAGGAGGAGGTAGGCTCCCAGGTCTACCACGCCCCATCCCATAAGCCCTCCTCAGTTTGGCCCTCCATGTCCCATAAGCCCTCCTCAGTTTGGCCCTCACCCCTCCATGTCCCATAAGCCCTCCTCAGTTTGGCCCTCACCCCTCCATGTCCCATAAGCCCTCCTCAGTTTGGCCCTCACCCCTCCATGTCCCATAAGCCCTCCTCAGTTTGGCCCTCACCCCTCCATGTCCCATAAGCCCTCCTCAGTTTGGCCCTCACCCCTCCATGTCCCATAAGGCCTCCTCAGTTTGGCCCTCACCCCTCCATGTCCCATAAGCCCTCCTCAGTTTGGCCCTCACCCCTCCATGTCCCATAAGCCCTCCTCAGTTTGGCCCTCACCCCTCCATGTCCCATAAGCCCTCCTCAGTTTGGCCCTCACCCCTCCATGTCCCATAAGCCCTCCTCAGTTTGGCCGTCACCCCTCCATGTCCCATAAGCCCTCCTCAGTTTGGCCCTCACCCCTCCATGTCCCATAAGCCCTCCTCAGTTTGGCCCTCACCCCTCCATGTCCCATAAGCCCTCCTCAGTTTGGCCCTCACCCCTCCATGTCCCATAAGCCCTCCTCAGGCGCTCGGCAGGCTGCATGTCTCTGGAAGCCTGTTAGCAGCATGCTCCTTCATGACTGGTTTGGTTCATCGTTGGTTATGGTTTGTCTTGTTTTCAGTATTCTTATTGTTTATAACCACTCCACCTCCTGACCCACTGGCTTCGCTTTCAACTCTCGGTTTGGCTTGTTTTGGTCCTGAACGGTTTCTGTTCCCCTGCCTGGGTGTGCTACTCCACCTTCGCTACGTCACGTACCACTGTGCTACTCCACCATCGCTACGTCACGTACCACTGTGCTACTCCACCTTCGCTACGTCACGTACCACTGTGCTACTCCACCATCGCTACGTCACGTACCACTGTGCTACTCCACCATGCACCATCGCTACGTCACGTACCACTGTGCTACTCCACCATGCACCATCGCTACGTCACGTACCACTGTGCTACTCCACCATGCACCATCGCTACGTCACGTACCACTGTGCTACTCCACCATCGCTACGTCACGTACCACTGTGCTACTCCACCATCGCTACGTCACGTACCACTGTGCTACTCCACCTTCGCTACGTCACGTACCACTGTGCTACTCCACCATCGCTACGTCACGTACCACTGTGCTACTCCACCATGCACCATCGCTACGTCACGTACCACTGTGCTACTCCACCATGCACCATCGCTACGTCACGTACCACTGTGCTACTCCACCATCGCTACGTCACGTACCACTGTGCTACTCCACCATCGCTACGTCACGTACCACTGTGCTACTCCACCATCGCTACGTCACGTACCACTGTGCTACTCCACCATGCACCATCGCTACGTCACGTACCACTGTGCTACTCCACCATCGCTACGTCACGTACCACTGTGCTACTCCACCATGCACCATCGCTACGTCACGTACCACTGTGCTACTCCACCATCGCTACGTCACGTACCACTGTGCTACTCCACCATCGCTACGTCACGTACCACTGTGCTACTCCACCATCGCTACGTCACGTACCACTGTGCTACTCCACCATGCACCATCGCTACGTCACGTACCACTGTGCTACTCCACCATCGCTACGTCACGTACCACTGTGCTACTCCACCATCGCTACGTCACGTACCACTGTGCTACTCCACCATGCACCATCGCTACGTCACGTACCACTGTGCTACTCCACCATGCACCATCGCTACGTCACGTACCACTGTGCTACTCCACCATCGCTACGTCACGTACCACTGTGCTACTCCACCATGCACCATCACTACATCACGTGTGTGTGTGTGTGTGTGTGTGTGTGTGTGTGTGTGTGTGTGTGTGTGTGTGTGTGTGTGTGTGTGTGTGTGTGTGTGTGTGTGTGTGTGTGTGTGTGTGTGTGTGTGTGTGTGTGTGTGTGTGTCAGGAGTATCTAACCCGGCTCCGTCAGATCCGACTGCAGAACTTCAACGAACGGCAGCAGATGAAAGCCCGGATGCGAGGAGAGAAGGTAAGCCCGCTCCAGGCCTCTACTGAGCATGACAGGAAGTGTATACAGGAAGTGACCCGGTCTCTGGTTCCAGTATGACAGCGACGGCTCGGACAGCCAGGGGTCCAGCGAGGAGGCGGAGCTTCGCAGGAAGAAGATAGAGGTGCTGAAGGTCAGCCAATCAAACTCCGTGTTACATGTATTATACTGCTAATACTATTATTATCATCTATTACATGTATTATACTGCTAATACTATTATTATCATCTATTACATGTATTATACTGCTAATACTATTATTATCATCTATTACATGTATTATACTGCTAATACTATTATTATCATCTATTACATGTATTATACTGCTAATACTATTATTATCATCTATTACATGTATTATACTGCTAATACTATTATTATCATCTATTACATGTATTATACTGCTAATACTATTATTATCATCTATTACATGTATTATACTGCTAATACTATTATTATCATCTATTACATGTATTATACTGCTAATACTATTATTATCATCTACTACATGTATTATACTGCTAATACTATTATTATCATCTATTACATGTATTATACTGCTAATACTATTATTATCATCTATTACATGTATTATACTGCTAATACTATTATTATCATCTATTACATGTATTATACTGCTAATACTATTATTATCATCTATTACATGTATTATACTGCTAATACTATTATTATCATCTATTACATGTATTATACTGCTAATACTATTATTATCATCTATTACATGTATTATACTGCTAATACTATTATTATCATCTACTAATACTATTATTACTATCACTACTACTTTATACTATCATTATGGTCTCCTTATGTTCTCATTATCATCACATCTATTATACTACTACTATTATTATCATCTACTATATTATAGTGTGTGTGTGTGTGTGTGTGTGTGTGTGTGTGTGTGTGTGTGTGTGTGTGTGTGTGTGTGTGTGTGTGTGTGTGTGTGTGTGTGTGTGTGTGTGTGTGTGTGTGTGTGTGTGTGTGTCTCAGGCCCAAGCCAACGTGCGTGCTGCTGTGCTGCAGGAGCAGCTGGAGAGGAGGAGGAAGGAGGTGTCTGAGAGGGAGAAGAGGGCCTGGGAGGAGCACGTAAGTACTGCTGTGAGGTCATCACCTCATCCACCTATCACAGTCAAGAAACCTCCACCCTCGTCTCGCCTGGCTACGTAGAGGCTAGCTAGTTAGCTGTTGGTTAGCCGTGAGCCAATCATCTCGGCTGTGTTTCATCAGCTGGTAGCTCGTGGGGTGAAGGTTGCCATGGCAGCAGGAGGAGATGGGGCGCAGATCAGCTCATCAGAACCGACCTCTGACCCCTTGGAGACCCTAGACCCTACTGACCCCCACCCTCCACCCGCCATCTCCATGACCGCTGCTCTGAAGGAGGTCGGAGCGGTCAGTACAACTTTACAATACTGCAGTACTACTAGAAGGACCGTAGTAATGTTACCATACCACTAGGATTACTGTAGTACTAGTAATGTTACCATACCACTAGGATTACTGTAGTACTACTAGTTACATACCACTAGGATTACTGTAGTACTACTAGTTACCATACCACTAGGATTACTGTAGTACTACTAGTTACATACCACTAGGATTACTGTAGTACTACTAGTTACATACCACTAGGATTACTGTAGTACTACTAGTTACCATACCACTAGGATTACTGTAGTACTAGTAATGTTACCATACCACTAGGATTACTGTAGTACTAGTAATGTTACCATACCACTAGGATTACTGTAGTACTAGTAATGTTACCATACCACTAGGATTACTGTAGTACTAGTAATGTTACCATACCACTAGGATTACTGTAGTACTAGTAATGTTACCATACCACTAGGATTACTGTAGTACTACTAGTTACATACCACTAGGATTACTGTAGTACTACTAGTTACATACCACTAGGATTACTGTAGTACTACTAGTTACCATACCACTAGGATTACTGTAGTACTACTAGTTACCATACCACTAGGATTACTGTAGTACTAGTAATGTTACCATACCACTAGGATTACTGTAGTACTAGTAATGTTACCATACCACTAGGATTACTGTAGTACTAGTAATGTTACCATACCACTAGGATTACTGTAGTACTAGTAATGTTACCATACCACTAGGATTACTGTAGTACTAGTAATGTTACCATACCACTAGGATTACTGTAGTACTACTAGTTACCATACCACTAGGATTACTGTAGTACTAGTAATGTTACCATACCACTAGGATTACTGTAGTACTAGTAATGTTACCATACCACTAGGATTACTGTAGTACTACTAGTTACATACCACTAGGATTACTGTAGTACTACTAGTTACATACCACTAGGATTACTGTAGTACTACTAGTTACCATACCACTAGGATTACTGTAGTACTAGTAATGTTACCATACCACTAGGATTACTGTAGTACTACTAGTTACATACCACTAGGATTACTGTAGTACTACTAGTTACATACCACTAGGATTACTGTAGTACTACTAGTTACCATACCACTAGGATTACTGTAGTACTACTAGTTACCATACCACTAGGATTACTGTAGTACTACTAGTTACCATACCACTAGGATTACTGTAGTACTACTAGTTACATACCACTAGGATTACTGTAGTACTACTAGTTACATACCACTAGGATTACTGTAGTACTAGTAATGTTACCACTAGGATTACTGTAGTACTAGTTAACATACCACTAGGATTACTGTAGTACTACTAGTTACCATACCACTAGGATTACTGTAGTACTACTAGTTACATACCACTAGGATAACTGTAGTACTACTAGTTACATACCACTAGGATTACTGTAGTACTAGTAATGTTACCATACCACTAGGATTACTGTAGTACTAGTAATGTTACCATACCACTAGGATTACTGTAGTACTAGTAATGTTACCATACCACTAGGATTACTGTAGTACTAGTAATGTTACCATACCACTAGGATTACTGTAGTACTACTAGTAAAGTTACTACATTACTGCTAATACTGCTACTGTTCAGTGTAATGTATTACTGCTGACTAATTAGTATTTTCCTGTTTGTCAGAATTCGGCCCTTGATGAACCCCTGGTGAAGCCTGAGACAGCTGGGATTCAGGTACCTTCCTTTACTGTACATTATTATTATCATTCATATTCAGTCCTTCACTCAGACGTCCTACATGTTCCCGGGTCACGGTTCTGAGGGTCCAAATATGCAGAAAATGAGGACTAGATGAATGTTTTCTATTTAGGATGGACCTTGTAGATGTCATGTTATCATGTTGGAGACATCTCATCAATCTACTGATGTGTGGAGCTCTAGAGGTTAGGAGGCTAAACCCAGCCTGCCCACCCCAGTGGACCTCTAACCCGGTTCTGTTTGTGGGGGTACCCCAGTGGACCTCTAACCCGGTTCTGTTTGTGGGGGTACCCCAGTGGACCTCTAACCCGGTTCTGTCCTGCGTGGGGGTACCCCAGTGGACCTCTAACCCGGTTCTGTTTGTGGGGGTACCCCAGTGGACCTCTAACCCGGTTCTGTTTGTGGGGGTACCCCAGTGGACCTCTAACCCGGTTCTGTTTGTGGGGGTACCCCAGTGGACCTCTAACCCGGTTCTCTCTCATCTCTTCTCTCCAGAGGGAGAAGAAGGAGATTCTGCGGAGGCTGAACCAGAACTGCAAGCTCCAGAGTCCAGTGGAGGAGGAGCCCTTAGTGCCTCTCCCTCCTCTAGCTCCTCTCGACCCCCCAGCGCCTCTAGACCCCCCAGCTCCTGTGGTCCCAGCTCCTCTCCCCCAGCAGGACCAGGTCCCACCTCCTGCTGAGGAGCGCCCGGGTTCAGGAGGAGACAGGAGGAGGTGGGAGGCAGGAGCTCCTGTGGTCCTGGCAGTGGCCCAGCAGACCCTGGATGAGAGCTGCACCATCGCCGGTAACCACAACTTTAGACATATAACATCTAGACACACTATATCTAACTTTAACTCACTCCCTACGGCCTGTAACTCACTCTCTACAGCCTGTAACTCACTCTCTACAGCCTGTAACTCACTCTCTACAGCCTTTAACTCACTCTCTACAGCCTTTAACTCACTCTCCCTACAGCCTTTAACTACTCTCTGTCAGCCTTAACACACTCATTAACTCACTCTTAACTCACTCCTAGCCTTTAACTCACTCTTTCCTCACTACTTACCTCAAACAGCCTTTAACTCACTCCTCAGCCTTTAACTCACCTATACAGCCTTTAACACTCACTACAGCCTTTAACTCACTTTTAACTCACTCTCACTCTAACTTCTCCATACAGCCTTTAACTCACTCTACAGCCTTTAACTTAACTCACTTCCTACAGCCCTATAATTAACACTACAACTACTCTCACTACAGCCTTTACTCACTCTACTCACCTACTTACCTTTACTACTCTTTACCTCACTCTACAGCCTTTAACTCACTCTCTACAGCCTGTAACTCACTCTCTACAGCCTTTAACTCACTCTCCCTACAGCCTTTAACTCACTCTCCCTACAGCCTTTAACTCACTCTCCCTACAGCCTTTAACTCACTCTACAGCCTTTAACTCACTCTCTACAGCCTGTAACTCACTCTCTACAGCCTTTAACTCACTCTACAGCCTTTAACTCACTCTCTACAGCCTTTAACTCACTCTCTCTACAGCCTTTAACTCACTCTCTCTACATCCTTTAACTCACTCTCTACAGCCTGTAACTCACTCTCTACAGCCTTTAACTCACTCTACAGCCTTTAACTCACTCTCTACAGCCTTTAACTCACTCTCTACAGCCTTTAACTCACTCTCCCTTGGCCTGTGTGTCTCAGACCAGACAGTGGGTGAGGTGATCAGGATGGGTGTGGCCCTGGGGGAGGGGCCTAGGAAGGCATGGGGGCGTAGTCCCGACAGCCTGGTGCTCAGAGTCCTGCAGGAGGCGGAGCTTCAGTCTCTCACCCAGACGATACTGGGAGACAGCAGCTCCTGCCAGGGTGAGTCCTCCTCCTCCTTCTCCTCTTTCTCCTCCTCCTCCTCCTCCTCCTCCTCCTCCTCCTCTTTCTCCTCCTTCTCCTCCTCCTCTCCTGCACCATCTCCGATCAACACAGTTTTCCTTGATTATTTACATTGATTATTCCTCCCAGATAAATCCCTTCTGGTGGAGGGGGAGGGACCAAGCCCCCCCCCTAGTTCCCTCTTGGACCCTGGGGTCAGAGGTCAGGAGGAGGGGGGGGTCATGGCTCCCATCCCTGATCCGGATCAGCTTTCTGGTGCCGGACCCGGGGCGGAGGACGGACCTGCACCGACCTCTGACCTCACAGAGGTCCTGGGTCAGTAGGACACACACTCAGTCTCACTCAGTCTCACTCAGTCACTCACTCACTCACTCATACACACTCTCACTCACTCACTCACTCACTCTCATACACACTCTCACTCACTCACTCACTCACTCACTCTCATACACACTCTCACTCACTCACTCACTCACTCTCATACACACTCTCACTCACTCACTCACTCACTCACTCACTCACTCACTCTCATACTCACTCTCATACACACTCTCACTCACTCTCATACTCACTCTCACTCACTCACTCACTCACTCACACTCACACTCTCTCTCACTCACTCACTCTCATACACAATCTCACTCACTCACTCACTCACTCACATTCACACTCTCTCACTCACTCACTCATACACACTCTCACTCACTCTCTCACCCCTGCAGACCCCCTGGATCTGGAGGCTGTGGTTCTGGGAGCGTGCACGCAGCGACGTGCACGCTCCCCACGTGAGGTGAAGCAGGTCTGGCAGCCCCCGCCCCCGCAGTGAGTCACCATGGCGATAAAATACACACACACACACTCACAATGCCTTACACACATCGCATACACACACCCTCTCATACACACATCCCCTTAGACACACACACACACACACACACACACACACACACACACACACACACGTACCGTTTGGACTCTGGTTTGTACTTCTGTGCTGAACAGTGGCCGTCGGTCTAGCTCCACTCCCAGCTCGGTGTCACGTGTTGACGCTGAGCTGCACTTCTCTCTCAGGCCACCGGAGGGTGCTGTCGCTCCAGCAGAGACCACGGAGAAACCCGCTGAACCAGCAGGTGAGTGAAGCAGAGTCTTTCTGTTTAATCATGACTGCGCGTGTCCGTGATAAGAGAACATCTTTCCATCACTGGAGCTCTTTTTTTGAGGAGCTAGGGGCTCACCGCTATCTCTGGTGCGATATATTTACTGGGCGACTTCCCTGTGAACGAATCCTATAAATACAACCTGTTGGAGCCCCAGAGACCTCCATCAGCAGGTGGAGGGCTAGTTAGAGGGAGGTTTCGGCACCACCCCCGGCTCATTTTGGAGAATCCGTCTTACCTGTCCATCACAGGTGTGTGAATGCAACACCTCTCAATGGGGGAGAAACAAAGGGAGGGGGGGGGGCAGGGAGGGGTCTTTGTTGTTGTTTGATTACTAAAGCTGGTTCTCTCCTCCTATCCTCTCATCTCCTCTCCTCTCCTCTACTCTCCTCTCTTCTCTTCTTCTCCTCCTCTCTTCTCCTCTCCTCTTTTCCTCTCCTCTACTCTCTTCTCTCTTTTCCTCTCCTCTCCTCTTTTCCTCTCCTCTCCTCTCCTCCTCTCCTCTCCTCTCCTCTCCTCTCCTCTCCTCTCACAGCAGCTCTAACCCTGTGTTCCCCTAGCTCCGCCCTTGTGGGAGGAGCCTCTGTTCTCCAGGCTGTGTTCCCCCGCCCACCGTCGGACCCTGGCCCTCCTCTCTGCCCAGTCCTCCCTGGACGACTCCTCCTCCTCCCTGGCCTCCCGCTCCCGCTCCGTCTCCCCCCTGCGCTCCTCCCAGCACCAGGCGCTCCTCCTGGGACTGTCAGCCGGCCTGTTCGACTCCCCCAACCCCAAGGTGAGGGGGGTGGGGGGGGTGTTTTCAATAAAAGATGGCTTCTGTCCAAAGGAAAGGCTTGTGATGAAGAGGTGTTTAAAATGTCATTCTAGACGGCAGGTGATCGGGATATGGAGCAGATGTTCTGGAAGCTTCCTGGGTTATTTATAGAGTTATTAACGATGAGTCACATGGTCTACAACTCTCTGTAGCACACGTACATGATGCACTCACTCACTCAGTCACTCACTCACTCTCACTCACAGTCACTCTCTCACTCAGTCACTCTCTCACTCTCACTCAGTCACTCTCTCACTCAGTCACTCTCACTCACTCGCAGTCACTCTCTCACTCTCACAGTCACTCACTCACTCACTCAGTCACTCACACAGTCACTCACTGTGTGTGTGTGTGTGTGTGTGTGTGTGTGTGTGTGTGTGTGTGTGTGTGTGTGTGTGTGTGTGTGTGTGTGTGTGTGTGTGTGTGTGTGTGTGTGTGTGTGTGTAGATGTTGAGGACTTGCTCTCTGCCAGACCTGAGTCGTCTCTTCAGCTCTACTCCAGAGTGCGTGATCGTCCCCGGCGATGACCCGGCCGTTGCCCCTGACAACCACCTGGAGGCTAAGGACGATGACCAATCAGAGGCTGAGGAGTAAGACGGAGAGTTGAGATATCAAACCAGTCCCTAGTGGTCCGTACTGGTGTTTACAGTAGGATGAAACTGGGCGCCAACCAGTAGCTGGTCAGAAGGTCCTTGATGGAGACCCACTGGATGCAGAAATGACCTCAAACTGTAACGCTGTCAATAGATGAATGGAGGGAAGACGTTATCCGGGGTGATAATGACTTTAGGAGTAAGATAACTGTTATATCTAGCTTACATTGCTAGCGTGCTGTGAGAGCGTGCTGTGCTAGGTAGTAGCATGCATGTGAGCCTAGTTACTAGTTAGTGTACTGTGTAGCTTACATAGCTGTGTACTGTGTTAGCCTCTTAGCTCCCGTAGCAGCGTGGTATATGTTAGCCTAAGTAGCAACGTGCTATATGTCAGCCTCGGTTTAGCGTGCAATATGTTAGCATAGGTAGCAGCATGCTATATGTAAGCTTAGTTAGCAGCGTGCAATATGTTGGGTTGTTAGCAGCGCTAACCAGAGGCTACTGTGTTGTCAGGGGCTACGAGGATGAGGACCTGAGGGAACTCAGGGCCTCCATGGAGAGACTCCTCCAGGAGGAGGAGGAGGGGGGGGACTTCCCCAGGAGCCCCCCAGAAGAAGAAGAGGAGGAGGAGGAGGAGGAGGAGCGAGAAGGAGACTTCAACGGAAACCCAGAAGGGGGTTGTGTAGCCCCGCCCCTCTGTGAGGGGGGAGGGGCTCCTGAGGAGGAGGAGATGAACCAGATGGTAGAGGACGATGATGAAGAGGAGGATGAAGAGGAGGAGGGTGAAGAGTCCAATGGAAGCCCTGGAGATGAGGAGGTTGAAGATCTGCTGACCAACGGCGTGGAGGAGGAGGAGGAGCAGCAGGAGGAGGAGGAAGAGGAGCACAGCAGCAACCGGCAGCTCAACGAGGAGTGGCACTCAGGTGATTTATGATGTCATTAGGTAATGAAGTCATTAGGCTATAGGTAATGATGTCAGTAGACCATAGGTAATGATGTCATCGGACTAGGTAAAGATGTCTTGATTCTGACCTCCAGACAGCAGCGGTGAAGATGCGGAGGAGAAGGAGGAACACCAGGACAGCATCTTCAGCCGTCTGGAGGAGCTGCGCTTCAACCTGGAGCAGCTGATGGGCTTCGAGAACTTCATCGAGGCCTACAACAAGATCAAGGTAAGGACCCTCTCAGCTCTCCAGACCTCCTGAACCCCTCCAGACCTCCTGAACCCCTCCAGACCTCCTGAACCCCTCTAGACCTCCTGAACCCCTCTAGACATCCTGAACCCCTCCAGACCTCCTGAACCCCTCCAGACCTCCTAAACCCCTCCAGACCTCCTGAACCCCTCCAGACCTCTTGAACCCATTGTCATGTAACGGGATGCTCTCCCTGTGTGATGAAGGCTATCCACGAGGATGAGGAGGAGAGCATTGAGCTGGGCTCCAGCTTGGTGCTAAGCATCCTGGGAACCCAGCACCAGCACCTGTACCCCAACATCCTGCACCTGGTCATGGCAGATGGGGCCTACCAAGAAGGTGAGTGGCCTCCTCATCCACTGGCTCCTTTTGGTCTAGAAGGACTTTCTCTTCTGGCTGCTTTTCTTAGGTTTTCTGTTTTCTTTTGTTACTTCTAACAACGGGTACTTCAAACTGTCAAACAGGAATTATGATGGTTATATTCCAACTCCCCCTCCTGAGGTCAGTGAAGAAACACAACACCCTGTTCTAACAGCCTCTTTCCTTGTTCCCTCTCTCCTTGTTCCCTCTCTCTTTGGTCCCTCTCTCCTTGTTCCCTCTCTCCTTGTTCCCTCTCTCCTTTATCTCTCTCTCCTAGATAATGATGAGTAGCCGGTAAAGTCCCGGTAATGTGCCGGTAATGTGCTGGTCTTCAGATGTCTTCCTGGGACAGAAGGTCTATGCATGGAGTCGTAGCGTCACATCTGAAAGTGTTTCAGGCACACTTGCATGATGGGTAATGTGGTTCACGTGACAGCCTGCAGCCTGTATCTCTAATCAGCACCCGACACGATGCTCTGAGTCATGTTGCTACATGAAGTGCATTAGCCAGTCTGTGTTCTCACTAACCAAAGGTCTGCTCCTTTCCCTTCTGTCACCTACATACCGATGTGTGTGTGTCTCAAATTATTCAAGTGTTGTTCCGATTCTTTTTTCAGACACTTTGTTCTAAATGATGTTCCACATTCCATGATCTTCTAGAGTTGTAGTTCACTGTTGTCCATACGGATGTTGTCGTTGTGTTGTTCTGAGGAGCCGGTTGAGGACTTCTCTGCTTTAGGTGCTCGTACACTGAATGTGGTGCCACCAGCACCTTCCCACTCCTCCACCCGAGAAGGAGTGGGACGCTATCCACCTGTTTTACACACCGCCATGATGACACAAAACCAGTCCAACCTCTTTTTCCTACAGCCTTTTCGTCAGACGGAGAATAGGACACTTTAACAGACACATTTTCTTTTCTACTTGTTTCTACTCGTTCATTTAACACAAGCCCCTTCTGAAGCCCCTTCTGAAGATGTCTGTCTGGTTGCCGTGGTATGCCAAGGTGGCTAATATGGTGGTGTCAGATATTCCACTGAAATGACGTGGATGGAGTTCACATGAAATGGGAAAAATATTGTAATTCTTTCTAGAAAATAAACAAACGTTTTGAACAAACTGAGCCTTGGTCCTTTCTGCTGAACGGTTTTACCAACATAGAGGAATGCTTTCCCATACTCATTGTGTCTGTTGTTTCTGCGTTACACTTTCTTTTACATTATTTCTTTTTCGTCTTTTACTTGTAGGACACTGAGATATTTCTGTGTAAAGGTTTAACGGCTTTTAGTTTTTAATTATAATGGCAACAAAACGCTGGAGAGCCATGATTTACTGCTAAGATTATCCTTATTAATATTAATCTTGTTGAACTCATTCTTATTGATGCCAGCTTGGTATTGATTGTTTCATGTCTGGAGAACTCCAGGCTGATCACCAAGGTCCCCACAGGTGATAAGAATAGATTCATAACCATACCATCATCTGTCTATAGAATAATACAATCATCTGTTTGTCTATAATAACCATACAATCATCTGTTTGTCTATAGAATAATACAATCATCTGTTTGTCTATAATAACCATACAATCATCTGTTTGTCTATAATAATATAATGTTTTGTCTATAATATAATGATCTGTTTTGTCTATAATAATATAATAAGTTTGTCTATAATAACGATAGAATAAGTCTGTTTTTAACAATAGAATAGGTTTGGACCATAGACTGGATCCTCGATGTCTACATGGTCTCTCCTAGCCCTCTCCTAGCTGGGCATCAGGAATGAGCTGTGAGGACTGGAACAGGAAACATGGTGGATGACAGTGTGAACCACAGTAAGTAGTATTTGAAAAGCGCTGCGTCCATAACCCCAGGCCGTGTGGGGGGGGGGGGGGGGGGGGGGGGTTCATCAGAGAGGAAGAGTGTTTTCACGGTCTTCTGAACAGCATCCAAAACAAACCCAGCAATGGCTCCTTTAATACTGCGAGACTATTCTCCAGATAAACATTTCTATGCATTATTAGGGAACCTAACGGCATGTCTAATAGGTGTGTGTTTCAGCCTTGGCTCTTGGAAGACCCACAGTTCATCCTCAACCCTAAGTCTGAAGGCTCTTTGTCCCGGCTCTGATCCAACGGATTCCCTCCGGCTCGTTTAGGAACCCTAAGGATTCAGAGCCGCTCCACTTGTTCTCAAGAACACGCCTCCTTCTTCATACCGGGGACATAGCTCTACTGCGTCAGGACGAATGGAATCTCGGATCTTCCCAAATGTGCTGTCGCTACTTCAACGCTACGTGTGCTACGTGGTGATGACACCGTGGGGGGGGGGGGGGGGGGCATCTCTCTTCCTCCTGGTGGTTCTGGAGACCAACCCGGTCCTGGTGGTTCTAGAGACCAACCCGGTCCTGGTGGTTCTAGAGACCAACCCGGTCCTGGTGGTTCTAGAGACCAACCCGGTCCTGGTGGTTCTAGAGACCAACCCGGTCCTGGTGGTTCTAGAGACCAACCCGGTCCTGGTGGTTCTGGAGACCAACCCGGTCCTGGTGGTTCTAGAGACCAACCCGGTCCTGGTGGTTCTGGAGACCAACCCGGTCCTGGTGGTTCTGGAGACCAACCCGGTCCTGGTGGTTCTAGAGACCAACCCGGTCCTGGTGGTTCTAGAGACCAACCCGGTCCTGGTGGTTCTAGAGACCAACCCGGTCCTGGTGGTTCTGGAGACCAACCCGGTCCTGGTGGTTCTGGAGACCAACCCGGTCCTGGTGGTTCTGGAGACCAACCCGGTCCTGGTGGTTCTAGAGACCAACCCGGTCCTGGTGGTTCTAGAGACCAACCCGGTCCTGGTGGTTCTAGAGACCAACCCGGTCCTGGTGGTTCTAGAGACCAACCCGGTGTAGGGAGGTGGTGGTGTAGAGAGGTGGTGTAGGGAGGTGGTGTAGGGTGGTGGTGTAGGGAGGTGGTGCAGGGAGGTGGTGTAGGGAGGTGGTGTAGGGTGGTGGTGCAGGGAGGTGGTGGTGCAGGGAGGTGGTGGTGCAGGGAGGTGGTGGTGCAGGGAGCTGTTGTTGGTGGTGTAGGGAGGTGGTGGTGCAGGGAGGTGGTGTAGGGTGGTGGTGTAGGGAGGTGGTGGTGCAGGGAGGTGGTGGTGCAGGGAGGTGGTGCTGGGAGCTGATGGTGCAGGGAGGTGGTGCAGGGAGCTGTTGTTGGTGGTGTAGGGAGGTGGTGGTGCAGGGAGGTGGTGTAGGGAGGTGGTGGTGCAGGGAGGTGGTGCAGGGAGCTGTTGTTGGTGGTATAGGGAGGTGGTGGTGCAGGGAGGTGGTGCAGGGAGGTGGTGGTGTAGGGAGGTGGTGGTGTAGGGAGGTGGTGGTGCAGGGAGGTGGTGGTGCAGGGAGGTGGTGCTGGGAGCTGATGGTGCAGGGAGGTGGTGCAGGGAGCTGGTGGTGGTGGTGTAGGGAGGAGGTGGTGTCGCTCAGAGGGTGTAATGTGGGGGAGGAGTAGACCCAGTGATGAAATACGACCTGAGAGCTGCTGCCAGCCTCTCTATGATCAGTGACACAAACAACCCTCCTCCCCCATCCCTCCCCCCATCCCTCTCCTCCTCCCCCATCCCTCCCCTCCTCCCCCATCCCTCCCCTCCTCCCCCATCCCTCCCCTCCTCCCCCATCCCTCCCCTCCTTTTCTCCCTATTTCCATTGAATTTAATATCATCTATTTAGTTATCTTAAGCTTCATATAACTTCTATAACATGGTATTTACTAAATAGTATTCAAAGGGCTGAAAGGGAAAGTGTCTGTCTGTTGTTGAAACCGAAGGCTGAGTTTGTGACACATCGTTATGCCAATCACACCCTGACTTTTGCACCTCCTACCTCCTCCTCCCCGCTCCCTCCTGCACCTCCCCTCTCTCCTCCTCCCCGCTCCCTCATGCACCTCCCCTCTCTCCTCCTCCCCTCTCGCTGCCCCTCCCCTCCCCTCTCCCCTCCTCCCCTCTCGCTGCCCCTCCCCTCCCCTCTCCCCTCCTCCCCTCTCGCTGCCCCTCCTCTCCCCTCCTCCCCTCTCGCTGCCCCTCCTCCCCTCCCCCCTCCCCCCTCCTCCCCCGCTTGTTCAGCACACTAGTGTTCTCTCGTCATGGCGCTGGACTCCGGCAGCTGGAGTTCGGACTCGCGGCGCTGCGTCGGCGAGTAGTAACGAGTGGATACTGCGGCTTACGTGTACTACTGCTGTAGTACAAGTACTAGAGCAAAGTACTGCGTGTTGGTAGTACTTCTGGGAGCCGTTAACTGAAGTAAAGAAGTCAGCGCGCGATTCCCGCTAGCTTGCTAATAGCGCGAGGCGAGGAGCAGAAAGAGGGGACTCTTGTTTTGGAGCAGAGGACTCTTGTTTTGGAGCAGAGGACTCTTGTTTTGGAGGAGAGGACTCTTGTTTTGGAGCAGAGAACTCTTGTTTTGGAAGGAGAGGACTCTTGTTTTGGAGCAGAGGACTCTTGTTTTGGAGGAGAGGACTCGTTTTGGAGGAGAGGACTCTTGTTTTGGGAGGAGAGGACTCTTGTTTTGAGAGGAGAGGACTCTTGTTTTGGGAGGAGAGGACTCTTGTTTTGGAAGGAGACTACTCTTGTTTTGGAGGAGAGGGCTCTTGTTTTGGAAGATTGGACTCTTGTTTTGAAAGAGGTAAGTTTCTTAATTTCATTGGATAACTCGTGATGTCACTTTTATGATGAACATGATGTGTTTGTAACTTACTTCGCGACTTTCGGACCCCCAACATTGAAGTTGCAAGTCTGTTAGCACTATGCTACCGAGCTAGCCGAACTTAACAACTAATTAAGACGCGGCCAGCCTCAGACCGACATGCTTGATTATCAGAAGAACTTCTAACAAGTGCCGAGGGCTGTGACGTCACTGAGCCGCCGAAGATAATGGACAGTACAAAGCACCAAAACACGTAACCCGGTGAGCCTGTGCTGTACTGGTTTATCAGGTGTGCCTCTTTAAACGTGGCGTCACACCAACGACGGCTCGGTGACTTCAGCGGAGCGTCCTTAAGGTGAGGGCCTTCGTCCGCCTGGTGACGGGTGAAGGCGTGAGGAAGCCGTCTGTGTGGCCTCGGCGAGGGGTCTGAACGTTGTGTTTCACCCGCGCTGTGCGTTATTGATCCAGACTGCAGAATGAACGACATGAAGCCCCGGGGCCCTGATCATGTGTTCACCTCTGTCCAGGCGATGGCGGCGCCGCGGCCCTAGCCGAGGCATGGGCGTGACGTGACCCGGCTGCTGCTCTTCCTCTTCGTCACCGCCACCGTCCCCGCCCCCCCCCCCCCCCCCCCCCCCCCCCCCCCCCGGGGAAGAGATGGAGGAATCGGTCCTGCTGGACCTGCTGGAGTGCCCGGTGTGTCTGGAGCGGCTGGACGCGTCGGCCAAGGTGCTGCCCTGCCAGCACACCTTCTGCCGGCGCTGCCTGCTGGGCATCGTGGGCTCGCGGGCCGAGCTGCGCTGCCCCGAGTGCCGCACGCTGGTGGAGAGCGCCGTGGACGCGCTGCCCAGCAACATCCTGCTGGTGCGCCTGCTGGACGGCATCAAACAACGGCCCCGCCGGCCCGCGCCCTCCGGCCCGGCGGCCGGCTCCAACGGCACCGCGGCCGCCCGGCCCCCGGGCCCCCGGGAGCCGGGCCCCTCCGCCGCGCAGCCCCAACGCGCCCAGGCCAAGAGCAGCGTCGTGCGGGTAAGTCTGCTCTCCGCGGGGGGGTCCGCGGGGGGGTCCGCGGGGGGGTCCGCGGGGGGGTCCGCGGGTCGGACGGTGTGTGTGGTGAGCGCAGCATGGCTGAGCTCAACAGCTCCAGCACCTCCTGGTCTGGCTGCAATAGACTACCGTAACACCTGGGTTTATGGTTCAATGAAGATGATTGTTTTTATTTACAGGGGGGGGGGGGGGGGGGGGGGGTAGCCTAGTGGTCAGAGTGTTTGACTCCCAGCTGAAAGGCTGTGGGTTCAAACCCCCCCAGTGTCCGCAGTCTACCTGCCCCCCAAGGCCTTCCTGCTCTGTAATGACAGGCTATCTGAATCCACTGTAGTCTCTGGATAAATGACGTAATGGTAGAAGTAGTGTTTGTTTTTGTGTGTGAGAACGCTAGCATCATTAGCGTGTCAGTTCTGAATCCACACAGGCACTCAGCATCCCCGCTCGTGATGAAGAGGGTGTATCTTCAGAGGGTGTATCTTCGTCGTGATGAAGAGGGTGTATCTTCATTGTGATGAAGAGGGTGTATCTTCATCGTGATGAAGAGGGTGTATCTTCATCGTGATGAAGAGGGTGTATCTTCATCGTGATGAAGAGGGTGTATCTTCGTCGTGATGAAGAGGGTGTATCTTCATCGTGATGAAGAGGGTGTATCTTCGTCGTGATGAAGAGGGTGAATCTTCGTCGTGATGAAGAGGGTGTATCTTCAGAGGGTGTATCTTCAGAGGGTGTATCTTCGTCGTGATGAAGAGGGTGTATCTTCATCTTTGGGCTCTGCTGTTTCCTTGTCATGCTGTACACTTCAGTCACTAAAGTGTGGTGGGGGTGATGGGAGCTTCAACAGCAGTGGTTCCTCATGTTAAACCATCCATAAACCTGTAGAAGGCAGCGCCAGCCAATAAGAAGATACAGTGGACTTCATTGATCCCAGGCGGGACAGGATGAATAGAGCTGTATTTAATAGAAGTCTCCCTGATGTTCACCCGTGTAATCCTCTCTAGAACGTGTGTGCCTACGCTCTGGAATAAGCCAGTGCGACGAGGCAGATCTAGTGAGACGCTTTGAGTCAGAACAATAGCTGCATCTCCACACTAGACGACACGGGGGGGGTAGGGGGGGGAGGGGGAGGAGGAGGAGGAGGAGGGGGAGAGGGGGGGAGGAGGAGGGGAGGAGGAGGAGGAGGAGGAGGGGGGGAGGAGGAGGAGGAGGAGGAGGGGGAGAGGGGGGGAGGAGGAGGAGGGGGAGAGGGGGGAGGAGGAGGTAATTACGGGGCGTGTTGGAGGAGCTGAGGGTGGAGGTTTTCAGAGGTGAGGTGTGTGGGTGGTGTTTGGAGAATCCAGCTGAAACGCAGAACCAGAATATTCCAGATAGGCGTCGCCATAATCCTCCCTGCTTGGAAGTTCTTCATTTTCTCTGTTACTTCAGATGGAGAAAATTCAAAAGGTCTTTTCTCCATTACTTTGAATGGCGGGCCAGTCTAAAGTACGTCAGTCCCACGGTCTGGGTTTGTGTCCAACCGGGGGAAGCCTGTTCAGGTGCTAAAGCTGCTAGGTAAGCTTTAGCACCACACTGTGTAACTTTGATTTCCCTCCCTGACCATTAACACATATAGAATATATACCTTTGGAGAGATCTGACGTATGCAGCTCTCAGCAGGATGGCTTGTACAGAGCATGTGCTTCTGTGTGGGGGTGGTTCTGTAGGATGCCCTGGGGTCCGGGTTCGATGCCCTACACCAGGGGCTTCTAAAGCGGTTCATCTTGGGGAACGGCCCCTTCAGTCCGTGGGCGAACGCTCGGAGCCCTCTGCACACTTTGTGGTGGGGCCCTCTGCACACTTTGTGGTGGGGCCCTCTGTTTTGACCACTGAACAACAGCCACGGTGTCAGTATGACGCACTGCAAGGAGGAGTTGCATCCCGGCTGTTCAGTCAAGGCAGCGGCCGAGCGGTTCCTTACAACGCTCAACACGGCCAGACTCCAAAGATCCTGGGGGCCCTCGCAAGGTCTCACAGCTGTCCCTGACTTAGTGGCAGCTCAGAGAGAGAGAGAGAGAGAGAGAGAGAGAGAGAGAGAGAGAGAGAGAGAGAGAGAGAGAGAGAGAGAGAGAGAGAGAGAGAGAGAGAGAGAGAGAGAGAGAGAGAGAGAGAGAGAGAGAGAGAGAGAGAGAGAGAGAGAGAGAGAGAGAGAGAGAGAGAGAGAGAGAGAGAGAGAGAGAGAGAGAGAGAGAGAGAGAGAGAGAGAGAGAGAGAGAGCAGAGAACAGACGCGACCATGCAGGTGGAAGACTTTGTGGACATAAAAGACCAGATCAAAGGTCTGGACTCTGGCCCAGACTGGTCTGTAGCCGGTGCCTGGGCCTCTCTACAACTGGTTCGCTTCAGTGCTTCTGTTTCACACAAGTTACAACCCCCACTGCACCCCCCCCACTACAACCCCCCCCCCCCCCCCCTCCCCCCTCTGGAGCTGTTGTTGGATAGATTGACAAAGTGGGGACAGTACTTGGACCTTAGATTCTATACTAGCGGTTACTACTGCCCTAGAGCTGATAACTGTAGAGGCTTCACTGTAACATGTGGAGACTGTTGGGACCGGAGAAGACGACCGTAGTCCTATCATAGGTCATAGGTATCCTATCATAGGTCAGCGCCTTGATCCAAATCCCCTTCTGAACTGCCCATCATAAATCCTGCTGTCCCCTGTCGACGTGGAGGACAGGAACTGCTTTGTTTTCAGTGGGCGAGAAGAGCATCCGGTCACAGAGCTGCTTGTTCTTATTGGGCCATGAATAATCCACGGCTGGGTGCAGCACTAGAACAACAGCTCTGCCTCCATCAAGGGTGGCTGTGGGGTGAAGGTGTTGGCAGTAAAACAGCCATTTGTGTGTGTGTGTGTGTGTGTGTGTGTTGTCAGCTGTCTGGTCTCAATCTAGCTAACGGTAACCCTGGCTGACGCTAACCCAGGCTAACGCTAACCCAGTCTTAATCTAACCCACGCTAACTCTAACCCATGATTATGGTAATGCTAACCTGGGCTAATGCTAACCCATGCTAACTCTAACCAATGCTAACCCCCATGCAGGCTAACGCTAACCCAGTCTAACTAAGTAAGGCTAACTCTAACGCAGGCTAACGCTAACCCAGTCTAACTAAGTAAGGCTAACTCTAACCCTGGCCTGGTATTTCCTGAAAGGGAAAGCAAAGAGGAAAGTGTTGCATGAGGAGCTGTGGTTGTGTGGCCCCTGATACTGAACCATCTGGAGTGGCCCCCCACTCCCATTACATGCTCTGTGTGGGTCCTGTTTGACTTATCATTTAGTACCTTGTTCACGGAAAATGAACAACAGATTGCTGGAGGTTGCCTTCCCCGTGCGAGTGGTCTGGCCAATGCAAACCGTCTGGGGACTGAAAGGTCAGAGTGCAAGGGTCATGGCTGTCAGGGGGTCGAGGTGAGAGGGAGGAATCCTGCAGGTCTCCTTGGATGTCTCCAATTATCGTTCTGGAGTTAACCCCGCCCGCCCAGAGGGGAAGGCTGTGTCATGCTGGACGTCCCACCCTGGGACCATGTCTTGCTGTTGTAGTTCTCTGTAGAGGTATTTCTTTTGAATGTCTCAATGTAGAGGTAAAGTGTTATTTGGGTATTGTTTCATGGTGGTGTCAGGGTCAGGGCGTAGCATTAGAGGGCCTGTGAAGCCCTCTCTCCCCACAGCTGCTGCAGGACTTGGAGGTTAAATACTGGACTTTCCTTGAACCGTGTTTTTTTTTGTGACTTTATTTTCTATTTCCTCCTTCCTGCTCTTAGTAGTGGATCGTGTTTCCAGAGTGTAGGAATGCTGGTTCTGTCCCCCGCGTTCTGGGGCTCTGTCATTAACATTCCTGCTCCCTCCCGGCTGAGGTTGATGAGTCACACTGGCCCCCTCTGATGACATCATACCACTGGAGCCGGTGCCTCTGGCCACATGGCTGACCTCCCATTCACAACCCCCTAATTACACACACACACACACACACACACACACACACACACACACACACACACACACACACACACACACACACACACACACACACACACACACACACACACACACACACACACACACACTACTTTGGTAAGAATACAGACAGAATAGTGCACTGCATCTTAGTCCATAGCTATATATTTGTACGTATGAGGTTTGTGTGTATGGGGATGTGAGTCTCCAGCTGTGGCTAGGATGTGATTCTCCAGCTGGGTCTACGATATGAGTCTCCAGCTGTGGCTAGGATGTGATTGTCCAGCTGTGTCTAGGATTTGAGTCCCCAGGTGTGTCTGGGATGTGAGTCTCCAGCTGTGGCTAGGATGTGAGTCTCCAGGTGTGGCTAGGATGTGAGTCTCCAGGTGTGTCTGGGATGTGAGTCTCCAGGTGTGTCTGGGATGTGAGTCTCCAGGTGTGTCTGGGATGTGAGTCTCCAGGTGTGTCTGGGATGTGAGTCTCCAGGTGTGTCTAGGATGTGAGTCTCCAGGTGTGGCTAGGATGTGAGTCTCCAGGTGTGTCTGGGATGTGAGTCTCCAGGTGTGTCTGGGATGTGAGTCTCCAGGTGTGTCTGGGATGTGAGTCTCCAGGTGTGTCTAGGATGTGAGTCTCCAGGTGTGGCTAGGATGTGAGTGTCTAGGATGTGAGTCTTCAGCTGTGTCTAGCCTGTATCTAGGCTGTATCTGTATTGGGAAGCAGATGGACTAGAGGGCTTTTAATCCAGAGTATTTATTTGTCAATATTTGACTCATTTTGAAAAACGGGTCAAAATTTCCAATTTACAACCCTGCTGTATGGACTGATTTGTTGTTAAACTTTGTTTCCATGGTAACCAATGGGGACTTGAAGACTCCCAGACAACATGAACCTTGCCTTGTTTCCTCCTATCTCCTATCTCCTGTAACCGTGTGTGTGTGTGTGTGTGTGTGTGTGTGTGTGTGTGTGTGTGTGTGTGTGTGTGTGTGTGTGTGTGTGTGTGTGTGTGTGTGTGTGTGTGTGTGTGTGTGTGTGTGTGTGTGTGTGTGTGTGTGTGTGTGTGTGTGGGCGGTCCCATCTCCCTCTGAGGAATGTGGGACTGTGTGTGGGTCGGTGTTTCTGTGTTGGATCTGCTGAACCTGTCAGGTCTTGTCCTAGCTACCTGGCTGCCTCCATGATGCTCAGATCCAGCCCTCCTTCTGTCTGTCTCTCTGGCTGTCTGTCTGTCTCTCTGGCTGTCTGCCCTCAGCTCGTACGTCTGTCTGTCTCTCTGGCTGTCTGTCTGTCTCTCTGGCTGTCTGCCCTCAGCTCGTATGTCTGTCTGTCTCTCTGGCTGTCTGCCCTCAGCTCGTACGTCTGTCTGTCTCTCTGGCTGTCTGTCTGTCTCTCTGGCTGTCTGCCCTCAGCTCGTATGTCTGTCTGTCTCTCTGGCTGTCTGCCCTCAGCTCGTATGTCTGTCTGTCTCTCTGGCTGTCTGCCCTCAGCTCGTATGTCTGTCTGTCTCTCTGGCTGTCTGTCTGTCTCTCTGGCTGTCTGCCCTCAGCTCGTATGTCTGTCTGTCTCTCTGGCTGTCTGCCCTCAGCTCGTACGTCTGTCTGTCTCTCTGGCTGTCTGCCCTCTGCTCGTATGTCTGTCTGTCTGTCTCTCTGGCTGTCTGCCCTCAGCTCGTATGTCTGTCTGTCTCTCTGGCTGTCTGCCCTCTGCTCGTATGTCTGTCTGTCTCTCTGGCTGTCTGCCCTCAGCTCGTATGTCTGTCTGTCTGTCTCTCTGGCTGTCTGTCTCTGGCTGTCTGCCCTCAGCTCGTATGTCTGTCTGCTCGTCTGCACAGCCCAACCTGTGTGTGACCTGCTGGGTTGGGTTCCAGTGGTTTACAGTTGGGATTCCTTTGAGGCTGAATGCACCTGAATGCCCCAAGGCTGACTCACCTGTAGAGCTACACCTGGGAGTAGGAGGACCTCCAGCCCCTGGGTGGCCCCCAGCCCCCTGGGGGGGGGTCTGGTCCAATAAAGACAAGAAGAGGAAGAAACTGATAGATTGTTGGTTATTGATTGTTTATTGTTCCGATCTGCTGTTCATGTGCCTGTTTGTGATTGGCTGTTGATGTTTTTGATGCTGTTTGCTGTCATCGTACCCCAGGTGGTCCCAGTCGAATCCAGACCTCCTCACCCCCTGTCTCTCAGGTGTAGAGACTAGAACCCCTTCTCACATCTCCATGACAACATCTGGACCCCCCTGTCTCTCAGGTGTAGAGACTAGAACCCCTTCTCACATCTCCATGACAACATCTGGACCCCCCTGTCTCTCAGGTGTAGAGACTAGAACCCCTTCTCACATCTCCATGACAACATCTGGACCCCCCTGTCTCTCAGGTGTAGAGACTAGAACCCCTTCTCACATCTCCATGACAACATGTGGAGCCCCTGTCTCTCAGGTGCTTCCTGTTCTGTAGAGGCCTGCTAGGCCCCATGGACAATCTCACTCACGTGTGAAGGGCGTTGATCGCTGAGGCCCAGTGTTGTGTGGTGATGAGCGTTGCCGTGGCGATGGCGTATGGCTGTGGTCCCCGCTCGGTGGCCCCCGGGTTTAATCTGTTGACGCGTGGACGTTATCACCTCTTCTGTTGCCCCTGACAACCGCATCGCTCCGGGCTGCGATGCTCTGCCATCGGGCCCTAAGGTGTTGGCCCACTGGTTTCCAGGGTGACGGTGATAACCTTGAGGCTAAATGTTTGAGTTGGCAGGTAAAGCTAAACCTGCCTCTGTGGGCGTTATCGGAGGATTGGCTTTTTGTTCAGTTGCAGTCTGATGCAATTCACATTTGAAGTTTTCCCTTACAGGGCAAATGACAAAAACATCTCTTGTGGGAACGCCGAGCGCTCCCTCTGAGAAGCTGGAAGATCCCCTCCACAGCTTTGCTCTTCCTCATGGTAGGGAGAATCGAGCGCTCCCTCTGAGAAGCTGGAAGATCCCCTCCACAGCTTTGCTCTTCCTCATGGTAGGGAGAATCGAGGCGTAGATTAAGTGCAGTGTTTTGGTATCAGTCCGGTCAGGAGGCTGGTGGGCTTTAGGGTTAGCTATCCTGGAGGCCTAGCCTTAGCCTTAGCCTTAGCCCTAGCCCTAGCCCTAAGCCCTAACCCTAATCTCCAGCTGGTCTGATTTGGGAACTAACTCACCACAACAGAACGTTGGTGTCTGGCCCAGACCTCTGGGTGAAGACGGGACCTTCTGCTGTTCTTTATTAGGTTTGGCACACGGTGACAGCAGCACCCTGCAGCACTGTCCTCCTCCACCCAGCCCTCCACCCTGCAGCACTGTCCTCCTCCACCCAGCCCTCCACCCTGCAGCACTGTCCTCCACCCTGCAGCACTGTCCTCCTCCACCCAGCCCTCCACCCTGCAGCACTGTCCTCCACCCTGCAGCACTGTCCTCCTCCACCCAGCCCTCCACCCTGCTGCACTGTCCTCCTCCACCCAGCCCTCCACCCTGCTGCACTGTCCTCCTCCACCCAGCCCTCCACCCTGCTGCACTGTCCTCCTCCACCCAGCCCTCCACCCTGCTGCACTGTCCTCCTCCACCCAGCCCTCCACCCTGCTGCACTGTCCTCCTCCACCCAGCCCTCCACCCTGCAGCACTGTCCTCCTCCACCCAGCCCTCCACCCTGCTGCACTGTCCTCCTCCACCCAGCCCTCCACCCTGCTGCACTGTCCTCCTCCACCCAGCCCTCCACCCTGCTGCACTGTCCTCCTCCACCCAGCCCTCCACCCTGCTGCACTGTCCTCCTCCACCCAGCCCTCCACCCTGCAGCACTGTCCTCCTCCACCCAGCCCTCCACCCTGCTGCACTGTCCTCCTCCACCCAGCCCTCCACCCTGCTGCACTGTCCTCCTCCACCCAGCCCTCCACCCTGCTGCACTGTCCTCCTCCACCCAGCCCTCCACCCTGCAGCACTGTCCTCCTCCACCCAGTCCTCCACCCTGCTGCACTGTCCTCCTCCACCCAGCCCTCCACCCTGCAGCACTGTCCTCCTCCACCCAGCCCTCCACCCTGCAGCACTGTCCTCCTCCACCCAGCCCTCCACCCTGCTGCACTGTCCTCCTCCACCCAGCCCTCCACCCTGCTGCACTGTCCTCCTCCACCCAGCCCTCCACCCTGCAGCACTGTCCTCCACCACCCAGCCCTCCACCCAGCAGCACTGTCCTCCACCCTGCTGCACTGTCCTCCACCCTGCAGCACTGTCCTCCTCCACCCAGCCCTCCACCCTGCTGCACTGTCCTCCTCCACCCAGCCCTCCACCCTGCAGCACTGTCCTCCTCCACCCAGCCCTCCACCCTGCAGCACTGTCCTCCTCCACCCAGCCCTCCACCCTGCAGCACTGTCCTCCTCCACCCAGCCCTCCACCCTGCAGCACTGTCCTCCACCCTGCTGCACTGTCCTCCACCCTGCTGCACTGTCCTCCTCCAGCTGCCTGTCCCTCCACCCTGCAGCACTGTCCTCCACCCTGCTGCACTGTCCTCCACCCTGCTGCACTGTCCTCCACCCTGCTGCACTGTCCTCCACCCTGCAGCACTGTCCTCCACCCTGCTGCACTGTCCTCCACCCTGCTGCACTGTCCTCCACCCTGCAGCACTGTCCTCCACCCTGCAGCACTGTCCTCCACCCTGCTGCACTGTCCTCCACCCTGCTGCACTGTCCTCCACCCTGCAGCACTGTCCTCCACCCTGCTGCACTGTCCTCCACCCTGCTGCACTGTCCTCCACCCTGCTGCACTGTCCTCCACCCTGCTGCACTGTCCTCCACCCTGCTGCACTGTCCTCCACCCTGCAGCACTGTCCTCCACCCTGCTGCACTGTCCTCCACCCTGCTGCACTGTCCTCCACCCTGCAGCACTGTCCTCCACCTGGGCCTCACTCTGCAGGCTTCAGAAGTTCCTGCTCAGCACTTCATATCAGTATTTCCTTCCAGCTAACACTGTTCAATGTCTCACTGCAAAGTGAATGATTAACACTCCAGTGGTTTTTAATTGGCTGTCGTGCAGAACGAGCAGTATCCATACAGTCAACACGCTTCAGTGAGCTCACTCTGTGTAGAAGGTCGATTTTAATGCTCCTGATTCTCTTTAAATGGTGCAGTATGCCATTCGGTCGGCCACAGTTAAGGTGTGTGCGTGTGCGTGCGTGTACGTCTGTGTGTGGGTCTGAGTACACGCGTGTTCATCTGTTTGTGAGAGTATGTGTGTGTTTGTGCGTGTGTGTGAGGACATCTTGTACGTCTGTGTATGTGCTTTCCCCTGCACATGGCCCATTAAATATATATCCTTCCATATTGGATAAAACGTGGAGACTATTTTTAACCTCACTATCAGTACATGGGAGGGGCTAAGGTAAACACCAGCTCTTGTATGCTATGAGTCATTGTGTGGCCATGCCCACCTCAACACCCAGGTACCTAACCTGGGGAAAAACCCAAGAAGGGCAGCTATGACCGCCTGTTTGTAGGGCACATGTGGAAGAGACTAGCATGTAGTTCCTCTAACGGCCTGTAGGTGGTTCACTGTAGAGACTAGCATGTAGTTCCTCTAACGGCCTCTAGGTGGTTCACTGTAGAGGCTAGCATGTAGTTCCTCTAACGGCCTGTAGGTGGTTCACTGTAGAGACTAGCATGTAGTTCCTCTAACGGCCTGTAGGTGGTTCACAGTAGAGACTAGCATGTAGTTCCTCTAACGGCCTCTAGGTGGTTCACTGTAGAGACTAGCATGTAGTTCCTCTAACAGCCTCTAGGTGGTTCACAGTAGAGACTAGCATGTAGTTCCTCTAACGGCCTCTAGGTGGTTCACAGTAGAGACTAGCATGTAGTTCCTCTAACGGCCTCTAGGTGGTTCACAGTAGAGACTAGCATGTAGTTCCTCTAACGGCCTGTAGGTGGTTCACAGTAGAGACTAGCATGTAGTTCCTCTAACGGCCTGTAGGTGGTTCACAGTAGAGACTAGCATGTAGTTCCTCTAACGGCCTTTGGGTGGTGCAGGGTAGGTGGTGGTTGTGTCAGCGGGAAGAAATGTGATTTGATTCTTGTATTTCAAAGCCAATACATGTGTCTTCGTTCGGCTAGTTCTTCATGTGATGTATTTTCCGAGGGCCCGGCGAGGCGGCCATGCGAGGCCTGCCCTCAGTGCGCCAAATATGGCTGGTTTCCGTCACCGGCTGCTAAACTGGTAACAAAACGTCGACCCTCCATAAACACCTTCATAATGGCGGTGTGTAAACCCTCTCGCTAACATGACGGCGTCCGGGAGATAAGCCTCGTTATCTCCCTCTTATACAAAGCACCAAGCCCACCCTGGAGCCAGATGTCTGAGCTGACGGCTCCCCTCTCCCTGGCTCATGAGTAACCAGCGCTGGGTCGCACTCTGACCACGGCCATGTAGAGAGAGGGAGGACACCACGCCGTTTAGACCCTCCTACAGACAGACCCTCCTACAGACAGACCCTCCTACAGACAGACCCTCCTACAGACAGACCCTCCTACAGACCCTCCTACAGACAGACCCTCCTACAGACAGACCCTCCTACAGACAGACCCTCCTACAGACAGACCCTCCTACAGACAGACCCTCCTACAGACAGACCCTCCTACAGACAGACCCTCCTACAGACAGACCCTCCTACAGACAGACCCTGCTACAGACAGACCCTCCTGTCCTACAGACCCTCCTACAGCCTACAGACAGACCCCTCCTGTCCTACAGACCCTCCTACAGACAGACCCTCCTACAGACAGACAGACCCTCCTACAGACAGACCCTGCTACAGACAGACCCTCCTACAGACCCTCCTGCAGACAGACAGACCCTCCTACAGACCCTCCTACAGACAGACCCTCCTACAGACAGACCCTCCTACAGACAGACCCTCCTACAGACAGACCCTCCCACAGACAGACCCTCCTGTCCTACAGACCCTCCTACAGACAGACCCTCCTACAGACAGACCCTCCTACAGACCCTCCTACAGACAGACCCTCCTACAGACAGACCCTCCTGTCCTACAGACCCTCCTACAGACAGACCCTCCTACAGACAGACCCTCTTACAGACAGACCCTCCTACAGACAGACCCTCCTACAGACAGACCCTCCTGTCCTACAGACCCTCCTAAAGCGTCTGAACATGACTAAATAGTAAACAGTCCACTGGTTAGGTCCCCGCTCTGGGATGAAAGAACTGGAACACAGTAGGACGAGGTACGCTCTTCATATCATCAATAACCACATCAGCCAGATGGTTTGGGGATATTTCCAGAGGGTCCCATGTGCGATGATAAAGTACCGTCTTATTTAGCGACCACTAGCCTAAAGACAGTGTTTCAGGCCGAACATCGGCTGCTCTGCATACTAACCGACTCAGCAGGTTAGTCCTCCTATTGGAGGAGCCACGGTTGGAAGGCTGTGATTGGAGGAGCCGGGGCGGTGCAGGTGTCTGGGGTCTGAATGAGACTCTGTCCTCCCCCCCCCCCGCCCCCCCCCCAGAGGACAGTGATCCCATGCTATTCATATTCAGACCAGCCCCCCCTCCCCCTAAGAGGACAGTGATCCCATGCTATTCATATTCAGACCAGCCCCCCCGCACCCCCCCCTCCCCCCCACCCACCCCCCCCCCCCCGGGACAGATCCTGTCTGCTTGGCTTGTATAGTCGCTCAGAGAACCCCCTGTTCTCTCTGACTGGCTTCCTGCTGACCTCTGACCTGTCAGAAGCAGATAAAGGATGAGATGAAGAGGAGAGAGGAAGGTATCTCTGGGAGAGAGAGGGAGACACTGGAGACAGGAAGTTGTGTAACGTAAGAGAAGGAAGTTATGAAACGAAAGAGAGATACTGCGTTTGCAGACTCTTGACAGACGATGATGACCTGCTCTTCAGACCTTTCAACCAATCAGATCTCTCTCGGGGCTCTGTGATTGGTCCTCTGAGCTGGAGGTCAGGGTTTCTGTAGGGTGTGTATGTTTCAACACGTTATTGGCCTTATTCACATGGTGTTTATTCTGGGATGTTTGGTGGCGTCCCTCCTGGATTAGAAGACCTGTACGGTCGAGGCTCTAGCCGAGAAAACGTTACATCATATAGTATAAAGATATGTAGGTCCCACGCTGTGTTTGGCATCAGGGGCCTTTTGTGTAGTAAGCTGCTTCAGCTAGGCTATCTGGCTAGCTTGTTTATTTATTAGGTTTATTACACACACACACACACACACACACACACACACACACACACACACACACACACACACACACACACACACACACACACACACACACACACACACACACACACACACACACACACACACTCATTTTCACACACTCTTAGCCTCTCTCACTGTCGTACATCAACACTCATACACACCCTAGTTCACACAATGCCACACCTGCCTAGCACCGTAGCACAACCACATAGCTCCAGGCTGGTTCCGTAGCCCTTCAAGACTCCTCAGCTAACTCCTGCTCACTGCTAACCTTCTGATAAGTCCCCCTGTCAATGAACGTCATAAAATATATATAGACCGCCTGTCAAAATAGACAACCGGGCATCTTCTGTGTATAAATATAATGTATGTATAACTCCAAATGTACTGTAGCTACTGCTCCGCTACTGCTACTGCTATGAAGGTATCAAATTAGGAAAACATAGCCTAGCATCTCAATGTGTGACCCAGACTGTGTGTGTGTGTGTGTGTGTGTGTGTGTGTGTGTGTGTGTGTGTGTGTGTGTGTGTGTGTGTGTGTGTGTGTGTGTGTGTGTGTGTGTGTGTGTGTGTGTGTGTGTGTGTGTGTGTGTGTGTGTGTGTGCTCACGTGTTCCTATCGGTTCTGTAGAGTTTGAACACAAGTATCAAAGTATTATATGACATGCCTGAGAGTCAGAACCAAGAATGTTCTGTGTGTCTGGTGTGGTTCCTGAGTTATGGAACAGAACCCTCTTTAATTCACCACATTGTTAGGGAACCCATAAATAGCCCAGCAGAACCCCTGCGTGGGGTTTCCAGGACAACCGAGGAGGTTCCGTGGGTCTCGGATGACTCTAGTGTTTCAGGAGGCGAGTGTAGGAGACGAGTGAAGGAGACGAGTGAAGGAGGCGGTGTAGGAGACGAGTGTAGGAGACGAGTGTAGGAGACGAGTGTAGGAGACGAGTGTAGGAGACGAGTGAAGGAGGCGGTGTAGGAGACGTGTGAAGGAGACGAGTGTAGGAGACGAGTGTAGGAGACGAGTGTAGGAGACGAGTGAAGGAGGCGGTGTAGGAGACGAGTGTAGGAGACGAGTGTAGGAGTGTAGGAGACACCATCTAGTCACTGGGAGGTGGGGGCTGTTTTTATGAGTCACGCTGAGACTCATTCATGTGGTTAGGGTTAGCGTGTAGCGGTGGATCTGGGGCGTGGGGGGAAAGTTTGACTACTTTGTCCCAGTACTCTGTGCTCACTGGCAAAGCAACGCTTCCATTGGGTCACAAACCTGTCTGTGCAAACATGCCAATGGAGCACCGGGCCTGTTGGTATTACACACGACCACTATGGTGCGCTACAGTATAGAACGGTCAACTGAACTATATGTTGGTATACTGTTTACCGGACCCTTATAAATACCAGAGAGAAAGTTAGTTTGGATGGTCGTGATGTTACGGTGGAAACTCTCAAGAAATGCTGCATTTACCTGAAAACACATCATTATTTGCTCGTTCAAAAGGTTTACTCCAAAACATTGACTCTTATGGGGGTTGTACTTGTGTCTATGGTATGTGTGCAAGGCTCTCTGTTCTCACGGGGGCTTCCACCCAAACACAAGTATACTGAAGTGCACACAGTCCTACCCTGTTGACTCTGTATCTCCATTAGTGGCTTGGCAGACGTTTGGTTCTCCAACAGCAGAGCATCCGAGACGGGTGCTGAAAGCTCTTGACTTAATCATGAGCTCAGTGACCTCTTCTTTGTAACGGACTACACTGCACTATACTACACTGCACTATACTACACTATACTGCACTACACTGCACTATACTACACTGCACTATACTATACTGCACTATACTATACTGCACTACACTGCACTATACTATACTACACTGCACTATACTACACTATACTGCACTACACTGCACTATACTATACTACACTGCACTATACTACACTGCACTATACTATACTACACTGCACTATACTATACTGCACTGCACTATACTATACTGCACTACACTGCACTATACTATACTACACTGCACTATACTACACTGCACTATACTATACTACACTATACTATACTACACTGCACTATACTATACCACACTATACTGCACCATACTACACCGCACTATACTACACTATACTATACTACACTGCACTTTACTACACTATACTACACTGCACCATACTACACTGCACTATACTATACTACACTACACTATACTACACTACACTGCACCATACTACACTGCACTATACTACACTGCACCATACTATACTACACTGCACTATACTGCACTATACTATACTGCACTGCACTATACTACACTGCACTATACTACACTGCACTATACTATACTACACTATACTACACTATACTATACTACACTGCACTATACTGCACTATACTATACTGCACTGCACTATACTACACTGCACTATACTACACTACACTGCACTACACTGCAATATACTACACCACACAGCACTATACTACACTGCACTATACTACACTACACTATACTATACCACACTGCACTATACTGCACTATACTATACTGCACTGCACTATACTACACTGCACTAGACTACACTGCACTATACTACACTACACTGCACTATACTACACTGCACTATACTACACTATGCTACACTACGCTACACCTGTGGCCACAGGTGGACCTGAGGCTGGAGGTCTGCAGCTAGACGCATCTCCACCTTTTGGGGGGTCAAATGATGTCCCCTTCAGTTAGTCCCTGGTTCCTGCGGTGGAAACAACTTTGGGATTGGGTAGATCTTTTTTGCCGTGTCATTACCATCTATAAAAATGTTTTTATGATTCAATTGTTTAGAGCACAAAATAATTTACAGGAACACAAAGTTCTTTGTAGATCTAGCCTCTTGAGTTTGCTCTCAGAGTGCAGCAGATTGACGCTGCATACAGAGAGTCAACAGGCGGTGGGTGGGTGTGTGTGTCTCTATATGTGTGTGTGCGTGTAGTGCTGGGATAATCCTCCTTTATGCACCAGCATGGTTTCCATGGAGATAGACCGGATATTACCACTCTCTCACCCCCAACAACACCACTCTCTCACCCCCAACAACACCACTCTCTCACCCCCAACAACACCACTCTCTCACCCCAAACAACACCACTCTCTCACCCCCAACAACACCACTCTCTCACCCCCAACAACACCACTCTCTCACCCCCAACAACACCACTCTCTCACCCCCAACAACACCACTCTCTCACCCCCAACAACACCACTCTCACCCCCAACAACACCACTCTCTCACCCCCAACAACACCACTCTCTCACCCCAAACAACACCACTCTCTCACCCCAAACACCACTCTCTTACCCCCAACAACACCACTCTCTCACCCCCAACAACACCACTCTCACCCCCAACAACACCACTCTCTCACCCCAAACAACACCACTCTCTCACCCCAAACACCACTCTCTTACCCCCAACAACACCACTCTCTCACCCCCAACAACACCACTCTCACCCCCAACAACACCACTCTCTCACCCCCAACAACACCACTCTCTCACCCCCAACAACACCACTCTCTCACCCCCAACAACACCACTCTCACCCCCAACAACACCACTCTCTCACCCCCAACAACACCTCTCTCACCCCCAACACAACACCTCTCTCACCCCCAACACAACACCTCTCTCACCCCCAACACAACACCTCTCTCACCCCCAACACAACACCTCTCTCACCCCCAACACAACACCTCTCTCACCCCCAACACAACACCTCTCTCACCCCCAACACAACACCTCTCTCACCCCCAACACAACACCTCTCTCACCCCCAACACAACACCTCTCTCACCCCCAACACAACACCTCTCTCACCCCCAACACAACACCTCTCTCACCCCCAACACAACACCTCTCTCACCCCCAACACAACACCTCTCTCACCCCCAACACAACACCTCTCTCACCCCCAACAACACCACTCTCACCCCCAACAACACCACTCTGCGTAGTTGTGAATCACTTCTGCATAGTGTTTCTTTTGAGCTGTTTACATAGTTGTGAGTCAGTGTTGCGTAGTTTTTTTAGTTCGTGTTGCGTAGTTTCTAACCTGGTTCAAACCGAGCTGTTGAGCTTTTCAACCTGTTTAGTTGAAACCAAAACAAGCCCTGCTCCCAGCTTCTGTTCTTTACCATTAAAAGCAGAATGACACCTCCCTGCCAGACTGGGCGGGTGCCAGGGCCCAGGGCCCCTCTGGGGAGGCCCCGTACTGGGGAGGGACGAGAGAGAGAGAGAGAGAGAGAGAGGGAGAGGGAGAGGGAGAGAGAGAGAGAGAGAGAGAGAGAGAGAGGGAGAGGGAGAGGGAGAGGGAGAGGGAGAGGGAGAGGGAGAGAGAGACTCTGGTTGGGAGGAGAGTTCATGTACTGTAGAACCTCTCTCTCTCTCTCTCGTCATATCTTTACTATATCGCTCTAGTATATCTCTATAGTCATATATCTCTCTATCGTCATATCTCTCTCTCTCGTCATATCTATAGTATATCTATGTAGTCATATCTCTCTCTCGTCATATCTCTATAGTATCTCTCTCTCTCTCTCTCTCTCTCTCTCTCTCTCTCTCTCTCTCTCTCTCTCTCTCTCTCTCTCTCTCTCTCTCTCTCTCTCTCTCTCTCTCTCTCTCTCTCTCTCTCTCTCTCTCTCTCTCTCTCTCTCTCTCTCTCTCTCTATAGTATATCTCCATCTCTATAGTATATCTCCATCTCTATAGTATATCTCATATATCTATAGCTCTCTATAGTATATCTCTATAGTATATATCTGTAGTATATCTATCTCTATAGTATATATCTATATCTCTATAGTTATAGTATATCTCTATAGTATATCTATAGTATATCTATAGTATAGCTATTGCTCAGTCCCCAGGGCTCCAGTGTTGGAGGTGATTGTCATTCTGGACACTGTGTGGAGGTGGTCTGGGACCAGTAGGGTCCCCTCAATAGGCCTCATTGATGCTTCCCTCCTCCTCCCCCTCCCCCGTCTCCCCAGAATTGTCACCCCTGAATGGGTCTTTCAGGGCTTCGGGCCTCCAGACCCTAGGTCCCCAAGGGCCCCTGGAGCCATTAGTCAACTGAGCTCATCCCACTGGGAGTCCAACACATCCACTCCCAACCAAAAGGTTCTGGGTTAGTTCCCCAAGTCCCCACAGTCCACATTTAGGCCTCCTGCAGCAAGATGCCCCCTAATCCCTTCATGGCTCCTTAATGACCTGTCTCTGTACTGTCTAACCCCTACCTGCTCCTTAATGACTTGTCTCTGTACTGTCTAACCCCTACCTGCTCCTTATTGACCTGTCTCTGTACTGTCTAACCCCTTCCTGCTCCTTAATGACCTGTCTCTGTACTGTCTAACCCCTACCTGCTCCTTAATGACCTGTCTCTGTACTGTCTAACCCCTACCTGCTCCTTAATGACCTGTCTCTGTACTGTCTAACCCCTACCTGCTCCTTAATGACCTGTCTCTGTACTGTCTAACCCCTACCTGCTCCTTAATGACCTGTCTCTGTACTGTCTAACCCCTACCTGCTCCTTAATGACCTGTCTCTGTACTGTCTAACCCCTACCTGCTCCTTAATGACCTGTCTCTGTACTGTCTAACCCCTACCTGCTCCTTAATGACCTGTCTCTGAATCCATTGGAAGTAACCTTGGTTACCAGCGTCAGCTAAGTGACTACATTACCTACACTATGGTACACTTTAGGTGAGAAGCAAAACATAACATGAGCACATGGTTCTAGTGCGGGCCGTTGGAGAACCATTCAGTTAGCTGGTTAGTGCGTACGCTAACACTGGAACATGTATCACCACATGCTACTGGTTTGTAACGTGAAGGCGTGTCAGGGTCTGTTACTGGTTTGTAACGTGAAGGCGTGTCAGTCTGTTACTGGTTTGTAACGTGAAGGCGTGTCAGGGTCTGTTACTGGTTTGTAACGTGAAGGCGTGTCAGGGTCTGTTACTGGTTTGTAACGTGAAGGCGTGTCAGGATTAGTTAACTCCTCCTCCTTCCTGTCTCAGGGCGGTGGTAACCCCTCCTCCTTCCTGTCTCAGGGCGGTGGTAACTCCTCCTCCTTCCTGTCTCAGGGCGGTGGTAACTCCTCCTCCTTCCTGTCTCAGGGCGGTGGTAACCCCTCCTCCTTCCTGTCTCAGGGCGGTGGTAACTCCTCCTCCTTCCTGTCTCAGGGCGGTGGTAACCCCTCCTCCTTCCTGTCTCAGGGCGGGGCCCAGCTCCCGTGTGCCAAGGCTCTCTACAACTACGACGGCAAGGAACCCGGGGACCTGAAGTTCACCAAGGGTGATGTCATCATCCTGCGCCGGCAGGTGGACGAGAACTGGTACCACGGGGAGATGGGCGGGGTCCACGGCTTCTTCCCCACCAACTTCGTCCAGATCGTGAAAGCGCTGCCTCAGCCGCCGCCCCAGTGCAAAGCCCTGTACGACTTTGAGCTCAAGGACAAGGAGGCGGACAAGGACTGCCTGCCCTTCTCCAAGGTGAGCCAATCACAGCCCGGCAGCTCTGGCTCCTCCACCCAACCACGCCTCCATCTGTTAGATGTTATGGGCACGTTGTGATGGTGTATCTGGGATGACGAGAGTACAGGTACACTGTGCCTTCGTTACACGTGGATTCAATAAAACATTACACGGGCCATATTCCTTTAATTAAATCTCCCCCCTGTTGTTAATTAATTTCTTCCCATGAAGATGAAACGCTGACTAGACGGCTTTCTAAGTGCCGCCTAGGGTTCAGCTCCAAAGTGGTGTGGCTCAAGTTTCCTTTAATAAAACATCTCTCTTTATTCTGCGTTCATGTTCTTTCTCCCTAGGAGCTTCTGTCTTTAGATCACATGTACTTTAGTAGCTTCTGTCTTTAGATCACATGTACTTTAGTAGCTTCTGTCTTTAGATCACATGTACTTTAGTAGCTTCTGTCTTTAGATCACATGTACTTTAGGAGCTTCTGTCTTTAGATCACATGTACTTTAGTAGCTTCTGTCTTTAGATCACATGTACTTTAGTAGCTTCTGTCTTTAGATCACATGTACTTTAGTAGCTTCTGTCTTTAGATCACATGTACTTTAGCAGCTTCTGTCTTTAGATCACATGTACTTTAGTAGCTTCTATCTTTAGATCACATGTACTTTAGTAGCTTCTGTCTTTAGATCACATGTACTTTAGTAGCTTCTGTCTTTAGATCACATGTACTTTAGTAGCTTCTGTCTTTAGATCACATGTACTTTAGTAGCTTCTGTCTTTAGATCACATGTACTTTAGGAGCTTCTGTCTTTAGATCACATGTACTTTAGGAGCTTCTGTCTTTAGATCACATGTACTTTAGGAGCTTCTGTCTTTAGATCACATGTACTTTAGTAGCTTCTGTCTTTAGATCACATGTACTTTAGTAGCTTCTGTCTTTAGATCACATGTACTTTAGCAGCTTCTGTCTTTAGATCACATGTACTTTAGTAGCTTCTGTCTTTAGATCACATGTACTTTAGGAGCTTCTGTCTTTAGATCACATGTACTTTAGTAGCTTCTGTCTTTAGATCACATGTACTTTAGTAGCTTCTGTCTTTAGATCACATGTACTTTAGGAGCTTCTGTCTTTAGATCACATGTACTTTAGTAGCTTCTGTCTTTAGATCACATGTACTTTAGTAGCTTCTGTCTTTAGATCACATGTACTTTAGTAGCTTCTGTCTTTAGATCACATGTACTTTAGTAGCTTCTGTCTTTAGATCACATGTACTTTAGTAGCTTCTGTCTTTAGATCGCATGTACTTTAGCAGCTTCTGTCTTTAGATCACATGTACTTTAGGAGCTTCTGTCTTTAGATCACATGTACTTTAGTAGCTTCTGTCTTTAGATCACATGTACTTTAGCAGCTTCTGTCTTTAGATCACATGTACTTTAGTAGCTTCTGTCTTTAGATCACATGTACTTTAGGAGCTTCTGTCTTTAGATCACATGTACTTTAGTAGCTTCTGTCTTTAGATCACATGTACTTTAGGAGCTTCTGTCTTTAGATCACATGTACTTTAGGAGCTTCTGTCTTTAGATCACATGTACTTTAGCAGCTTCTGTCTTTAGATCACATGTACTTTAGTAGCTTCTGTCTTTAGATCACATGTACTTTAGTAGCTTCTGTCTTTAGATCACATGTACTTTAGTAGCTTCTGTCTTTAGATCACATGTACTTTAGCAGCTTCTGTCTTTAGATCACATGTACTTTAGTAGCTTCTGTCTTTAGATCACATGTACTTTAGGAGCTTCTGTCTTTAGATCACATGTACTTTAGGAGCTTCTGTCTTTAGATCACATGTACTTTAGTAGCTTCTGTCTTTAGATCACATGTACTTTAGGAGCTTCTGTCTTTAGATCACATGTACTTTAGGAGCTTCTGTCTTTAGATCACATGTACTTTAGGAGCTTCTGTCTTTAGATCACATGTACTTTAGGAGCTTCTGTCTTAAGATCACATGTACTTTAGTAGCTTCTGTCTTTAGATCACATGTACTTTAGTAGCTTCTGTCTTTAGATCACATGTACTTTAGTAGCTTCTGTCTTTAGATCACATGTACTTTAGCAGCTTCTGTCTTTAGATCACATGTACTTTAGTAGCTTGTTTCTCTAATATCACATGTACTTTAGTAGCTTCTGTCTTTAGATCACATGTACTTTAGTAGCTTGTTTCTCTAATATCACATGTACTTTAGTAGCTTGTTTCTCTAATATCACATGTACTTTAGTAGCTTGTTTCTCTAATATCACATGTACTTTAGTAGCTTGTTTCTCTAATATCACATGTACTTTAGTAGCTTGTTTCTCTAATATCACATGTACTTTAGCAGCTTGTTTCTCTAATATCACATGTACTTTAGTAGCTTGTTTCTCTAATATCACATGTACTTTAGCAGCTTGTTTCTCTAATATCACATGTACTTTAGTAGCTTGTTTCTCTAATATCACATGTACATTAGCAGCATGTTTCTCTAATATCACATGTACTTTAGTAGCTTGTTTCTCTAATATCACATGTACTTTAATAGCTTGTTTCTCTAATATCACATATACTTTAGTAGCTTGTATGCTAACAGCCTTGTCCTTTGTTTCGGGGATTTCAGGACGATATTCTCACCGTCATTCGGAGAGTGGATGAAAACTGGGCAGAGGGCATGCTGGGGGATAAAATTGGGATTTTCCCCATCTCCTACGTTGAGGTAAGACGGCTAAACTCACCAAACTTCACAGAACGCCCCCCCTCCCTAAGACAGCCTCACCCCCCCTCCCTAAGACAGCCTCACCCCCCCTCCCTAAGACAGCCTCACCCCCCCTCCCTAAGACAGCCTCACCCCCCCTCCCTAGGACAGCCTCACCCCCCTCCCTAAGACAGCCTCACCCCCCCTCCCTAGGACAGCCTCACCCCCCCTCCCTAGGACAGCCTCACCCCCCCTCCCTAAGACAGCCTCACCCCCCCCTCCCTAAGACAGCCTCACCCCCCCTCCCTAGGACAGCCTCATCCCCCCTCCCTAAGACAGCCTCACCCCCCCTCCCTAAGACAGCCTCACCCCCCCCTCCCTAAGACAGCCTCACCCCCCCTCCCTAAGACAGCCTCACCCCCCTCCCTAAGACAGCCTCACCCCCCCTCCCTAAGACAGCCTCACCCCCCTCCCTAGGACAGCCTCATCCCCCTCCCTAAGACAGCCTCACCCCCCCTCCCTAAGACAGCCTCACCCCCCCCTCCCTAAGACAGCCTCACCCCCCCTCCCTAGGACAGCCTCATCCCCCTCCCTAAGACAGCCTCACCCCCCCTCCCTAAGACAGCCTCACCCCCCTCCCTAGGACAGCCTCATCCCCCTCCCTAAGACAGCCTCACCCCCCCTCCCTAAGACAGCCTCACCCCCCCTCCCTAAGACAGCCTCACCCCCCTCCCTAGGACAGCCTCATCCCCCTCCCTAAGACAGCCTCACCCCCCTCCCTAGGACAGCCTCATCCCCCTCCCTAAGACAGCCTCACCCCCCCTCCCTAAGACAGCCTCACCCCCCTCCCTAGGACAGCCTCATCCCCCTCCCTAAGACAGCCTCACCCCCCCTCCCTAAGACAGCCTCACCCCCCCTCCCTAAGACAGCCTCACCCCCCTCCCTAGGACAGCCTCATCCCCCTCCCTAAGACAGCCTCACCCCCCCTCCCTAAGACAGCCTCACCCCCCCTCCCTAAGACAGCCTCACCCCCCTCCCTAGGACAGCCTCATCCCCCTCCCTAAGACAGCCTCACCCCCCCTCCCTAAGACAGCCTCACCCCCCTCCCTAGGACAGCCTCATCCCCCTCCCTAAGACAGCCTCACCCCCCCTCCCTAAGACAGCCTCACCCCCCTCCCTAGGACAGCCTCATCCCCCTCCCTAAGACAGCCTCACCCCCCCTCCCTAAGACAGCCTCACCCCCCCTACCTAGACAGCCTCACCCCCCCTCCCTAGGACAGCCTCACCCCCCTCCCCGCCTCAGAACACGTCAGGGCGGTGTGGTGGGACAGTGTGGGGGGGACGGTGTGGGGGGGACGGTGTGGGACAGTGTGGGGGGGACAGTGTGGGGGGGACGGTGTGGGGGGGACGGTGTGGGGGGGGGACGGTGAGTCTGAGGTTCCTCATCAGCACCTCGAGGAAGGCCTGTAGGTCTTTCTCCCTCTCCTGCACTGTGGACCCCAGCATGTGTTTGATGTGGGAGAGGTACAGCATGGCCCACCCCCTGCACCACCACTACATAGCGATGGTTTATTAGCCGCTAACCGCTACAAAGCGATGGTTTATTAGCCGCTAACCGCTACAAAGCGATGGTTTATTAGCCGCTAACCGCTACAAAGCGATGGTTTATTAGCCGCTAACCGCTACATAGCGATGGTTTATTAGCCGCTAACCGCTACAAAGCGATGGTTTATTAGCCGCTAACCGCTACAAAGCGATGGTTTATTAGCCGCTAACCGCTACAAAGCGATGGTTTATTAGCCGCTAACCGCTACATAGCGATGGTTTATTAGCCGCTAACCGCTACAAAGCGATGGTTTATTAGCCGCTAACCGCTACAAAGCGATGGTTTATTAGCCGCTAACCGCTACAAAGCGATGGTTTATTAGCCGCTAACCGCTACATAGCGATGGTTTATTAGCCGCTAACCGCTACAAAGCGATGGTTTATTAGCCGCTAACCGCTACAAAGCGATGGTTTATTAGCCGCTAACCGCTACAAAGCGATGGTTTATTAGCCGCTAACCGCTACATAGCGATGGTTTATTAGCCGCTAACCGCTACAAAGCGATGGTTTATTAGCCGCTAACCGCTACAAAGCGATGGTTTATTAGCCGCTAACCGCTACATAGCGATGGTTTATTAGCCGCTAACCGCTACAAAGCGATGGTTTATTAGCCGCTAACCGCTACAAAGCGATGGTTTATTAGCCGCTAACCGCTACATAGCGATGGTTTATTAGCCGCTAACCGCTACATAGCGATGGTTTATTAGCCGCTAACCGCTACAAAGGGACGAGCATGTAAATGTACATAGCAGTAGAAAGTTCCTGTGGTGGGTTAGCTCCTGCAGCTTATCCAGAGCCTTTACAGGACTTAGCTGGGCCACTGGCTCCATGACGGGGGGGCTCTGGCCACTGGCTCCGTGACGGGGGGGCTCTGAGCACTGGCTCCGTGACGGGGGGCTCTGACCACTGGCTCCGTGACGGGGGGCTCTGAGCACTGGCTCCGTGACGGGGGGGCTCTGACCACTGGCTCCGTGACGGGGGGGCTCTGAGCACTGGCTCCGTGACGGGGGGCTCTGACCACTGGCTCCGTGACGGGGGGGCTCTGAGCACTGGCTCCGTGACGGGGGGGGCTCTGACCACTGGCTCCGTGACGGGGGGGCTCTGACCACTGGCTCCGTGACGGGGGGGCTCTGAGCAGCCTCGCCACGCAGGCGGACTCATGGTAAAGGTGTTGGCGTCTCCCCTCCCAGTTCAACGCGGCGGCCCGCCACCTGGTGGAGCTGGACAAGCCCTCGGACTCCGGCGGGGACTGGGCCGAGGGCCCGTCCCCGGGGGCCCACGGCGCCGGGGCTCCGCGGGGGGCCGGGGAGAAGAAGAACACGAAGAAGAGGCACTCCTTCACCTCCCTCACCATGTCCCACAAGCCCTCCCTGGCCCCGCCCCCCCAGCGCCACTCCATGGAGATCAGCGGGCCGGTCCTCATCAGCTCCTCCAACCCCACCGCCGCCGCGCGCATCGGGGAGCTCAGCGGAGGGCTGTCCTGCAGCGCCCCCTCCCAGGTGAGACACGCCCCTCCCAGGTGAGACATCCCCCTCCCAGGTGAGACATGCCCCTCCAAGGGGAGACACGCCCCTCCCAGCTAGGACACCCCCCTCCCAGGTGAGACATCCCCCTCCCAGGTGAGACATCCCCCTCCCAGGTGAGACACGCCCCTCCCAGGTGAGACATCCCCCTCCCAGGTGAGACATGCCCCTCCAAGGGGAGACACGCCCCTCCCAGCTAGGACACCCCCCTCCCAGCTAGGACACTTCCCTTCCAGGTGAGACATCCCCCTCCCAGGTGAGACATCCCCCTCCCAGGTGAGACATCCCCCTCCTAGGTGAGACATCCCCCTCCCAGGTGAGACATCCCCCTCCCAGGTGAGACATCCCCCTCCCAGGTGAGACATCCCCCTCCCAGGTGAGACATGCCTCTCCCAGGTGAGACATGCCTCTCCCAGGTGAGACATGCCCCTCCCAGGTGAGACATGCCCCTCCCAGGTGAGACAAGCCCCCTCCCAGATGAGACACGCCCCCTCCCAGATAAGACACACCTATAAGCTTCCATGAGGCCTGCTGAAGAGGTGCCTGCTGGGTAGTGTAGTCTTCATAACTCCTACTGTTCTTAGTAGACCACCAGAGAACAGTCTTCCATGATGCATGCTGGGTAATGTAGTCTTCATAACTTCTGCTGTTCTCCTCCCAGGTTCACATCTGCACCAGTGGGCTCATTGTGACTCCGCCCCCCAGCAGCCCTGTTACCACGGCAACGGTCTTCACTTTTCCCCCCAGAGACGAGCTATACGTCCATCAATGTGGTAGGTGGTGGTGAACTCTAACTCTAACCTCCTAACCCTCGTCTCCTAACCCTAGCCTCCTAGCCCTAATTTCCTAACCCTAGTCTCCTAACCCTAGTCTCCTAACCCTAGCATCCTAACCCTAATTTCTTAACTCTAGTCTCCTAACCCTTGTCTCCTAACCCTAGCCTCCTTACCCTAGCCTCCTAGCCCTAATTTCCTAACCCTCGTCTCCTAAAGCCCAAGATCTTCGTGCCGCAGTATGCGAAGATCCTGAGTCGTGTCCGGACTGAGTCGTGACACAGATCCACGAAGATCTGTGTCACTACTCAGTCCGGCCACGCCCCTTTTGGAAGCAGCGAGGTCTTGTGAATTTACATTTGAATTGGATTTTAATGACTTATTAACGAATGCATTTTTAATGAATGCATACATATTTAAGAATCCAAGTTTTACGTTTAGCAGAAATACCTCAAAATGATTCAGGCCTACGCAGGCATTCAGCGAACAGAGCTCCATCACTTCCTGACCCTTGGGTTTCCCTCAGCGATGAAACAGCTCATGTGTTCAGTTCATGGTTTCAGCTCATGGTTTCAGCTCATGTGTTCAGTTCATGTGTTCAGCTCATGGTTTCAGTTCATGTGTTCAGGTCATGGTTTCAGTTCATGTGTTCAGCTCATGGTTTCAGCTCATGTGTTCAGTTCATGTGTTCAGCTCATGGTTTCAGTTCATGTGTTCAGCTCATGGTTTCAGTTCATGTGTTCAGCTCATGGTTTCAGCTCATGTGTTCAGTTCATGGTTTCAGCTCATGTGTTCAGCTGATGTGTTCAGCTTATGTGTTCAGTTCATGTGTTCAGTTCATGTGTTCAGCTCATGTATTCAGCTCATGGGTTCAGTTCATGGTTTCAGCTCATGGGTTCAGTTCATGGGTTCAGCTCATGGGTTCAGCTCATGGGTTCAGCTCATGTGTTCAGCTCATGTGTTCAGTTCATGTGTTCAGTTCATGTGTTCAGTTCATGTGTTCAGGTCATGGTTTCAGCTCATGTGTTCAGTTCATGGTTTCAGCTCATGTGTTCAGCTCATGGGTTCAGTTCATGGGTTCAGTTCATGGGTTCAGTTCATGTGTTCAGGTCATGGTTTCAGCTCATGGGTTCAGCTCATGTGTTCAGCTCATGGGTTCAGTTCATGGGTTCAGCTCATGTGTTCAGTTCATGTGTTCAGGTCATGGTTTCAGCTCATGTGTTCAGCTCATGGGTTCAGCTCATGTGTTCAGCTCATGGTTTCAGTTCATGGGTTCAGCTCATGGGTTCAGTTCATGGGTTCAGCTCATGGGTTCAGTTCATGGGTTCAGTTCATGTGTTCAGCTCATGGTTTCAGTTCATGGGTTCAGCTCATGGTTTCAGTTCATGGGTTCAGCTCATGGGTTCAGTTCATGGGTTCAGCTCATGGGTTCAGTTCATGGGTTCAGCTCTCCCAGAGCAACAAGCCTCGTCTGAGGAGGTTCACGTTGAGTCATCTCTGATGGTTTGTTCAGAGAAATGAAAACAACGTATTGAACACCAAGTCAGCAGAACGTTTGAATGATGTTTGAACATCTTTCTCACATTGATACTACTCTCCTATCTCTACCCCTATCCTCAGTGTGTGTGTGTGTGTGTGTGTGTGTGTGTGTGTGTGTGTGTGTGTGTGTGTGTGTGTGTGTGTGTGTGTGTGTGTGTGTGTGTGTGTGTGTGTGTGTGTGTGTGTGTGTGTGTTTTATGTTTCCTGCCGATAAAGAATTGCACAAATAAAAAAAAGTCTGGGAATCCTTTAAGCCTTAGGAAAACAAGAGCTGATGGGTGTGTGTGTGTGTGTGTGTGTGTGTGTGTGTGTGTGTGTGGGGGGGGGGGGGTTACTGTGTGTGTGTCTGTGTGTTGCTGTGTGTGTGTGTTACTATGTGTGTGTGTTGCTGTGTGTGTGTGTGTCTATATGTGTGTGTGTGTTGCTGTGTGTGTGTGTGTCAATGTGTATGTGTGTGTTACTATATATGTGTGTGTGTGTGTGTGTGTGTGTGTGTCTATATGTGTGTGCAGCTCTAATGAATGACAGGAATGTGTTGACTAAAGGTCTAGTTTGCTTCTTGACTGGAGCGGCATGGTTCCTGTAGCACTCATTATCTCTGCTAGACACACAGGGAGGGGGGAGAGAGGGAGGGAGGGAGAGAGAGAGGGAGGGAGGGAGGGAGGGAGGGAGAGAGAGAGAGAGAGAGAGAGAGAGAGAGAGAGAGAGAGAGAGAGAGAGAGAGAGAGAGAGAGAGAGAGAGAGAGAGAGAGAGAGAGAGAGAGAGAGAGAGAGAGAGAGAGAGAGAGAGAGAGAGAGAGAGAGAGAGAGAGAGAGAGAGAGAGAGAGAGAGAGAGAGAGAGAGAGAGAGCCGCCGCTCTCATGGGCAGTGAACCACAACTATTTCATACGTACACACACATTCAGATGTAGACATTCAGGTGTGTCTGTGGGAGCTGTTGAATGTATGTCGGACTGAACTAGACTTGTCTGCTGACTAGGCAAACAGAATGCATAGTTTACATACAGTATATTGGTGCACATGGTACACAAGGTGCACATGGTACACAAGGTGAATATAGTGCACATGGTACACAAGGTGAATATAGTGCACATGGTACACAAGGTGAATATAGTGCACATGGTACACAAGGTGAATATAGTGCACATGGTACACAAGGTGAATATAGTGCACATGGTACACAAGGTGAATATAGTGCACATGGTACACAAGGTGAATATAGTGCACATGGTACACAAGGTGAATATAGTGCACATGGTACACAAGGTGAATATAGTGCACATGGTACACAAGGTGAATATAGTGCACATGGTACACAAGGTGAATATAGTGCACATGGTACACAAGGTGAATATAGTGCACATGGTACACAAGGTGAATATAGTGCACATGGTACACAAGGTGAATATAGTGCACATGGTACACAAGGTGAATATAGTGCACATGGTACACAAGGTGAATATAGTGCACATGGTACACAAGGTGAATATAGTGCACATGGTACACAAGGTGAATATAGTGCACATGGTACACAAGGTGAATATAGTGCACATGGTACACAAGGTGAATATAGTGCACATGGTACACAAGGTGAATATAGTGCACATGGTTCTAGCTAAATACCTCAATGCATTGAAGACGGAGTGCTCGCTGGTCGCCTAGCAACTGAACAACAAGCAGGAAAGGAGAGCTTCCAGGGGAAGGGACAGGAACAAAGTTTGGTGCCAAAGTAGAACTTCTAGCAGAACCAGCACGCCCAGACACAGGCTCCTCCCCTTCTAGCAGAACCAGCACGCCCAGACACACTGGCTCCTCCCCTTCTAGCAGAACCAGCACGCCCAGACACACTGGCTCCTCCCCTTCTAGCAGAACCAGCATGCCCAGACACTGGCTCCTCCCCTTCTAGCAGAACCAGCACGCCCAGACACACTGGCTCCTCCCCTTCTAGCAGAACCAGCACGCCCAGACACACTGGCTCCTCCCCTTCTAGCAGAACCAGCACGCCCAGACACTGGCTCCTCCCCTTCTAGCAGAACCAGCATGCCCAGACACACTGGCTCCTCCCCTTCTAGCAGAACCAGCACGCCCAGACACACTGGCTCCTCCCCTTCTAGCAGAACCAGCATGCCCAGACACACTGGCTCCTCCCCTTCTAGCAGAACCAGCACGCCCAGACACACTGGCTCCTCCCCTTCTAGCAGAACCAGCATGCCCAGACACACAGGCTCCTCCCCTTCTAGCAGAACCAGCACGCCCAGACACACTGGCTCCTCCCCTTCTAGCAGAACCAGCACGCCCAGACACACTGGCTCCTCCCCTTCTAGCAGAACCAGCACGCCCAGACACACTGGCTCCTCCCCTTCTAGCAGAACCAGCACGCCCAGACACACTGGCTCCTCCCCTTCTAGCAGAACCAGCATGCCCAGACACACTGGCTCCTCCCCTTCTAGCAGAACCAGCACGCCCAGACACACTGGCTCCTCCCCTTCTAGCAGAACCAGCACGCCCAGACACACTGGCTCCTCCCCTTCTAGCAGAACCAGCATGCCCAGACACACTGGCTCCTCCCCTTCTAGCAGAACCAGCACGCCCAGACACACTGGCTCCTCCCCTTCTAGCAGAACCAGCACGCCCAGACACACTGGCTCCTCCCCTTCTAGCAGAACCAGCACGCCCAGACACACTGGCTCCTCCCCTTCTAGCAGAACCAGCACGCCCAGACACACTGGCTCCTCCCCTTCTAGCAGAACCAGCACGCCCAGACACACTGGCTCCTCCCCTTCTAGCAGAACCAGCACGCCCAGACACTGGCTCCTCCCCTTCTAGCAGAACCAGCACGCCCAGACACACTGGCTCCTCCCCTTCTAGCAGAACCAGCACGCCCAGACACACTGGCTCCTCCCCTTCTAGCAGAACCAGCACGCCCAGACACACTGGCTCCTCCCCTTCTAGCAGAACCAGCACGCCCAGACACTGGCTCCTCCCCTTCTAGCAGTCTGTACTTGTTTCTTTCTTGAATGATCCAGCGTTAGGCTCTCCCTCCTGTCACTCTGCCAGGGGGTAAATGATTGTCATCTGGGTTGATATTTAATCACTGATCTCTTTCTCTCTCTCTCTAGGATGCCCTCCCTCCTCCGCCCCCTCCTCCCCCCCAGTCGTCTGTGTCCGGCGCTTTGTCCTCATTGGCTGCGGCCCAGAGACCCGCCCCCGGTCCGGGCGAGCAGAGTGGGAGACAGAGACCCACTGTGTGAGTTACAGAGCCCTCTACCGCCACCTGCTGGGGGCTCCGGGGGGCCTCCCTGTGATCCTTAAGCAATGTACAGGCGCTGTGTGACAGGACGAAGTGTGTGTGAAAGCTCTGAATACAATAGAGTGCAACAGATGCAGTAGAGTACAATAAATACAATTGAGTACAATAGATACACTGGACTACAATATATACAATAGAGTATAAAAGACACAATAGAGACAGTAGAATACAGTACAGCCAAGTAGTTGTTCTGTAGTCTCTGGTTCAGCGTGTGTTCCAGTAGGCGGTGTGTTCAGAAGGTTCAGGGTCCCACAGACACACTGGCCTTCTGGGTCCCGGGACCACTTGAAACCTTTTAAGAGCGTTGGTTCTTTAATGTAAGGTTCTGGTTGTGTTCCAGTGTTGGATTATGTACAAATGTAAAGTAAGGTTCTGGTTGTGTTCCAGTGTTGGATTATGTTCTAATGTAACGTAAGGTTCTGGTTGTGTTCCAGTGTTGGATTATGTTCTAATGTAACGTAAGGTTCTGGTTGTGTTCCAGTGTTGGATTATGTTCTAATGTAACGTAAGGTTCTGGTTGTGTTCCAGTGTTGGATTATGTTCTAATGTAACGTAAGGTTCTGGTTGTGTTCCAGTGTTGGATTATGTTCTAATGTAAAGTAAGGTGCTGATTTGTTTTGAGCTACGTTCTGTAATCTGAGTGTGTTGTGTTCCAGTGTTCGATTCTTGTGGTTCCAGCTTCGTGGCTATGTTCTCTATTCTAAGGTTCTTGTGGTTCCAGCTACCTGGCTATGTTCTCTATTCTAAGGTTCTTGTGGTTCCAGCTACCTGGCTATGTTCTCTAATCTAAGGTTCTTGTGGTTCCAGCTACGTGGCTATGTTCTCTATTCTAAGGTTCTTGTGGTTCCAGCTACCTGGCTATGTTCTCTAATCTAAGGTTCTTGTGGTTCCAGCTACGTGGCTATGTTCTCTAATCTAAGGTTCTTGTGGTTCCAGCTATGTGGCTATGTTCTCTAATCTAAGGTTCTTGTGGTTCCAGCTACGTGGCTATGTTCTCTAATCTAAGGTTCTTGTGGTTCCAGCTACGTGGCTATGTTCTCTAATCTAAGGTTCTTGTGGTTCCAGCTACGTGGCCATGTTCCCCTACACCCCGCGTAAGGAGGATGAGTTGGAGTTGAGGAAGGGGGAGATGTTCCTGGTTCTGGAGCGATGTCAGGATGGATGGTTCAAGGGAACCTCCATGCACACCGGCAAGATAGGAGTTTTCCCCGGGAACTACATGAGCCCTATCAACCGGTCAGCCACTACTACGCTAAGCTAACTATCAGTAAACTACATGAGCCCTATCAACCGGTCAGCCACTACTACGCTAAGCTAACTATCACTAAACTATCACTTTTCTTCCACTAATATATATATAGCTAGACTATTTCAAAGCTATCACTAAACTACCACTAAACGATCACCTAACTATCACTAGTATATCACTGGACTATTTCTAATTTATCACTGAACTACCACTAAACTATCACTTAGCTATCACTAAACTATCACTGTGCTATTTCCACGTTCACTTCAGTGATTTTGACTATCTTGCTATGGTGGCATATTAGTAGCATGTTGCTGGCATATTGGTGGCATATTAGTAGCAATGTTGCTGGCATATTGGTGGCATATTGGTAGCAATGTTGCTGGCATATTGGTGGCATATTGGTAGCATGTTGCTGGCATATTGGTGGCATATTGGTAGCATGTTGCTGGCATATTGGTGGCAACACTCACAAGCCAAAAACGACTAACCTGCACGGCACGCACAACTCAAATATTTGTGGCCTTTTACAGAACGAGCCAGCGGCTCTTGCGAGCAGAGACATGCAGTAGTCTTCTAAGGTATTCTAAATGTGTTCTTCTGTTGTTCCAGTGGTTCCTTGTGGATGACATGTTGCTCCCTCTGCCCCCTCCTCCAGAACTCTGTCCGGGGTCAGCCAGCCCAAGCTCCCCCTGACCCTGAGCTCCCAGGCTGGCCGCAGCCTCGCCGTCCTCACCCCTGTGTCCTCCTCCTCCTCCTCCTCCTCCTCCTCCTCCTCCTCCCCCGCTCCGGGGCTCGACACCAACAAACCTCTCCCAGCATGCACCGGGCACGCGGGCGTGCCGCAGGCAGCAGTGGTTACCACGGCAGCGCAGACGGCCACCGGTCAACAGCCAAAGGTCATAGTTCACGTGAACTCCCAGATGACGGTGAACCAGGCCCGCAGCGCCGCTCGCACCGGTAGGCTCCGAGACGTCATGTGATGTGTGTTCTAGGAGAACCGTCTGTCACCACAGGGGGCCTGGTTTAAAGTTGTAGCTGTGCATTGGGTTTATGGCTGTGTGACATCACGGTAGGAGTGGCCTTATGCAGTGTCATCATGCTGGGCGTGGCCTACCGTGGGCGTGGCCTACCGTGGGCGTGGCCTGACGCGGTTCTGATCCTCTGTCCTCCAGCCGCGTGCCACGGCCAGGACCGCCCTACGTCCGCGGTGCCGGCCCCCCAGCCCGCTCCCCATGGGGTCTTCCTGGCGTACCCCGCCCCCCCGCCCTCCTCTGGCCCCGCCCACGGCCCCTCCCGTGGGGGCGTGGCCCTGGGCTGTGCCTCTGCCTCCCTGACCCCGCCCAACGTCAGCGCCGCCTCCCTGGAGGCCGATACCCAGAGACAACCCATCGGCCCCGGCAACGGCTCTCCCAACAACGGCAACCTGGGGTTGTCATGCCGACTGGACAAGGATGCTAAGGTTAGCTCTAGTCACTACCAGTTGTATCATGGAATATGTTAGCGTAGGTCTTCTGCTAGAACTGGTAATAATGTTGTGTTACTGGTATATCATGTTGTGTTACTGGTATATATGGTATGTAACTGGTATATATAGTGTATTACTGGTATATATGGTGTGTAACTGGTATATATGGTGTGTAACTGGTATACATGGTGTGTAACTGGTATTTAATGGTGTGTAACGGGTATACATGGTGTGTAACTGGTATTGAATGGTGTTTAACTGGTATACATGGTGTGTAACTGGTATTGAATGGTGTTTAACTGGTATACATGGTGTGTAATTGGTATTTAATGGTGTGTAACTGGTATTTAATGGTGTGTAACTGGTATTTAAAGTTTTGTAACTGGTATACATGGTGTGTAACTGGTATACATGGTGTGTAACTGGTATTTAATGGTGTGTAACTGGTATTTAATGGTGTGTAACTGGTATACATGGTGTGTAACTGGTATTGAATGGTGTGTAACTGGTATTTAATGGTGTGTAACTGGTATACATGGTGTGTAACTGGTATTTAATGGTGTGTAACTGGTATACATGGTGTGTAACTGGTATTTAATGGTGTGTAACTGGTATACATGGTGTGTAACTGGTAATTAATGGTGTGTAACTGGTATACATGGTGTGTAACTGGTATTTAATGGTGTGTAACTGGTATTTAATGGTGTGTAACTGGTATACATGGTGTGTAACTGGTATTGAATGGTGTGTAACTGGTATACATGGTGTGTAACTGGTATACATGGTGTGTAACTGGTATTTAATGGTGTGTAACTGGTATACATGGTGTGTAACTGGTATTAATGGTGTGTAACTGGTATACATGGTGTGTAACTGGTATTTAATGGTGTGTAACTGGTATACATGGTGTGGTCTCCAGAGAGAGAAGAAAGGTCTTCTGAAGCTGCTGTCCTCCAACAAGAAGAGGAGTCGCTCCTCTCCTCCATCGTCTCCCACGCTGGAGGCGGAGCAGCCCCCCCCAGGAGAGGGCTCTCTGGGGGGTCTGGAGACGGCCCGCCCGGAGCCTGAAGCCGCGGGGGCCGCAGCCTCCTCGTCCTCCTCGTCCTCCTCGGTGGAGGCGTCTCTGCGTAAGAGCGTCCCGCTGGACGGCTGCTCCCCCATCGCCCCGCCCCCCCGCCTGGCCTGCTCCTCGCTGTCCTCCCAGCATCACGACGCACACCCCATCATCTGTGAACGGTACTGAGCGCTCCTTCACCTCCTGGTCTAACTGTCCCCTGGTCCCCAGCTATAGGGTGCTGGTCTGTCCCCTGGTCCCCAGCTACAGGGGGGTGGTCTGTCTCCTGGTCCCCAGCTACAGGGGGGTGGTCTGTCTCCTGGTCCCCAGCTACAGGGTGGTGGTCTGTCCCCTGGTCCCCAGCTACAGGGGGGTGGTCTGTCCCCTGGTCCCCAGCTACAGGGGGGTGGTCTGTCCCCTGGTCCCCAGCTACAGGGGGGTGGTCTGTCCCCTGGTCCCCAGCTACAGGGGGGTGGTCTGTCTCCTGGTCCCCAGCTACAGGGTGGTGGTCTGTCCCCTGGTCCCCAGCTACAGGGTGGTGGTCTGTCCCCTGGTCCCCAGCTACAGGGGGGTGGTCTGTCTCCTGGTCCCCAGCTACAGGGTGGTGGTCTGTCCCCTGGTCCCCAGCTACAGGGTGGTGGTCTAACTGTGTCTCCTGGTCCCCAACTACAGGGGGGTGGTCTGTCCCCTGGTCCCCAGCTACAGGGTGGTGGTCTAACTGTGTCCCCTGGTCCCCAGCTACAGGGTGGTGGTCTAACTGTGTCCCCTGGTCCCCAGCTACAGGATGGTGGTCTAACTGTGTCCCCTGGTCCCCAGCTACAGGGTGGTGGTCTAACTGTGTCCCCTGGTCCCCAGCTACAGGGTGGTGGTCTAACTGTGTCCCCTGGTCCCCAGCTACAGGGTGGTGGTCTAACTGTGTCCCCTGGTCCCCAGCTACAGGGTGGTGGTCTAACTGTGTCCCCTGGTCCCCAGCTACAGGGTGGTGGTCTAACTGTGTCCCCTGGTCCCCAGCTACAGGGTGGTGGTCTAACTGTGTCCCCTGGTCCCCAGCTACAGGGTGGTGGTCTAACTGTGTCCCCTGGTCCCCAGCTACAGGGTGGTGGTCTAACTGTGTCTCCTGGTCCCCAGCTACAGGGTGGTGGTGTCGTACCCCCCACAGAGCGAGGCGGAGCTGGAGCTGAAGGAAGGGGACGTGGTCTTCGTCCACAGGAAGCGGGAGGACGGCTGGTTCAAAGGCACCCTGCAGAGGAACGGCCGGACCGGACTGTTCCCTGGAAGCTTTGTAGACAGCATCTGAGACCGGGACCCGCAGGCCCGACCCCTCTCTGACCCCACAGCCCTCCCCGGAGGCCCTGGGGGCGGTTGCCACGGTGACAGAACGACGACGGCCACAGCACACGAGAGAGGGTCTCCGGGCTAGAGAGACGTTATTTATACCTCCTGCTGTGCCTTGCTCTGCTGTCCTCCACGTTGTCCTCCACACTCTGTTGTGGCAGGACTCGGCCAATCAGGGCTCTCTCTCACAAAGAGGAGATTATTCATATGACTCTTGTAATATATATATAATATATGGCTTCGGATGCAATGAGGACCACAGTGGGACCGTCTAGTCCTCTGTTGTCATCAGCCACTCCAGACTCAGCACCTGATTGGCTGGCTGGGTGCTGCTTGGACATCTCGGCACCCCGGTTGTCATTGGCAACCGGGGGAAGATTGCACATCCCAGAATAGTTTCCCAGAGGGACGTGTGTACTAGGGTCCCTACTACAGATAGACATTGCAGTACTTTTACCACGATCAAATATAAGCCTTTTTATTGGTTAGGAAAGCTGGAAGTTAGCGGGATTAGATTCTAATTAAGGGATTGTTTGTTTTTTGGGGGCTTTTTATGTGCAAAAACGACACTCCAGACCTTGGAATCAAATTAATACTGTAATGAATATTATATCGTAGTTTATTGTTCCGTGTACTGACTGACCGAAGCTGCTGTCTTGTCACCGCTGGCTGGAGATCCACCCCACTGGAGTTCTGGAACTCCAGTGATGTCACTGGATCTCTACATCACTCCAGTTCTACAACTCTACTGACGTCACTGGAGTTCTACATCACTCCAGTTCTACGACTCCAGTGACGTCACTGGAGTCGTAGAACTCCAGTGAGCATCGCAGCGTTGAACAGGCAGCGGTACGTCTCAGTCTTCGCTCTCCATTTTCTAACGTACATTCCTTACTTGTAGCACAAAGAACAAAGAAAACTAACGGCTTAAGCACAGAATCTTTTTCCATGTTGTGTATCAAAATGAAATTGTGTATTTCTGTTGTGTTTGGACGTTAGATGCATTACTTGAACGCAGACTGATTCCTGATTTAGCGGTACATTACTTCTCAACCAGGTTTTCCCTGTTTAGTTGTTGACTTGAATTGCTGTACAAACTCGTATTGGTCAGATGGACTTAAAAAAAACACCCACAAACACACACTGTGTGACCGGTGATGAGGTTGACCTCCTCTTCCACCTCCTCATGGCCTCCTCAGGGCGGGGCACGGAGGAGGAGGACATGAGGAGGAGGCGTGGATCTTCAGGCTAATTGGGGAGGGGTCAGAAGGCTGTTAAACAGTGCTTGACCTTGGGCTTATTGAGAATCGGAGAAGGCTGGAAAGATGGTACTTAACACTGTTTCAAATGACTTTAATGATGAGTGATAGGATGTGGTACTCGAGTGTTGTGTTGAATGATAGGATGTGGTGCTGAATGATAGGATGTGGTGCTGAATGATAGGATGTGGTACTCTAGTGTTGTGTTGAATGATAGGATGTGGTGCTGAATGATAGGATGTGGTACTCTAGTGTTGTGTTGAATGATAGGATGTGGTGCTGAATGATAGGATGTGGTACTCTAGTGTTGTGTTGAATGATAGGATGTGGTGCTGAATGATAGGATGTGATACTCTAGTGGTCTTGGTTCTTCCTGACCAGATGAGTGCTTGGCATCGTTACACACACACACAGAGGCCTATATCTCAAACATCTACACCTACACCATCCATAGCTACACCTACACTCCTACATCTCCACCCACTCCTACACCACCCACACACACCTCTACATCTCCACCCACTCCTACACCACCCACACACACCTCTACATCTCCATCCACTCCTACACCACCCACACACACCTAATCTCCATCCACTCCCATACACACCTCTACATCTCCACCCACTCCTACACCACCCACACACACCTCTACATCTCCACCCACTCCTACACCACCCACACACACCTCTACATCTCCACCCACTCCTACACCACCCACACACACTCCTAACCGTTTCATCCCAGGTCATGTGTAGGCCATCATAGCTGTGACCTACGTCAGCTCTTTACTCAACCAGGCTGACGTCTCTTGCTAAGATGTCTTACTTGATTTTTGTATGATTTATTTTTTTGTATAGTTAGTTTGTTGTTGAACAGATGAAATTGAAATCAACCTATTTGGCCTGGACTGTTGGAGGGCATAGAGAACATAATAACAATAAAAGATCATTCTTCAGTGTGTGTGTGTGTGTGTGTGTGTGTGTGTGTGTGTGTGTGTGTGTGTGTGTGTGTGTGTGTGTGTGTGTGTGTGTGTGTGTGTGTGTGTGTGTGTGTGTGTGTGTGTGTGTGTGTCCTTACCTGTCTAAGTGATTTTAGGTACAGTATTTCTGTTGATGGAGAGTACGTAAGCGTGTATTAAGGATGTTTTGGTTTCAGCTCATAAACACAAAGTAAATGATCACATCTATGTTCAATTACAACACAATGCGACCCAGTAATGTAGTAGGCCTATATGAGCGAAATGTGTGTCAAATACGTTGTATGACAATATTGATACACGCATATGTCCATCAAATAAACACTGATCCGCTTGATTGGAGGAGCTGGAGGTATATTGTGTGCATAGGGCGCCACCTTGTGGCTCAATGTGTTATAACACACAGGAAAGATGGCGACCTCCACGCATCCAGACAACTGACTACATTGGAAAAGTCACTTGTTGGACAACATATCTAGGTAGGCTGTTAACATATAACGATATTAAACGTATCTTGCTGACGAATGCTGATGGCTGAAGCATAAATGAAATCCGTTTCTGTAACGATGACTAACGTTACTGCCTTTGTAATTTGAAATAAATACTACTTGGTCAACAGTTGACAGCCCCGGATCCGCATGCATCTGAACCGGTGCGCTGGCTGGTCCATCCGGGGTGAACCTCACGTTTGAACCCTAAAACGCACTTTCCACCCTAGACCGTGCAGTAGGTCCTGATACGGTCTGCTCCGTAGGCTTCCGGCGGCATGTCCAGGTTGGCGGTGGTGTGCGGCGGGTCCCGCGGCATTGGGAGAGCAGTGGCCCGGCTCCTGTCCTCCAGAGGCTGCAGGGTCGTCGTCCTCTCCCGGGACCTGGAGGCCGCCCGTGCGGCCGTGGCGTCCTTAGAAGGAGGTACGGAGACTTGATCAGTATAGTGGTCATCAGTGACGTCACGCAGTGTTCCTCCTTAACGTTAGCATCCCCAGCAGTGCCGTAGTAGTGAAGTACTACTTTTATTACTGATCTTGATCAGCAACAATCAAATTCAGCCAACATTAATTAGTTTAGTCAGTTTAGTTTCGCAGATACAATCTGTACACACCACTACTATAATCGGTTTTCCTTAAAAGAATACTACATATGCATGAATACTACTACCGCATAATACTGAATACTTCTAAAAGTGAATACTGCTAGTTTATTGTAAATACTACTGAATAATACTGAAAACTACTTAATAAAAGTGAATAAGACTGAATACTATTGACTTATATTGACTAATGGTGAATAATACTGTACAATAGTGAAAAATACTTCATGATAGTGAATACTACTGAGTAAGGGTAAATACTCCCGAGTGATAGTGAAGACTCCTGAGTGATAGTGAATACTCCAGAGTGATAGTGAATACTCCTGAGTGATAGTGAATACTTCTGAGTGATAGTGAATACTCCAGAGTGATAGTGAACACTCCTGAGTGATAGTGAACACTCCCGAGTGATAGTGAACACTCCAGAGTGATACTGAAGACTCCAGAGTGATACTGAAGACTCCTGAGTGACACTGAAGACTCCTGAGTGATAGTGAACACTCCCCAGTGATAGTGAACACTCCTGAGTGATAGTGAATACTTCAGAGTGATAGTGAATACTCCCCAGTGATAGTGAACACTCCTGAGTGATAGTGAATACTCCTGGACCCCAGGCGACCACGTGGCTCTGAGCTGTGACGTGTCTCAGGAGCAGGAAGTGAAGACTACCTTTGAGAAGATCCTGAAATCCTGCGGAAAGATATCCTACCTGGTCAACTCAGCTGGCATCAACAGGTGAGCAGGCTCCTACACACACCTACACACTCTCCTACACACACCTACACACTCTCCTACACACACCTACACACTCTCCTACACACACCTACACACTCTCCTACACACACCTACACACTCTCCTACACACACCTACACACTCCTACACACACCTACACACACCTACACACACACCTACACACTCCTACACACACTCCTACACACACCTACACACACACCTACACACTCCTACACACTCTCCTACACACTCCTACACACACCCCTACACACACCCCTACACATACCTACACACTCTCCTACACACACCTACACACACCTACACACACCTACACACACCTACACACTCCTACACACACCTACACACACCCCTACACATACCTACACACCTACACACACCTACACACTCCTACACACACCTACACACACACCTACACACTCTCCTACACACACCTGCACACTCTCCTACACACACCTACACATTCTCCTACACTCTCCTACACTCACCTACACAATGCTACACACCCTCCTACACACACCTACACACTGCTACACACTCTGCTACACACTGCTACACACCCTCCTACATACACCTACACACTCCTACACACTGCTACACACCCTCCTACATACACCTACACACTCCTACACACTGCTACACACCCTCCTACACACACCTACACACACCTACACACTGCTACACACTCCTACACACTGCTACACACCCTCCTACACACTCCTACACACTGCTACACACTCTCCTACACTCTGCTACACACTCTGCTACACACTGCTACACTCTCCTACACACTGCTACACACTCTGCTACACACTGCTACACACTCTGCTACACTCTGCTACACACTCTGCTACACTCTGCTACACACTCTGCTACACACTGCTACACTATCCTACACTCTGCTACACACTCTGCTACACTCTGCTACACACTGCTACACTCTGCTACACACTCTGCTACACTCTGCTACACACTGCTACACTATCCTACACTCTGCTACACACTCTGCTACACACTGCTACACTCTGCTACACACTCTGCTACACACTCTGCTACACACTGCTACACTCTGCTACACACTCTGCTACACCCTCCCTCGTGGCGCTCCCTCTCGTCTGGTGTCACCGCTCTACGTTGAAGCTCTACGTTGAAGCTCTACGTTGAAGCTCTACGTTGAAGCTCTACGTTGAAGCTCTACGTTGCAGCTCTACGTTGAAGCTCTACGTTGCAGCTCTACGTTGACGCTCTACGTTGACGCTCTACGTTGACGCTCTACGTTGCAGCTCTGCCGGGACCGAGTCACACCGAGAGCGGACCCCAAAGCACGGAGCTCCTCCCACACTTCATGATGTTGTAGTCGAACGCGTTTTAACCGACTGAACCGATTCACGATTCAATCGGAAAGACGACGACGTCAGCCGATGCCTGCGTCGTGACAGCGCTGTCGTGAACGCCAGGGTGCTGCTGAAAGGATAATAAATATAATAAATAAATTATGTACTGTCGCCGATGACACCTAGATACAACTCTGTGTGTGTGTGTGTGTGTGTGTGTGTGTGTGTGTGTGTGTGTAGGGATGGTCTCTTGCTGCGTCAGAAGGCGTCAGACATGCGCCCCCTGCTGGAGGTCAACCTGCTGGGCTCCATGCTCACCTGCAAGGCGGCCCTGCCAGGCATGATGCACACACCTGGGGCTGCCATGCTCAACATGGGTACTGTCCTCTACTGGCCTCTACTATATCTACTATACTGTACATATGGAGCTCTACTGTCCTCTACTGGCCTCTACTATATCTACTATACTGTACATATGGAGCTCTACTGTCCTCTACTGGCCTCTACTATATCTACTATACTGTACATATGGAGCTCTACTGTCCTCTACTATAGTGCTATACACTCTACTATATCTACTATACTGTACATATGGAGCTCTACTGTCCTCTACTATAGTGCTATACACTCTACTATATCTACTATACTGTATATATGGAGCTCTACTATAGTGCTATACACTCTACTATATCTACTATACTGTACATATGGAGCTCTACTGTCCTCTACTATAGTGCTATACACTCTACTATATCTACTATACTGTATATATGGAGCTCTACTATAGTGCTATACACTCTACTATATCTACTATACTGTATATATGGAGCTCTACTGTCCTCTACTATAGTGCTATACACTCTACTCTATCTACTATACTGTATATATGGAGCTCTACTCTATCTCTACTGTAGCCCTACTGTATCTCTACTGTGTCTCTACTGTATCTCCTGGTCCTCAGGCTCGGTGGTGGGGCTGAAGGGGCGTGCCTCTACTGTATCTCTACTGTATCTCTACTGTATCTCCTGGTCCTCAGGCTCGGTGGTGGGGCTGAAGGGGCGGGCTGGCCAGTCGGTGTACAGCGGCAGTAAGGCCGGACTAGAGGGCTTCACTCGCTCCCTGGCTAAAGAGGTCGCCTCCAGGGGGGTCCGAGTCAACATGCTGGTCCCAGGTCTGTCTGTCTGTCTGTCTGTCTGCCTGTCTGTCTGTCTGCCTGTCTGTCTGTCTGTCTGCCTGTCTGCCTGCCTGTCTGTCTGCCTGCCTGCCTGCCTGCCTGCCTGTCTGTCTGTCTGTCTGTCTGCCTGCCTGCCTGCCTGTCTGTCTGTCTGTCTGTCTGTCTGTCTGTCTGTCTGTCTGTCTGTCTGTCTGTCTGTCTGTCTGTCTGTCTGTCTGTCTGTCTGTCTCTCAGTTGGATGGTAGAATATAACATTAAGTTATTTAATAACATGGCTGGCTCTTCCACACACTAGACATACAAGAGTGTGTTGTGACCATGTTCTCCTCTCTCCTCTTCCTCCTCTCTATCCTCCTCTCCTCCTTCTCGCTCCTCTGTCCTCTCCTCCTCTCCTCCTCATTCTTGCTCCTCCTCTCCTCTCCTCCTCCTTCTCGCTGCTCCTCTCTCTCCTCCTTCTCGCTCCTCCTCTCTCTCCTCCTTCTCGCTCTTCCTCTCTCTCCTCCTCCTCTCTCTCCTTCTCCTATCTCCTCCTCTCCTCTCCTCCCCTCTCTCCTCCTCCTCCTCCTCCTCCTCTCTCTCCTCCTCTCTCTCCTCCTCCTTCTCGCTCCTCCTCCTCTCCTCCTCCAGGCTTCATCAGGACAGACATGACGGCGGGTCTGCAGGAGTCCGCCTCCCAGCTGCTCCCCATCCCGCTGGGTCGGGTGGGGGAGGTGGGGGAGGTGGCTCAGGCCGCTCTCTTCCTCCTCCTGTCTCCCTACGTCACGGGCCAGGCGCTGCTGGTGGACGGAGGCGTGTCCCTCAACATGTAGACCTGGACCTGGACCAGGACATGTAGACCTGGACCAGGACATGTAGACCTGGACCGGGACCGGGACATGTAGACCTGGACCGGGACATGTAGACCTGGACCGGGACATGTAGACCTGGACCTGGACCGGGACATGTAGACCTGGACCAGGACATGTAGACCTGGACCTGGACATGTAGACCTGGACCTGGACCGGGACATGTAGACCTGGACCAGGACATGTAGACCGGGACATGTAGACCTGGACCTGTAGACTGGGACATGTAGACCTGGACCAGGGCATGTAGACCTGGACCAGGACATGTAGACCGGGACATGTAGACCTGGACCTGTAGACTGGGACATGTAGACCTGGACCAGGGCATGTAGACCGGGACATGTAGACTAGGACAGATGGACATAGATAAAAATATAAATAATGTGGGTGCTGGACCCTCACAGTGCTAGAGGACAGGGGGTGATTATTCCCACAATGCACTTCTGCCCCACCCAGATCCAGACCATAACTGTAACCACGCCCCCTTACAAACAAGCTTGTTTTATTGCAGTGCATCATGGGAGTCCTTCCTTCTCTAACAGTGTTGTTGCTAAGGGCGAGATCTAGGTGGTGTTGTGGTTGCTCAGGGGAGGAGCTTAGCAGGGCTGTTGCTAAGGGGATGAACTAGATGGTGTGGTTGCTAAGGGGAGGAGTCAGACATTCCTGACCCTAACCCTCTGGAAGTTTGTACTGCGATGCTGTTATGGAAAATAAACAGCTTGTTTACCTCCAACTGTCTGGTTGTCATGGTTACCCCGAGACAAATGTTGCAACGGGAATGTGTGTGATTTTCGTTTTTGACCGATAGATTGCGACATAATATCAAATATTCTAAATAGTAAGAACTGTGCGATGTGCGTGACGTAGGAGAAGCCATCTAGATAATGAGATCTGGGAGAAGCTACGGTGGCCTGCAAGCTGCAAGTAGGTACCTCAAGGTAAGGACACCAAGCTAGGAGGTGAGGTAAGGACACGTAGCTAGGAGGTGAGGTAAGGACACGTAGCTAGGAGGTGAGGTAAGGACACGTAGCTAGGAGGTGAGGTAAGGACACATAGCTAGGAGGTAAGGTAAGGACACGTAGCTAGGAGGTGAGGTAAGGACACATAGCTAGGAGGTAAGGTAAGGACACGTAGCTAGGAGGTGAGGTTAGGACACAAAGCTAGGAGGTGAGGTAAGGACACCAAGCTAGAAGGTGTGGTAAGGACACGTAGCTAGGAGGTGAGGTAAGGACACCAAGCTAGAAGGTGAGGTAAGGACACGTAGCTAGGAGGTGAGGTAAGGACACATAGCTAGGAGGTAAGGTAAGGACACGTAGCTAGGAGGTGAGGTAAGGACACCAAGCTAGGTGTGTGAGGTAAGAGCAGATTTGAGATGAAGGCATTCAATAAGATCCAATGATCCATGTCATGTGACTAGTGTGACACATTGACCAATAGAGACAGGACTAGCCACACATACACACACATAGTATTAATACTACTACCACAACTGCTACAGTCAAATAAGTAGTATTAATACTTCTACTACTACTACAGTAAAGTATGTAGAATTAATACTACCATTACTAATGCTATAGTTAAAAATGTATTAATACTACCATTACTAATGCTATAGTTAACATTTTATTAATACTACCATTACTAATCCTATAGTTAACATTTTATTAATACTACCATTACTAATGCTATAGTTAAAAATGTATTAATACTACCATTACTAATGCTATAGTTAAAAATGTATTAATACTACCGCACCACTCAACATGTAGTATTAATACTGCTGCTACAGTAATTGTGTGTTCCATGAATCTCAGCTAAAACATCTTTGTGATTATTGGAATGGAGAGGAGGGAACCAGTAGCAGAACAAACAATGACTCCTTCCCCTCCTATCAGGTACATCCTGCTTCATAGGATACACCTGTGTGTGTGTGTGTGTGTGTGTGTGTGTGTGTGTGTGTGTGTGTGTGTGTGTGTGTGTGTGTGTGTTAGGACAGAATGGCTGGCTGCAGGGTGAACATGCCGGGGGGATACCTCGTCCATGTTTTCATACCCATCCTAATATTTGCTGCTTCCTGCGGTAAGTACAGCTTGAATATGACTGGAGGTTAACATGTAGTTAACCTTGTAGTTAACATGTAGTTAACCTTGTAGTTAACATGTAGTTAAGCTTGTAGTTAACATGTAGTGAAACTAGTTAACCTTTTAGTTAACATGTAGCTAACTAGTTAAAATTGTAGTCAACATGCAGTTAACTAGTTAAGCTTGTAGTTAACATGTGGTTAAGCTTGTAGTTAACATGAAGCTAACCTCGTTGTTAAAATGTGGTTAACATGTAGTTAACTAGTTAACTACATGGATCAGTCTGGACCTCTCAGACCACATCCTGTACGCTACATGGTCTGGACCTCTCAGACCACATCCTGTACCTCTCAGACCACATCCTGTACCTCTCAGACCACATCCTGTACCTCTCAGACCACATCCTGTACGCTACATGGATCAGTCTGGACCTCTCAGACCACATCCTGTACGCTACATGGATCAGTCTGGACCTCTCAGACCACATCCTGTACCTCTCAGACCACATCCTGTACCTCTCAGACCACATCCTGTACCTCTCAGACCACATCCTGTACGCTACATGGATCAGTCTGGACCTCTCAGACCACATCCTGTACGCTACATGGATCAGTCTAGACCTCTCAGACCACATCCATCTCAGGTGGCGGGAGTTCTGGCCTTGACTGACAAACTCCTTCAGCCAGAAGTTCTGCTCGTTTAAAAGTTATTGAGTCCATATCTGCAATAACTTCCCTTATGGCTGTTCACTCTGCTTATGTCAGCGTTACCGCCCGTTGCTTCGGGAGACGCCATTGCTGTTTTGCCAGTGACAGCCTGTATTTTACGTAATCTACGGCGACCCAGGCCCTGATTGGCCCGTCTACATCTTCAACTAGGACACTGATTGGTTGATTACAGTAATTTTAGCGATGTGGTTTAATCAGACTGCATTGGCGCCGTTTACATCTTCAACTAGGACACTGATTGGTTGATTACAATGTAATTGATCTGGATGTAATGGCTTGATGTAGGTTGAGCTAGCAGCCGTGTAGCGATGTAGGTGTAGCGATCCATGTGTAGCTTGATGTAGCTTGATGTAGCTTGTAGCTTGATGTAGCTTGTAGCTTGATGTAGCTTGATGTAGCATGTTGCTTGATGTAGCTTGATGTAGCTTGATGTAGCATGATGTACTTGTGTAGCTTGTGTATGTGCTTGATGTATGTTGTAGCTTGATGTAGCTTGAAGTAGTAGCTTGATGTATGATAGCTTGAGCTTGATGATGTATGTAGCTTGTAGCTTGATGTAGCTTGATGTAGCTTGTAGCTTGATGTAATGTAGCGTAGCATGAGTGTGTGGTGGAGCCGCAGCAGGCACATAAAGTCAATAGCAGTGTTTGCTAGAGGAGCTACGCCTGCACAGAACATAACGCCCTGTTGTTCTGCTGCTGTTGTAAACTGGAATCATACACGTAGTGTGTCCTAACCTCCTCTGCATCCTATCCATCCTCTTCTCCACTCTACATCCTCTCCTCATCCTCCTCTCTCTCTCTATCCTCTCTTCTCTCCTCTCTCCCTCTATCCTCTCCTCTCTTCCCTCCTCTCCTCTATCCTCTCTTCTCTTCCCTCCTCTCTCCTCCCCTCTATCCTCTCCTCTCTTCCTTCCTCTATCTCCCATCCGTCTGCGATCCATAAGACACCACCTCCACCCCCATCTCGGTCTCCACGACGACCAAGGCCACCATCTCATCCCAGGGGGGTCCAGATGTGTCCCCACCTCTGAATGTCGCCTCCACCCTCACACCTGCCACCTCCCTCCCAGCATCTGAGACGTCTCCTCCTCCACCCACCTCTGACCTGACCAGCCCTCCACCCACCTCTGACCTGACCAGCCCTCCACCCACCTCTGACCTGACCAGTCCTCCACCCACCTCTGACCTGACCAGCCCTCCACCCACCTCTAACCTGACCGGCCCTCCACCCACCTCTGACCTGACCAGCCCTCCACCCACCTCTAACCTGACCGGCCCTCCACCCACCTCTGACCTGACCAGCTCTCCTAACATCTCAGACGTCTCCAGCTCTCTCCCAACATCTCAGACTACCACCACCCTCAACACCACCCTACAGACAACCTCCAACACCTCAGGTTGGTGTTCCAAGTGATGTCACTTCCACGTCACTGACATATAAACTATGACATCACTGCAAAAAGTATTAAATTACAGTACAAAGTATGACATCATCTTACAAAATGACATCACTGCAGAAACTATGATATCACCTTAGAATGTTTGACATCAAAGTACAATGTCTGAGATCACCTTCTAACTACGATACCGCCTTGAAAACTATCACCGTATGAAGTATGACATCACTGCATAAACCTTGACATCACCGTATGAAGTATGACATCACTGTACAAATCATGACATCACCAGTCAACCTAATCAAGAAACTGTCAATAAGATGTAGGATGGATGGACCAGCAGCTCCATCATAACTCTGAGAACCGTTGTGTGTTCATGTTCTCCTGTTCTCCTCCTGTTCTCATGTTCTCCCCATGTTCTCCTCATGTTCTCCTCATGTTCTCCGCCTGTTCTCATGTTCTCATGTTCTCCCCATGTCCTCCTCCTGTTCTCATGTTCTCCTCCTGTTCTCATGTTCTCCTCCTGTTCTCCTGTTCTCCCCATGTTCTCCTCCTGTTCTCATGTTCTCCTCCTGTTCTCATGTTCTCCTCCGGTTCTCATGTTCTCCTCCTGTTCTCATGTTCTCCCCATGTTCTCCTCATGTTCTCCTCATGTTCTCCTCCTGTTCTCATGTTCTCATGTTCTCCCCATGTCCTCCTCCTGTTCTCATGTTCTCCTCCTGTTCTCATGTTCTCCTCCTGTTCTCCTGTTCTCCCCATGTTCTCCTCCTGTTCTCATGTTCTCCTCCTGTTCTCATGTTCTCCTCCGGTTCTCATGTTCTCCTCCTGTTCTCATGCTCTCCTCAGCTGCTCCTCCGCCCACGGAGGTGGAGGTGCTGGAGGAGGACGGAGGACAGGGGCTGAGTGCGGGCCTGGTAGCCATCATCACCATCATGTCCATCATGGTGGTGCTGGTGGTGCTGGTGGTGGTCAGCCGGTCTGTGGGCTGCCTGAAGCCCCCGTTTGAGCGTCTGGACAACATGCCGCTGGTAGGGATGTCTCCTCTAGTGATAGAGCTCTGATGTCTCCTCTAGTGATAGAGCTCTGATGTCTCCTCTAGTGATAGAGCTCTGATGTCTCCTCTAGTGATAGAGCTCTGATGTCTCCTCTAGTGATAGAGCTCTGATGTCTCCTCTAGTGATAGAGCTCTGATTCCTCTAGTGATAGAGCTCTGACGTCTCCTCTAGTGATAGAGCTCTGATGTCTCCTCTAGTGATAGAGCTCTGATGTCTCCTCTAGTGATAGAGCTCTGATGTCTCCTCTAGTGATAGAGCTCTGATGTCTCCTCTAGTGATAGAGCTCTGATGTCTCCTCTAGTGATAGAGCTCTGATGTCTCCTCTAGTGATAGAGCTCTGATGTCTCCTCTAGTGATAGAGCTCTGATGTCTCCTCTAGTGATAGAGCTCTGATGTCTCCTCTAGTGATAGAGCTCTGATGTCTCCTCTAGTGATAGAGCTCTGATGTCTCCTCTAGTGATAGAGCTCTGATGTCTCCTCTAGTGATAGAGCTCTGATGTTTCCTCTAGTGATAGAGCTCTGATGTCTCCTCTAGTGATAGAGCTCTGATGTCTCCTCTAGTGATAGAGCTCTGATGTCTCCTCTAGTGATAGAGCTCTGATGTCTCCTCTAGTGATAGAGCTCTGATGTCTCCTCTAGTGATAGAGCTCTGATGTCACCTCTAGTGATAGAGCTCTGATGTCTCCTCTAGTGATAGAGCTCTGATGTTAAACCTGGTAAACCATGGGCTCCTTTCAACAGTTAGCTACGCAGCAGTGAGGTTAGGGCATCTTGTAAAGCTGAAGGATGACCGCTACAGAATTATGAATTAAGAATAATCATATTAGTAGTAACAATTACAGCATATTTAAGAGGGGACAGTAGAATTTCCTGCACAAAGGAATGTATCTTGTATCGTGTTTTTAACTCCAGTTTTTTGTTAATATTTGTTACGTTTTTTTCTTCTTCCAGGAGAGCCTGAATGAAGAATCACCGTTTGCACATAAATATTACAAATAAAATGCATAACTGAATCGACCAAAGAACCAGACAACTGAGAGACAGACAGACAAACAGTAGTCTGTCCTCCCTAAAGGCTGTGTAAAGGATTCTGGGGTTTGTAGTCCCAGCAGAGAGACAAGATGTCCCACTCTTGCCTCTAAGACCACGATCCAGAAAGAAACGCGGGACTATGTCCAGAGAGATGTTTTTGTTCATATTCAGGTTAATATAATGTTCATATTCAGGTTAATATAATGTTCATATTCAGGTTAATATAATGTTCATATTCAGGTTAATATAATGTTCATATTCATATAAAGGAATGTTGTGATGAAACTGTAACGGCGACATGCTATACAACTCAAGATACCAAGTATGCTAACCTATTAGTTTAATTAATTAAAGTTAACTAAAGTAATACTTAATCCTTTCAAAATGTTTAAATACTGATTTCTTTTTTCAATATCAAGGTAGTGGGTTTAAAAAACAACAACAAGAACAACCATATATTGAAATATATAGGCCAATATACCTGTGTGAACACCGAATGTCAATGAAAAAGAAGTCCTACATATTGCACGTAAATAATAAATCATACATAAAACAAAGCTATTAACCGTGTGTGAGTTAGTATGTTGTGCTGCACGTCCAATGTAGGCCACCTTTAAACCCTACACACGCGCCCGGGACTGAAGCCTTCCTCCCTCGAGACACACTGGAGGCACGCGAGGTCTCCGCGAGCCTCACCTGCCTCCCCCAGGTGTGAGCTGGGACTGCGGGGCTGATCGGCTGAAGTGTGTTCTCTGTTTACATCCAGAAACACTTCCTGGCATGTGACGCGGCAGTCGACGTCACTACCTACGACGTGTGTGTGTGTGTGTGTGTGTGTGTGTGTGTGTGTGTGTGTGTGTGTGTGTGTGTGTGTGTGTGTGTGTGTGTGTGTGTGTGTGTGTGTGTGTGTGTGTGTGTGTGTCTGTGTGTGTGTGCGTGTGTGCGTGCGTGTGTGTGTGTGTGTGTGTGTGTGTGTTTTTGTGTGTGTGTGTGTGCGTGCGCGGGTGTGCGTGGAGAGTTTGAAGTCTAACATGAAGCCATAAAATACAACGCAATAAATCCAATGGCCAAGACGTTCGTGCTGTCACAACTGTTGGAGTCGAACAAGTTGTCCCCGGAGGAAGCCCGAAGGAGAGGATAGAGTGAGTACTTCAACTCTTCCTTGTGTTGGCGGACACAGAGTTTAAAGTTTTGCCTGGTGTTAAAGTCCCTCAGATTCCCGAATAATCAATTCCCTCCGTGATTGATCTCCGCTAATCCATTGTGTAGACGGCCGAGTTCAGGAAGGGTTCTGTAGGTGCGGGCTCTCCGTGGTCTTGAGCTGTGACTGGGATTCAAGTTCACTATGTGGCCATAGTGTCAAACCCTACGACGCGCCTGGAGTCTTGGAGAGACAATATCCGCGTCCTCTCTTTTGCGTAGTCAATATTGCGTTTAACACCATAACAATTATAATTCCGCAAAACTGTAATAATCTGCCAAAGAAGTGTCAGGAGATGTAAGGTAATATATGTCCAGCAGATGGCGCGCATGTCCAAATCTCCAATCAAGTTCTCTCTTAATCTGTTTGGTTTGCTGACATTGAAACGTTGTCTGTAGTAAAGGGTTCGTCTTCACCTGTTGAAACAAGATGTGGTTTAAAAGGTTGCTGGGCTCTTTTCGTAGACCTGCTTGATTCTGTTCGATACACTTTTATTCTGTATTATGCCAAGCATTTCACCATTGCTCACACTAATAGGTTAAGTAGGGAATGGTTAATAATCGTTACTTAATATTACTTGAAACAATAATTTGGTTTGTGAAAAAACAGACAATAGTTCAGAAGTACACACACAGACGCACACATGCTTTTGTGGCCTATATTAATTTCGGAGAAGTTATAAATCATTATTTGAAATACTAAAGTCTGATGTTCTGTTGTGAGCTTCAAAAGCCCAATGTGTGGAAACGTGGGCGCTGTAGACCACTAGTATGTTGCTCTCGTGAGTCTTGGGTAAAGATTGCTCCAGACTGAACCTTCAGGGCGAGGAGTGGGCCACCAGGTCAGCACGCTGACTCAGAGTTGTGCGTCACGAGAACGAACCCATCCTTACGAGATGACTTTATGATCTGATTGTGGAGGATTATAAAACTGTAAACTGTTGAGATTCTCGCCAGAATCACAACATCTCAGCAGGAAGGCCAACACCTTCCCTTGTTCCGTTAAATACACGAGTCTAGTGACAGGGTCAGGGGTCAGGGTCAGGGTGTATTCTCCCAGCTGAAGGGTCTGGGTTCGATCCCCAATGTCCTCAGTCTACCTGTAGGCATCCTAGAGTAAGATGCTCCCTGACCCCTACCTGCTCCTTAATGACCTGTCTCTGTACTGTCTAACCCCTACCTGCTCCTTAATGAGCTGTCTCTGTTCTGTCTAACCCCTACCTGCTCCTTAATGACCTGTCTCTGTACTGTCTAACCCCTACCTGCTCCTTAATGACCTGTCTCTGTACTGTCTAACCCCTACCTGCTCCTTAATGACCTGTCTCTGTACTGTCTACCCCCTACCTGCTCCTTAATGACCTGTCTCTGTACTGTCTAACCCCTACCTGCTCCTTAATGACCTGTCTCTGTACTGTCTAACCCCTACCTGCTCCTTAATGACCTGTCTCTGTACTGTCTAACCCCTACCTGCTCCTTAATGACCTGTCTCTGTACTGTCTAACCCCTACCTGCTCCTTAATGACCTGTCTCTGTACTGTCTAACCCCTACCTGCTCCTTAATGACCTGTCTCTGTACTGTCTAACCCCTACCTGCTCCTTAATGACCTGTCTCTGTACTGTCTAACCCCTACCTGCTCCTTAATGACCTGTCTCTGTACTGTCTAACCCCTACCTGCTCCTTAATGACCTGTCTCTGTACTGTCTAACCCCTACCTGCTCCTTAATGACCTGTCTGTACTGTCTAACCCCTACCTGCTCCTTAATGACCTGTCTCTGTACTGTCTAACCCCTACCTGCTCCTTAATGACCCGTCTCTGTACTGTCTAACCCCTACCTGCTCCTTAATGACCCGTCTCTGTACTGTCTAACCCCTACCTGCTCCTTAATGACCTGTCTCTGTACTGTCTAACCCCTACCTGCTCCTTAATGACCTGTCTCTGTACTGTCTAACCCCTACCTGCTCCTTAATGACCTGTCTCTGTACTGTCTAACCCCTACCTGCTCCTTAATGACCTGTCCCTGTACTGTCTAACCACTACCTGCTCCTTAATGACCTGTCTCTGTACTGTCTAACCCCTACCTGCTCCTTAATGACATTGATTCACAGTATTGACAGTAAGATTGTTGGATGAAAGCTAAATAAACAAATAGTAATAAGTAGTCTTACTAAAGACATTTTACTTACTCTACCCTTGTGTGCGTTGGACTATAGTGTGTCTGTGTGTTGTTGGACTATAGTGCGTCTGTGTGTTGGACTATAGTGTGTCTGTGTGTTGTTGGACTATAGTGCATCTGTGTGTTGTTGGACTATAGTGTGTCTGTGTGTTGTTGGACTATAGTGTGTCTGTGTGTTGGACTATAGTGTGTCTGTGGGTTGTTGGACTATAGTGTGTCTGTGTGTTGTTGGACTATAGTGCGTCCGTGTGTTGGACTATAGTGCGTCTGTGTGTTGGACTATAGTGTGTCTGTGTGTTGGACTATAGTGCGTCTGTGTGTTGGACTATAGTGCGTCTGTGCGTTGTTGGACTATAGTGCGTCTAAGTTGTTGGACTATAGTGTGTCTGTGTGTTGGACTATAGTGTGTCTGTGTGTTGTTGGACTATAGTGTGTCTGTGTGTTGTTGGACTATAGTGTGTCTGTGTGTTGTTGGACTATAGTGTGTCTGTGTGTTGGACTATAGTGCGTCTGTGTGTTGGACTATAGTGTGTCTGTGTGTTGGACTATAGTGTGTCTGTGTGTTGTTGGACTATAGTGTGTCTGTGTGTTGGACTATAGTGCGTCTGTAAGTTGTTGGACTATAGTGTGTCTGTGTGTTGTTGGACTATAGTGTGTCTGTGTGTTGGACTATAGTGCGTCTGTGTGTTGGACTATAGTGTGTCTGTGTGTTGTTGGACTATAGTGCGTCTAAGTTGTTGGACTATAGTGTGTCTGTGTGTTGGACTATAGTGTGTCTGTGTGTTGTTGGACTATAGTGTGTCTGTGTGTTGTTGGACTATAGTGTGTCTGTGTGTTGTTGGACTATAGTGTGTCTGTGTGTTGGACTATAGTGCGTCTGTGTTGGACTATAGTGTGTCTGTGTGTTGGACTATAGTGTGTCTGTGTGTTGGACTATAGTGCGTCTGTAAGTTGTTGGACTATAGTGTGTCTGTGTGTTGTTGGACTATAGTGTGTCTGTGTGTTGGACTATAGTGCGTCTGTAAGTTGTTGGACTATAGTGTGTCTGTGTGTTGTTGGACTATAGTGTGTCTGTGTGTTGGACTATAGTGTGTCTGTGTGTTGTTGGACTATAGTGTGTCTGTGTGTTGTTGGACTATAGTGTGTCTGTGTGTTGGACTATAGTGTGTCTGTGTGTTGTTGGACTATAGTGCGTCTGTAAGTTGTTGGACTATAGTGTGTCTGTGTGTTGTTGGACTATAGTGTGTCTGTGTGTTGTTGGACTATAGTGTGTCTGTGTGTTGGACTATAGTGTGTCTGTGTGTTGTTGGACTATAGTACGTCTGTGTGTTGGACTATAGTGTGTCTGTGTGTTGTTGGACTATAGTGCGTCTGTGTGTTGGACTATAGTGTGTCTGTGTGTTGTTGGACTATAGTGCGTCTGTAAGTTGTTGGACTATAGTGTGTCTGTGTGTTGTTGGACTATAGTGCGTGTGTGTGTTGGACTATAGTGTGTCTGTGTGTTGTTGGACTATAGTGCGTCTGTAAGTTGTTGGACTATAGTGTGTCTGTGTGTTGTTGGACTATAGTGTGTCTGTGTGTTGGACTATAGTGTGTCTGTGTGTTGTTGGACTATAGTGTGTCTGTGTGTTGTGCGTTGTTGGGGTGTTCTGTAGTGTATTGGTCAACAGGAAGTGTGTTAATGTCAAACTTCCTCTTTCTTCCAGCTGCTCTGCTCTGCTAACCAGAACGGTGCTAACGATGTCCTGCTACAAGGTACACACACACACATACACACACACACACACACACACACACACACACACACACACACACACACACCTACACACACTACACACACACACACACACCTATACACACCCATACACACACACACACACACACACACACACCTATACACACACACACACACACACACACCTATACACACCCATACACACACACACACACACACACACACACACACACACACACACACACACACACACACACACTACACAGACACTACACACACACACACACACACACACACACACACCTATACGCACACACTACACACACACACACCTATACACACACACCTATACACACACACTACACACACACACACACCCATACACACACACACACACACACACCTATACACACACACACACACACCTATACACACACACACCCATACACACACACACACACACCTATACACACACACTACACACACACTACACACACACACCCATACACACACACTACACACACACACACTTATACACACACACCTATACACACACACACACACTCATACACACACACTCACCTATACACACACACACACTCACCTATACACACACACACACACACCCATACACACCCATACACACACGCACACACACGCACACACACACACACACCCATACACACGCACACACGCACACACACACCCCCCCCACACACACGCACACCCATACACACCCACACACATAATCTGTCACAGTCTTCTACACACCTATATTTTCACACAAAACAAAAAATAGACATATTGCATACAGATCCCTACTAGCACAATCATTCTGTCTGTCTGTCTGTCTCTCTCTCTGTCTCTCTCTCTCTCTCTCTCTCTCTCTCTCTCTCTCTCTCTCTCTCTCTCTCTCTCTCTCTCTCTCTCTCTCTCTCTCTCTCTCTCTCTCTCTCTCTCTCTCTCTCTCTCTCTCTCTCTCTCTCTCTGGTTGTATATATCAGTGTAGTAGTACTATGTGTATTTAGTGTAATTCTTACCAGTGACTCATAGCACGTAACGGTGGCTGGATTTACAGCTTGTGTGTCAGATGATTATCAGTCAACAATAGATCAGTATTCATGTCATATATCCTGATTCAATCAGGCTAACCAGAGCTAATCAGTAGCAGCTTTGATTAATATTTAATAATGTGTGTGTTTATGTTAATGCAGTCCTAGGTTGTCCCTCAGCCAACAAGCAGCCTCCTGCTGTCCACTAGTACACACACACGCACGCACTGACACACACACATGCACGCACTGACACACACACACACACACGCACGCACTGACACACACACATACACACACACGCACGCACTAACACACACACACACACGCACTGACACACACACACACACACACATGCACGCACTGACACACACACACACGCACGCACTGACACACACACACACGCACACACTAACACACACACACACACGCACGCACTGACACACACACACACGCACTGACACACACACACGCACACACTAACACACACGCACTAACACACACACACACACACGCACTGACACACACACAGACATGCACGCACTGACACACACACACACACACGCACTGACACACACACGCACGCACACACTAACACTCACACACACACACGCATGCACTGACACACACACACGCACACATGCACGCACTAACACACACACACACGCACGCACGCACGCACTAACACACGCACACACACACGCACGCACACACTAACACACACACACACACGCATGCACTGACACACACACATGCACGCACTAACACACACACACACACACACGCCACACGCACGCACGCACGCATGCACTAACACACGCACACACACACACACTCACTAACACACGCATGCACTGACACACACACACACACACACACACACACGCACACGCACGCACTGACACACACACACGCACGCACGCATGCACACTAACACACACGTACTTACGCACACACGCACGCACTAACACACATACACGCACGCACACACGCTCGTGTGTGTGACAGATGGATCTCACTGGATCTTGGACGGCTGTTCCTAAAACACAGAGTAGAATACTCTCTCTCTCTCTCCCTCCTCCTCCTCCACCTGCTCCTCCTGCTCCTCCTCCTCCCGCTCCTCCTCCTCCCGCTCCTCCTCCCCCTGCTCCTCCTGCTCCTCCTCCTCCACCCGCTCCTCCTCCTCCTGCTGCTCCTCCTCCTCCCGCTCCTCCTCCTCCCGCTCCTCCTCCTCCTCCTCCCGCTCCTACTCCTCCTCCTCCTGCTCCTCCTCCACCCGCTTAGTGGGTGGTGGTTCGTGGGTGGTGGGTGGTGGGTGGTGGTTAGTGGGTGGTGGGTGGTGGGTGGTGGGTGGTGGGTGGTTGTTGGTGGGTGGTGGCTGGTGGGTGGTGGGTGGTGGGTGGTGGGTGGTGGGTGGTGGTTAGTGGGTGGTGGGTGGTGGGTGGTGGTTAGTGGGTGGTGGTTAGTGGGTGGTGGGTGGTGGGTGGTGGTTAGTGGGTGGTGGGTGGTGGCTGGTGGCTGGTGATTGGCCAGCAGCAGCGGCCACAGGTGTTTGAAGCCAGCCGGTAATCACCTCCCCCACCGGCCGTTTAATCTGATCTCATCACACACTCTGCTGGCGCTCCGCTAACGCTCAGCTAACGCTCAGCTAACGCTCAGCTAACACGCTACCTGGAGTGCAAAGTAGGGGGGACAGGTTTTCCAGAGCGTCTTACACTCTTTTAGCACGGCTGTGTGTGTGTGTGTGTGTGTGTGTGTGTGTGTGTGTGTGTGTGTGTGTGTGTGTGTGTGTGTGACGTATGTGTGTGTATCTCTGTTTTAGAGATATGACGCCCTCTTCATCAACCTCTCCCTCTTTCTCTTTCTCACTCTCTCTGCCCCCTCATTCTTACTCTCGCTTTCTCCCCCTCTCCCTGTACTCCACTCTCTCTCTCTCTCTCTCTCTCTCTCTCTCTTTAGTATAATCTATCAGTCTGTAATGTCTCTCTCTCTCTCTAGTATAATCTATCAGTCTGTAATGTCTCTCTCTCTCTCTCTCTCTCTCTCTCTCTCTCTCTCTCTCTCTCTCTCTCTCTCTAGTATAATCTATCAGTCTGTAATGTTTCTCTCACAAACTGAACTGCTGTCGGCCATTTTCCTTGTTTTCCATAATTCATCAGTCACCAAACGTGTGGTTTCCTAAACAACCAGGAACCGGTTTGTGATGGAGGAGGGAAGTTAGGGTCAGGGACCTAAGGTGACCTTTTCACAGGTTGTCACTAGTAGGGGAAAGTCACTTCCTGTTCCTGTCATCTGAACCGTGGGCGGGTCTTACTTCCATCTGTGGTAGCGCCAGCATGGTGGATGTATACCAGGTATACCAGGTATATTTACGGGACTAGTTGTTCACTGGTGCACTATGTTGGAGCTACACCTGTGTTTACCTCGTGTGAAGGGCCAGAGCAGTAGGATGTCACAAACAACTCATGGTCGCATAGTGATGGATCACACATAGAACCTGAGGTGGTGATGTGATGATGTGATAGAACCTGTTTGAGGTGATGATGTGATGATGTGATAGAACCTGTTTGAGGTGATGATGTGATAGAACCTGTTTGAGGTGATGATGTGATAGAACCTGTTTGAGGTGATGATGTGATAGAACCTGTTTGAGGTGATGATGTGATAGAACCTGTTTGAGGTGATGATGTGATAGAACCTGTTTGAGGTGATGATGTGATAGAACCTGTTTGAGGTGATGATGTGATAGAACCTGTTTGAGGTGATGATGTGATAGAACCTGTTTGAGGTGATGATGTGATAGAACCTGTTTGAGGTGATGATGTGATAGAACCTGTTTGAGGTGATGATGTGATAGAACCTGTTTGAGGTGATGATGTGATAGAACCTGTTTGAGGTGATGATGTGATAGAACCTGTTTGAGGTGATGATGTGATAGAACCTGTTTGAGGTGATGATGTGATAGAACCTGTTTGAGGTGATGATGTGATAGAACCTGTTTGAGGTGATGATGTGATAGAACCTGTTTGAGGTGATGATGTGATAGAACCTGTTTGAGGTGATGATGTGATAGAACCTGTTTGAGGTGATGATGTGATAGAACCTGTTTGAGGTGATGATGTGATAGAACCTGTTTGAGGTGATGATGTGATAGAACCTGTTTGAGGTGATGATGTGATAGAACCTGTTTGAGGTGATGATGTGATAGAACCTGTTTGAGGTGATGATGTGATAGAACCTGTTTGAGGTGATGATGTGATAGAACCTGTTTGAGGTGATGATGTGATAGAACCTGTTTGAGGTGATGATGTGATAGAACCTGTTTGAGGTGATGATGTGATAGAACCTGTTTGAGGTGATGATGTGATAGAACCTGTTTGAGGTGATGATGTGATAGAACCTGTTTGAGGTGATGATGTGATAGAACCTGTTTGGTTGGTTCTTCGCAGCGTCGGGAGTCTCTTCCGGCGGTCCAGCACGTGGTCCGCAGGCGGTTCTCCGGCCCGCTCCTCCTCCCTCCGTTGTCACGGCGACACTCCAGCGCGGACCATCACCGGCTGCAGAACCAGCAGAACCAGCAGAACCAGCAGAACCAGCAGAACCTACCCCTGTCCAAGCTAGAGGCCCTCTACAACCAGGCTCTGGCAGAACGGGACGACCCCAGGTCAGTCTGTCTCTCTCTGTCTGTCTGTCTGTCTGTCTGTCTGTCTGTCTGTCTGTCTGTCTGTCTGTCTGTCTGTCTGTCTGTCTGTCTGTCTCTCACTCACTCTTACTCACTCTCTCTCTCTGTCTCCTCTCTCTGTCTCCTCTCTCCCTGTCTCTCATTCTCTCCTTCCTTCCTTCCTTCCTTCTTTCTTTCTTTCTTAGTGAAGAAATTAATGGAACCAGGCTGTACGTCCTGTGTATGTGTATGTGTGTGTGTGTGTGTGTGTGTGTGTGTGTGTGTGTGTGTGTGTGTTATTGTGTGAGTGCCACTTTATTCTAGAAGTATGAATTGTATGTTGGTAGGTTTCTGTAGTAGATACAGGCTAGGGGTTAGTAGATACAGGCTAGGGGTTAGTGGATACAGGCTAGGGGTTAGTGGATACAGGCTAGGGGTTAGTAGATACAGGCTAGGGGTTAGTGGATACAGGCTAGGGGTTAGTGGATACAGGCTAGGGGTTAGTAGATACAGGCTAGGGGTTAGTAGATACAGGCTAGGGGTTAGTGGATACAGGCTAGGGGTTAGTGGATACAGGCTAGGGGTTAGTAGATACAGGCTAGGGGTTAGTAGATACAGGCTAGGGGTTAGTGGATACAGGCTAAGGGTTAGTGGATACAGGCTAGGGGTTAGTAGATACAGGCTAGGGGTTAGTGGATACAGGCTAGGGGTTAGTGGATACAGGCTAGGGGTTAGTGGATACAGGCTAGGGGTTAGTAGATACAGGCTAGGGGTTAGTAGATACAGGCTAGGGGTTAGTGGATACAGGCTAGGGGTTAGTAGATACAGGCTAGGGGTTAGTAGATACAGGCTAGGGGTTAGTAGATACAGGCTAGGGGTTAGTGGATACAGGCTAGGGGTTAGTGGATACAGGCTAGGGGTTAGTAGATACAGGCTAGGGGTTAGTAGATACAGGCTAGGGGTTAGTGGATACAGGCTAGGGGTTAGTGGATACAGGCTAGGGGTTAGTGGATACAGGCTAGGGGTTAGTGGATACAGGCTAGGGGTTAGTGGATACAGGCTAGGGGTTAGTGGATACAGGCTAGGGGTTAGTGGATACAGGCTAGGGGTTAGTGGATACAGGCTAGGGGTTAGTGGATACAGGCTAGGGGTTAGTGGATACAGGCTAGGGGTTAGTGGATACAGGCTAGGGGTTAGTAGATACAGGCTAGGGGTTAGTAGATACAGGCTAGGGGTTAGTGGATACAGGCTAGGGGTTAGTGGATACAGGCTAGGGGTTAGTGGATACAGGCTAGGGGTTAGTAGATAGAGGCTAGGGGTTAGTAGATAGAGGCTAGGGGTTAGTAGATACAGGCTAGGGGTTAGTGGATACAGGCTAGGGGTTAGTGGATACAGGCTAGGGGTTAGTGGATACAGGCTAGGGGTTAGTGGATACAGGCTAGGGGTTAGTAGATACAGTAGCTTTCGTCTGGATATCGATCAATTAGCGTGATCTTTTAATTTGGGCTTTGTGTTGAACGATTGCTGCGGGAGGCAATTTACATATATTGCGCGCGCACGACTCGCTCTGGCGCGTTCCTTCCTCTTTTGCACGTCGTGCGCGGCACCGTGCGCGGCACCGTTCTACATAAAGAGACTGCCGCTCGGGGCTCACACCGACCGCGTCTCGCAGCCAGAACACACCGAATAATAATTTGACTGGTTAACGACAGCGACACAACGGAGAGAAGAGTTAACAGAAAAATAATCACGTGGTTTTTACTTTTTGCTGTTCGAGAATAACCACTTTTCGCGCGTGAATTAGGGTTTTGATCGGTTCTTTACCGGACTGTAACCGGAGAGTCACACAGGTCAACATGCAGCCGTCACATGAGACAAGTCCAACCGATTATTAACGATCCACCGGTCCCAGTCTCCGGTCCCTTCACCTGCCAACCTCTCATCTCTCCGGTGAAACACGGCATGGATCTGTCGCCCCTCACCCGGGAGAGCGCGGGACTTGCCAAAGCCCCCAAACACCTGTGGCGTCAGCCCCGGACCCACATCCGGATCAAGCAGCGGTTCCACTCCGACAACGAGCGGTACCTGTGCCGGGACCGGACTCTGGAGAAACTGCGTCCCGGACTGAGGAAACCGCGCATGTCATGGCCCTCGTCGCTCAAACGGTAACCGAACTGCGGGAAAGTTGGCTTTCAACAACTGCGAATAATAATATAACCGTAAATTAAGAACAAGCAGGGCTGGACCCAGACTAGTGGAGCAGGGCTGGAGCCAGACTAGTGGAGCAGGGCTGGAGCCAGACTAGTGGAGCAGGGCTGGAGCCAGACTAGTGGGGCAGGGCTGGAGCCAGACTAGTGGAGCAGGGCTGGACCCAGACTAGTGGAGCAGGGCTGGACCCAGACTAGTGTAGCAGGGCTGGAGCCAGACTAGTGGAGCAGGGCTGGACCCAGACTAGAGGCTAGGAGCAGAAAGAGAGTGAGTCTGAGTCTGTGAGTCTGAGAGTCTGAGTCTGTGAGTCTGAGTCTGTGAGTCTGTGAGTCTGTGAGTCTGAGTCTGTGAGTCTGTGTCTGAGAGTCTGTGAGTCTGTGTCTGAGAGTCTGAGTCTGTGAGTCTGTGTCTGTGAGTCTGTGAGTCTGTGTCTGAGAGTCTGTGAGTCTGTGAGTCTGAGTCTGTGAGTCTGTGTCTGTGAGTCTGTGAGTCTGTGAGTCTGTGTCTGAGAGTCTGAGTCTGTGTCTGAGAGTCTGTGAGTCTGAGTCTGTGAGTCTGAGAGTCTGTGTCTGAGAGTCTGTGAGTCTGTGTCTGAGAGTCTGTGAGTCTGTGTCTGAGAGTCTGTGAGTCTGTGAGTCTGAGTCTGTGAGTCTGTGTCTGTGAGTCTGTGAGTCTGAGAGTCTGTGTCTGAGAGTCTGTGAGTCTGTGAGTCTGTGAGTCTGAGAGTCTGTGAGTCTGAGTCTGTGAGTCTGAGTCTGTGAGTCTGTGTCTGAGAGTCTGTGAGTCTGAGAGTCTGTGTCTGAGAGTCTGTGAGTCTGTGTCTGTGAGTCTGTGAGTCTGTGTCTGAGAGTCTGTGAGTCTGAGAGTCTGAGAGTCTGAGAGTCTGAGAGTCTGTGAGTCTGTGAGTCTGTGAGTCTGTGAGTCTGTGAGTCTGAGTCTGTGTCTGTGAGTCTGTGAGTCTGAGTCTGTGAGTCTGTGAGTCTGAGTCTGTGAGTCTCATGTTTAGAGGGCCAGGCCTCGGTCCACTGCTGGGGTCTGTGCTTCTGTCTGGTTCACCAGCATCCTGAACCATCACCAGTTCAGTTAATTGCTGTGATGGATTACATCCCTATATTGTCCCGCACAGCCAATCAAACGCTTCAGACCAGAATGACCTCCCTCCGTAGTCAGGGGGCCACTAACTAACAGGACCGGTTGCTAGGGGTCTGATGGGACCGGTTGCTAGGGGCTTTTGAAGAGGTGGTTGGCACCTTGTTAGCTTATCAGACAGAAAGTGAGGTCAGAGGTTATCAGGGCTGTGGTTACAACAGAGGAGCAGAAGACTGACCTGGAAATCAGTGTTAGGGCTTTAATCTGTGAGTCCTTCAGCTTCACTGACAGCACAGTGCCTCATGATGAAGACTAGTAATATCTCATTTATATTTCTTAGAATAAGAATTGCAGTTAATGATTCCTGCGAAGTGACAAATGGATCCTTCCCTCTCCGGTTCGTCTGTTAGCTGCTGTTCCACATCGATCGATCTGCTTGATTCTCTCTGGCATTTAACAACACACAACACACAACACACACCCGAGACCTGACACACAACACACACCTTACACATGAACACACAACACACACCTGAGACCTGACATACAACACACACCTTACACCTGACACATGAACACACAACACACACCTGAGACCTACATGAACACACAACACACACCTGAGACCTACATGAACACACAACACACACCTGAGACCTGACACACAACACACACCTTACACCTGACACATGAACACACAACACACACCTGAGACCTGACACATGAACACACAACACACACCTGAGACCTCACACATAAACACACAACACACACCTGAGACCTACATGAACACACAACACACACCTGAGACCTGACACATGAACACACAACACACACCTGAGACCTCACACATGAACACACAACACACACCTGAGACCTACATGAACACACAACACACACCTGAGACCTACATGAACACACAACACACACCTGAGACCTCACACATGAACACACAACACACACCTGAGACCTCACACATAAACACACAACACACACCTGAGACCTACATGAACACACAACCCACACCTGAGACCTACATGAACACACAACACACACCTGAGACCTACATGAACACACAACACACACCTGAGACCTACATGAACACACAACACACACCTGAGACCTACATGAACACACAACACACACCTGAGACCTACATGAACACACAACACACACCTGAGACCTCACACATGAACACACAACACACACCTGAGACCTACATGAACACACAACCCACACTTGAGACCTGGACGTGGTTACACCTCACACCAGCTCCACTTGTGTGTGTGTGTGTGAGGTGAGTGTGCGTGGGTTAACGTGTGTGATTGGGGTTAGTCAGTGCGAGTGTGGGTTAGTGCGTGTGATTGGGGTGAGTGTGTGTGTGGTGTGTGTGAGCGTGTGTTGTGTGTGTGTGTGTGATTGGGGTGTGTGTGTGTGTGTGTGTGTGTGTGGTGTGTGTGTGTGAGCGTGGGTTAGTGTGTGTGGTGTGTGTGTGAGCGTGGGTTAGTGTGTGTGGTGTGTGTGTGAGCGTGGGTTAGTGTGTGTGGTGTGTGTGTGAGCGTGGGTTAGTGTGTGTGGTGTGTGTGTGAGCGTGGGTTAGTGAGTGTGATTGAGGTGAGTGGGTATGTGGTGTGTGTGAGCGTGTGTGTGGTGTGTGTGTGTGTGTGAGTGTGGGTTAGTGAGTGTGTGGTGTGTGTGTGAGCGTGGGTTAGTGTGTGTGGTGTGTGTGTGAGCGTGGGTTAGTGTGTGTGGTGTGTGTGTGAGCGTGGGTTAGTGAGTGTGATTGAGGTGAGTGGGTATGTGGTGTGTGTGAGCGTGTGTGTGGTGTGTGTGTGAGTGTGGGTTAGTGAGTGTGTGGTGTGTGTGTGAGCGTGAGTTAGTGTGTGTGGTGTGTGTGTGAGCGTGGGTTAGTGTGTGTGGTGTGTGTGTGAGCGTGGGTTAGTGAGTGTGATTGGGATGAGTGGGTGTGTGGTGTGTGTGAGCGTGTGTGTGGTGTGTGTGTGTGTGTGTGTGTGTGTGTGTGTGTGTGTGTGTGTGTGTGTGGGCGTGGGCGTGATTATGTGTGATTGGGGTGAGTGAGTGTGCTTGGGGTGAGTGAGTGTGCTTGGGGTGAGTGTGCTTGGGGTGAGTGTGCTTGGGGTGAGTGTGCTTGGGGTGAGTGAGTGTGCTTGGGGTGAGTGAGTGTGATTGGGGTGAGTGTGCTTGGGGTGAGTGAGTGTGCTTGGGGTGAGTGAGTGTGCTTGGGGTGAGTGAGTGTGCTTGGGGTGAGTGAGTGTGATTGGGGTGAGTGAGTGTGCTTGGGGTGAGTGTCAGGTAGGGCCCGGACCCTGCAGATCTATCGGGTCCTGGTTCCAGAGCGGGTGGACCTCCAGGGGGGGATTTCATGGAAACACGTCCTGAAATACACGCGTTCATAAACGCTGAGTGATACTTGTTAAAATACACACGTTCATAAACGCTGAGTGATACTTGTTAAAATACACGCGTTCATAAACGCTGAGTGATACTTGTTAAAATACACGCGTTCATAAACGCTGAGTGATACTTGTTAAAATACACGCGTTCATAAACGCTGAGTGATACTTGTTAAAATACACACGTTCATAAACGCTGAGTGATACTTGTTAAAATACACACGTTCATAAACGCTGAGTGATACTTGTTAAAATACACACGTTCATAAACGCTGAGTGATACTTATTAAAATACACACCTTACACATCTATTCATTTAGAAAGGGCTTTCGTCCAAGGCCTGAGGGCCCCTTTAAACACAGATGGGCTCCCAGCGTCTAGTTAGGAACCTGGAGCCAGTAGGGCCGTGGTGGCTCCCAGCGTCTAGTTAGGAACCTGGAGCCAGTAGGGCCGTGGTGGCTCCCAGCGTCTAGTTAGGAGCCTGGAGCCAGTAGGGCCGTGGTGGCTCCCAGCATGTAGTTAGGAACCTGGAGCCAGTAGGGCCCTGGTGGCTCCCAGCATGTAGTTAGGAACCTGGAGCCAGTAGGGCCCTGGTGGCTCCCAGCATGTAGTTAGGAACCTGGAGCCAGTAGGGCCGTGGTGGCTCCCAGCGTCTAGTTAGGAACCTGGAGCCAGTAGGGCCGTGGTGGCTCCCAGCGTCTAGTTAGGAACCTGGAGCCAGTAGGGCCGTGGTGGCTCCCAGCGTCTAGTTAGGAGCCTGGAGCCAGTAGGGCCCTGGTGGCTCCCAGCATGTAGTTAGGAACCTGGAGCCAGTAGGGCCCTGGTGGCTCCCAGCATGTAGTTAGGAACCTGGAGCCAGTAGGGCCGTGGTGGCTCCCAGCGTCTAGTTAGGAACCTGGAGCCAGTAGGGCCGTGGTGGCTCCCAGCGTCTAGTTAGGAACCTGGAGCCAGTAGGGCCGTGGTGGCTCCCAGCGTCTAGTTAGGAACCTGGAGCCAGTAGGGCCGTGGTGGCTCCCAGCATGTAGTTAGGAACCTGGAGCCAGTAGGGCCGTGGTGGCTCCCAGCGTCTAGTTAGGAACCTGGAGCCAGTAGGGCCGTGGTGGCTCCCAGCATGTAGTTAGGAACCTGGAGCCAGTAGGGCCGTGGTGGCTCCCAGCATGTAGTTAGGAACCTGGAGCCAGTAGGGCCGTGGTGGCTCCCAGCGTCTAGTTAGGAACCTGGAGCCAGTAGGGCCGTGGTGGCTCCCAGCGTCTAGTTAGGAACCTGGAACCAGTAGGGCCAGTAGTGTTCTATACTGAAGTGAACTTTAAACAGAGATCATCTGAGCAGAAAGTGTTCTATACTGAAGTGAACTATAAACAGAGGTCATCTGAACAGAAAGTGTTCTATACTGAAGTGAACTTTAAACAGAGGTCATCTGACCAGAAAGTGTTCTATACTGAAGTGAACTATAAACAGAGATCTGAACAGAAAGTGCTCTATACTGAAGTGAACTATAAACAGAGGTCATCTGAACAGAAAGTGTTCTATACTAAAGTGAACTATAAACAGAGGTCATCTGAACAGAAAGTGTTCTATACTGAAGTGAACTATAAACAGAGATCATCTGAACAGAAAGTGTTCTATACTGAAGTGAACTTTAAACAGAGATCATCTGAACAGAAAGTGTTCTATACTGAAGTGAACTTTAAACAGAGGTCATCTGAACAGAAAGTGTTCTATACTGAAGTGAACTATAAACAGAGGTAATCTGAACAGAAAGTGTTCTATACTGAAGTGAACTATAAACAGAGATCTGAACAGAAAGTGTTCTATACTGAAGTGAACTATAAACAGAGATCATCTGACCAGAAAGTGTTCTATACTGAAGTGAACTATAAACAGAGATCTGAACAGAAAGTGTTCTATACTGAAGTGAACTATAAACAGAGGTCATCTGAACAGAAAGTGTTCTATACTAAAGTGAACTATAAACAGAGGTAATCTGAACAGAAAGTGTTCTATACTGAAGTGAACTATAAACAGAGGTCATCTGAACAGAAAGTGTTCTATACTGAAGTGAACTAAAAGCAGAGATCTGAGCAGAGTGTTCAGAGCCGTCTGGGTGTCTAAACGAGCCGGTGTCTCTGGGAGTCTGCGTCAGGGAGGTGAAGGATTGCTGTGTGGATGCCCCCAGCAGCGGAGCCAAACACAATGAATGTCATTTGTTTGCTGTGTTATCGTCGACGACAACAACAACAACAACAACAACAATGTATTTTCGGGGGGGGGGTACTGAGCTGAGGTTAAATGAGTGTTTTCAGGGGGGGGGGGGGTACTGAGCTGAGGTTAAATGAGTGTTTTCAGGGGGGGGGGGGTACTGAGCTGAGGTTAAATGAGTGTTTTCGGGGGGGGGTACTGAGCTGAGGTTAAATTAGTGTTTTCAGGGGGGGGGGGGGTACTGAGCTGAGGTTAAATGAGTGTTTTCATGGGGGGGGGGGGTACTGAGCTGAGGTTAAATGAGTGTTTTCATGGGGGGGGGGGGGGTACTGAGCTGAGGTTAAATGAGTGTTTTCAGGGGGGGGGTACTGAGCTGAGGTTAAATGAGTGTTTTCAGGGGGGGGGTACTGAGCTGAGGTTAAATGAGTGTTTTCAGGGGGGGTACTGAGCTGAGGTTAAATGAGTGTTTTCATGGGGGGGGGGGTACTGAGCTGAGGTTAAATGAGTGTTTTCGGGGGGGGCGGTACTGAGCTGAGGTTAAATGAGTGTTTTCGGGGGGGGGGGGGGGCGTAGGAAGGGCGTTGAACATGTAATCAGGTAATATCACATCTCAAGGGAGGAACTTTGTAATCTCACACCTCTTCTCTGGGCTGCTCACTTGTTCACCAACACAGCTTTCATTCCTCCTCTACAGAACCCACAGAGCACAGAGGGATTCCTATAGCACGTATTAGATCTACATCTCATGCTCTGTAGTTTATATATCATGTATTAGATCTACATCTCATGCTCTGTAGTTTATATATCATGTATTAGATCTACATCTCATGCTCTGTAGTTTATATAGCACGTATTAGATCTACATCGCATGCTCTGTAGTTTATATATCACGTATTAGATCTACATCTCATGCTCTGTAGTTTATATATCATGTATTAGATCTACATCTCATGCTCTGTAGTTTATATATCATGTATTAGATCTACATCTCATGCTCTGTAGTTTATATATCATGTATTAGATCTACATCTCATGCTCTGTAGTTTATATATCACGTATTAGATCTACATCTCATGCTCTGTAGTTTATATATCATGTATTAGATCTACATCTCATGCTCTGTAGTTTATATATCATGTATTAGATCTACATCTCATGCTCTGTAGTTTATATATCACGTATTAGATCTACATCTCATGCTCTGTAGTTTATATATCATGTATTAGATCTACATCTCATGCTCTGCAGTTCTTGTATGTGTAGTATATGAACACAAAATGTTGTATCTTTGTAGTGGCAGTATTTGTTTTGTAAGTTATTGGTTCTCTTTGCAATAACGTGAATTTAATTATTTGCTCGATTGTTAATAAGCTTAGATTTCAGAAGCCTAAAGTGACGTTAAAGCAAATGTGTTTTAGCACAGTTGGTATAGAATATAATCACATGAACAATGGAGATATCGCCCCACAAAGGGAGCCAATAGGGTTATTAGTTTGGAACCAAAGTAGTGAGTGCTGCACTAGCCCGCGGACTCGTTTTAATATTCATGCAGAATTAATGATTTCATCATTTTCTAGACACTCCACTCCCCCTGGCTCTACTGACCAGGGGCTCTGCTCTCTGATGAAGCTGTGGGGTGAGGGGGTGACAGGGTACGGGGGTGAGAGGGTGAGACTGTGAGGGGGTGACAGGGTAAGGGGGTGAGAGGGTGAGAGGAGGATGAGGTGAGACAGTGAGGTGGTGACAGGGTAAGGGGATGAGAGGATGAGGAGGTGAGAGGATGAGGAGGTGAGAGGATGAGGAGGTGAGGTGGTGACAGGGTAAGGGGATGAGGAGGTGTGACAGTGAGGTGGTGAGGGGATGAGGAGATGAGAGGATGAGGAGGTGAGACAGTGAGGTGGTGACAGGGTAAGGGGATGAGGAGGTGAGACAGTGAGGTGGTGACAGAGTAAGGGGATGAGGAGGTGAGACAGTGAGGTGGTGACAGTGAGGTGGTGAGGAGATGAGAGGATGAGGAGGTGTGACAGTGAGGTGGTGAGGGGATGTAGTGGTGAGGAGGTGACATGGTGTAACGTGAGGTACCTGAAACACTCCCCTGGTTTCTGTGCAGACCAGCGGTACATCTGTAAGGAAACACTCCCCTGGTTTGTGTGCAGACCAGTAGTACATCTGTAAGGAAACAGTCCCCTGGTTTCTGTGTAGACCAGCAGTACATCTGTAAGGAAACACTCCCCTGGTTTCTGTGTAGACCAGCAGTACTTCCTCTCTGTAAGGAAACAGTCCCCTGGTTTCTGTGTAGACCAGCAGTACTTCCTCTCTGTAAGGAAACACTCCCCTGGTTTCTGTGTAGACCAGCAGTACTTCTGTAAGGAAACAGTCCCCTGGTTTCTGTGCAGACCAGCAGTACTTCCTCTCTGTAAGGAAACACTCCCCTGGTTTCTGTGTAGACCAGCAGTACATCTGTAAGGAAACACTCCCCTGGTTTCTGTGTAGACCAGCAGTACTTCTGTAAGGAAACAGTCCCCTGGTTTCTGTGCAGACCAGCAGTACTTCCTCTCTGTAAGGAAACACTCCCCTGGTTTCTGTGTAGACCAGCAGTACTTCTGTAAGGAAACAGTCCCCTGGTTTCTGTGCAGACCAGCAGTACTTCCTCTCTGTAAGGAAACACTCCCCTGGTTTCTGTGTAGACCAGCAGTACATCTGTAAGGAAACACTCCCCTGGTTTCTGTGTAGACCAGCAGTACTTCTGTAAGGAAACAGTCCCCTGGTTTCTGTGCAGACCAGCAGTACTTCCTCTCTGTAAGGAAACACTCCCCTGGTTTCTGTGTAGACCAGCAGTACATCTGTAAGGAAACACTCCCCTGGTTTCTGTGCAGACCAGCAGTACTTCTGTAAGGAAACAGTCCCCTGGTTTCTGTGCAGACCAGCAGTACTTCCTCTCTGTAAGGAAACAGTCCCCTGGTTTCTGTGTAGACCAGCAGTACTTCTGTAAGGAAACAGTCCCCTGGTTTCTGTGCAGACCAGCAGTACTTCCTCTCTGTAAGGAAACACTCCCCTGGTTTCTGTGTAGACCAGCAGTACTTCTGTAAGGAAACACTCCCCTGGTTTCTGTGTAGACCAGCAGTACTTCTGTAAGGAAACAGTCCCCTGGTTTCTGTGCAGACCAGCAGTACTTCCTCTCTGTAAGGAAACACTCCCCTGGTTTCTGTGTAGACCAGCAGTACTTCTGTAAGGAAACACTCCCCTGGTTTCTGTGCAGACCAGCAGTACTTCCTCTCTGTAAGGAAACACTCCCCTGGTTTCTGTGCAGACCAGCAGTACATCTGTAAGGAAACACTCCCCTGGTTTCTGTGTAGACCAGCAGTACTTCTGTAAGGAAACAGTCCCCTGGTTTCTGTGCAGACCAGCAGTACTTCCTCTCTGTAAGGAAACAGTCCCCTGGTTTCTGTGTAGACCAGCAGTACTTCTGTAAGGAAACAGTCCCCTGGTTTCTGTGCAGACCAGCAGTACTTCCTCTCTGTAAGGAAACACTCCCCTGGTTTCTGTGTAGACCAGCAGTACTTCTGTAAGGAAACACTCCCCTGGTTTCTGTGTAGACCAGCAGTACTTCTGTAAGGAAACAGTCCCCTGGTTTCTGTGCAGACCAGCAGTACTTCCTCTCTGTAAGGAAACACTCCCCTGGTTTCTGTGTAGACCAGCAGTACTTCTGTAAGGAAACACTCCCCTGGTTTCTGTGCAGACCAGCAGTACTTCCTCTCTGTAAGGAAACACTCCCCTGGTTTCTGTGTAGACCAGCAGTACATCTGTAAGGAAACACTCCCCTGGTTTCTGTGCAGACCAGCGGTACATCTGTAGGGAAACACTCCCTGGTTTCTGTGCAGACCAGCAGTACTTCCTCTCTGTAAGGAAACACTCCCCTGGTTTCTGTGCAGACCAGCAGTACATCTGTAAGGAAACACTCCCCTGGTTTCTGTGCAGACCAGCAGTACTTCTGTAAGGAAACAGTCCCCTGGTTTCTGTGCAGACCAGCAGTACTTCCTCTCTGTAAGGAAACAGTCCCCTGGTTTCTGTGTAGACCAGCAGTACTTCTGTAAGGAAACAGTCCCCTGGTTTCTGTGTAGACCAGCAGTACTTCTGTAAGGAAACAGTCCCCTGGTTTCTGTGCAGACCAGCAGTACTTCCTCTCTGTAAGGAAACACTCCCCTGGTTTCTGTGTAGACCAGCAGTACTTCTGTAAGGAAACACTCCCCTGGTTTCTGTGTAGACCAGCAGTACTTCCTCTCTGTAAGGAAACAGTCCCCTGGTTTCTGTGTAGACCAGCAGTACTTCCTCTCTGTAAGGAAACACTCCCCTGGTTTCTGTGTAGACCAGCAGTACTTCCTCTCTGTAAGGAAACACTCCCCTGGTTTCTGTGCAGACCAGCGGTACTTTAGTGAAATCCCCCCTGAGCTCCCCAGGCTGGAGATGAGAGGGTGAATCTCCTTCTTGACCTTCTCTCTGCTCTGTTTTCTTCCTCAGGTACACCACATACAAACATGTTATTACCTCACATTCGCTTATGCTATGTTACCTTATATTACATTGTATTCAACTACTTTGTTATGTTATATGACATGACATCATTGTTGGTATATTGTATATGACATATCATATAATGTCGTATATTATATAAGGTAGAGAGGTTATGTCATCTCATCTTTAGGTAGAGAGGTGATGTCATCTTTAGGTAGAGAGGTGGTAGAGAGGTGGTGTCATCTTTAGGTAGAGAGGTGATGTCATCTTTAGGTAGAGAGGCGGTAGAGAGGTGATGTCATCTTTAGGTAGAGAGGTGGTAGAGAGGCGGTAGAGAGGTGATGTCATCTTTAGGTAGAGAGGCGGTAGAGAGGTGGTAGAGAGGTGGTAGAGAGGTGGTAGAGAGGTGATGTCATCTTTAGGTAGAGAGGTGGTAGAGAGGTGGTGTCATCTTTAGGTAGAGAGGTGGTGTCATCTTTAGGTAGAGAGGCGGTAGAGAGGTGGTAGAGAGGTGGTAGAGAGGCGGTAGAGAGGTGGTAGAGAGGCGGTAGAGAGGTGGTAGAGAGGCGGTAGAGAGGCGGTAGAGAGGTGGTAGAGAGGTGGTAGAGAGGTGGTAGAGAGGCGGTAGAGAGGTGGTAGAGAGGCGGTAGAGAGGTGGTAGAGAGGTGGTAGAGAGGTGATGTCATCTTTAGGTAGAGAGGTGGTAGAGAGGCGGTAGAGAGGTGGTAGAGAGGTGGTAGAGAGGTGATGTCATCTTTAGGTAGAGAGGCGGTAGAGAGGCGGTAGAGAGGCGGTAGAGAGGCGGTAGAGAGGTGGTAGAGAGGTGGTAGAGAGGCGGTAGAGAGGTGGTAGAGAGGTGGTAGAGAGGTGGTAGAGAGGTGGTAGAGAGGTGGTAGAGAGGCGGTAGAGAGGCGGTAGAGAGGTGGTAGAGAGGTGGTAGAGAGGTGATGTCATCTTTAGGTAGAGAGGCGGTAGAGAGGCGGTAGAGAGGTGGTAGAGAGGTGATGTCATCTTTAGGTAGAGAGGCGGTAGAGAGGCGGTAGAGAGGCGGTAGAGAGGTGGTAGAGAGGCGGTAGAGAGGTGATGTCATCTTTAGGACCACCAGCACCAGACAGCTGATCCGGCTCGTTCCACTGCTGGTACCCTGAGTGCCGAGGGGCCCTCCCCCAGATCTGTTCTGTTTACCGCCAGGGAGCTGCTGTTGCCGTGGAGACGGCGATACGCAGGCTGACTGACAGCCGGTGAGCCGAAGCCTGTCCCCCCTGGGGGTGTCCCGTCCCCCCGTCCCCCCTCCTCGTACACACACCCGGGTGTGTGTTGGTTTAGAGATATTTAGTTATTTACTGATGTTTATAGAAGTTGAGCTATTTATAGCTCTTTATAGATATATGTTTATAGATGTTAACATCTTAATAGATGTTGAGATCTTTATAGATGTTTAATACGCACATTGTGTATTAAAACCTGAAACTTGCCCTCTTGAAAGGCAGGTTGACCTGTGACCTCTTGAAAGGCAGGTTGACCTGTGACCTCTTGAAAGGCAGGTTGACCTGTGCCCTCTTGAAAGGCAGGGTGACCTGTGACCTCTTGAAAGGCAGGGTGACCTGGGAGTCTCTACCAGCGAAGCAGCAGGTCTCTGTGTTCTCTTTGGGGGTTGTGTTTGTGCGTGTCATGGGTCTGGAGAAGGTCTGCTGTCCCACAGAAGAGCCTTTTATTCCCAGAATGAAAGAAGAGCTCTTGTCTCGCGCCTCCAGCGAAGCAGACCTGGTGTGTAGAGAGTCTAGTTGTGTAGCAGACCTGGTGTGTAGAGAGTCTAGTTGTGTAGCAGACCTGGTGTTTAGAGAGTCTAGTTGTGTAGCAGACCTGGTGTGTAGAGAGTCTAGTTGTGTAGCAGACCTGGTGTGTAGAGAGTCTAGTTGTGTAGCAGACCTGGTGTGTAGAGAGAGAGTCTAGTTGTATAGCAGACCTGCAGGTGTGTAGCAGACCTGCAGGTGTGTAGAGAGTCTAGTTGTGTAGCAGACCTGCAGGTGTGTAGAGAGTCTAGTTGTGTAGCAGACCTGCAGGTGTGTAGCAGACCTGCAGGTGTGTAGAGAGTCTAGTTGTGTAGCAGACCTGCAGGTGTGTAGAGAGTCTAGTTGTGTAGCAGACCTGCAGGTGTGTAGAGAGTCTAGTTGTGTAGCAGACCTGCAGGTGTGTAGCAGACCTGGTGTGTAGAGAGTCTAGTTGTGTAGCAGACCTAGTGTGTAGAGAGTCTAGTTGTGTAGCAGACCTGGTGTGTAGAGAGTCTAGTTGTGTAGCAGACCTGGTGTGTAGAGAGAGGGTCTAGTTGTGTAGCAGACCTGGTGTGTAGAGAGAGGGTCTAGTTGTGTAGCAGACCTGGTGTGTAGAGAGTCTAGTTGTGTAGCAGACCTGGTGTGTAGAGAGTCTAGTTGTGTAGCAGACCTGGTGTGTAGAGAGTCTAGTTGTGTAGCAGACCTGCAGGTGTGTAGAGAGTCTAGTTGTGTAGCAGACCTGCAGGTGTGTAGCAGACCTGGTGTGTAGAGAGTCTAGTTGTGTAGCAGACCTGCAGGTGTGTAGAGAGTCTAGTTGTGTAGCAGACCTGGTGTGTAGAGAGAGAGTCTAGTTGTATAGCAGACCTGCAGGTGTGTAGCAGACCTGCAGGTGTGTAGAGAGTCTAGTTGTGTAGCAGACCTGCAGGTGTGTAGAGAGTCTAGTTGTGTAGCAGACCTGCAGGTGTGTAGCAGACCTGCAGGTGTGTAGAGAGTCTAGTTGTGTAGCAGACCTGCAGGTGTGTAGAGAGTCTAGTTGTGTAGCAGACCTGCAGGTGTGTAGAGAGTCTAGTTGTGTAGCAGACCTGCAGGTGTGTAGCAGACCTGCAGGTGTGTAGAGAGTCTAGTTGTGTAGCAGACCTGCAGGTGTGTAGCAGACCTGCAGGTGTGTAGAGAGTCTAGTTGTGTAGCAGACCTGCAGGTGTGTAGAGAGTCTAGTTGTGTAGCAGACCTGCAGGTGTGTAGCAGACCTGCAGGTGTGTAGAGAGTCTAGTTGTGTAGCAGACCTGCAGGTGTGTAGAGAGTCTAGTTGTGTAGCAGACCTGCAGGTGTGTAGCAGACCTGCAGGTGTGTAGAGAGTCTAGTTGTGTAGCAGACCTGCAGGTGTGTAGCAGACCTGCAGGTGTGTAGCAGACCTGAAGGTGTGTAGAGAGTCTAATTGTGTAGCAGACCTGCAGGTGTGTAGAGAGTCTAGTTGTGTAGCAGACCTGCAGGTGTGTAGAGAGTCTAGTTGTGTAGCAGACCTGCAGGTGTGTAGAGAGTCTAGTTGTGTAGCAGACCTGCAGGTGTGTAGCAGACCTGCAGGTGTGTAGCAGACCTGCAGGTGTGTAGCAGACCTGGTGTGCAGAGATAGTCTAGTTGTGTAGCAGACCTGCAGGTATGTAGAGAGTCTAGTTGTGTAGCAGACCTGCAGGTGTGTAGAGAGTCTAGTTGTGTAGCAGACCTGCAGGTGTGTAGCAGACCTGCAGGTATGTAGCAGACCTGCAGGTGTGTAGAGAGTCTAGTTGTGTAGCAGACCTGCAGGTGTGTAGAGAGTCTAGTTGTGTAGCAGACCTGCAGGTGTGTAGAGAGTCTAGTTGTGTAGCAGACCTGCAGGTGTGTAGAAAGTCTAGTTGTGTAGCAGACCTGGTGTGTAGAGAGTACTGTTCTCTTGGTCTGTGGTGAACCTCATAGTTCCTCGTGGTTCAGCTAGATGAAGCAGGTCAGTGCTTCATGGTTGAACCCAAAAGCTTCCTTTTGACCGATCCAAAGAGCTTTCTATCCCACATGTTGTGGTCCCACTGTCGAACCTTCAGTTACCAGGAATCAGCAGGACCTGCTGGTCTGATGGTTCCTCTACGTCTTGGTGCTCAGCGTTCCTTCTGCTTGGTTCTATCCATCAGAACCGTCCCTGGAGGAGATGTCTCCCGGTTCCTTCCCTCTGAGTCTGAGGACTTTCTCCTGGTTCTTTACATCCTTTAGATCCGTTCCGTTGAACCAAAGGATCCCGGTCTGCTCAGTGTTCTGGGTGTGTCCCACAGACCGCTCCTCACAAAGACGCTGAGAGCTCAAAGATGGGGATCCTTTTACGGAAGGACTTTTGTGTTGGACCCAAGGTGTTGGGCCCCAGGTGTTGGACCCCAGGTGTTGGACCCCAGGTGTTGGGCCCCAGGTGTTGGACCCCAGGTGTTGGACCCAAGGTGTTGGGCCCCAGGTGTTGGACCCCAGGTGTTGGACCCCAGGTGTTGGACCCCAGGTGTTGGGCCCCAGGTGTTGGACCCAAGGTGTTGGACCCCAGGTGTTGGACCCCAGGTGTTGGACCCAAGGTGTTGGACCCCAGGTGTTGGACCCAAGGTGTTGGGCCCCAGGTGTTGGACCCAAGGTGTTGGACCCCAGGTGTTGGACCCCAGGTGTTGGGCCCCAGGTGTTGGACCCCAGGTGTTGGACCCCAGGTGTTGGGCCCCAGGTGTTGGGCCCCAGGTGTTGGGCCCCAGGTGTTGGACCCCAGGTGTTGGGCCCCAGGTGTTGGACCCCAGGTGTTGGACCCCAGGTGTTGGGCCCCAGGTGTTGGACCCCAGGTGTTGGGCCCCAGGTGTTGGGCCCCAGGTGTTGGACCCAAGGTGTTGGACCCCAGGTGTTGGACCCAAGGTGTTGGACCCCAGGTGTTGGACCCCAGGTGTTGGACCCCAGGTGCTGGACCCCAGGTGTTGGGCCCCAGGTGTTGGACCCCAGGTGTTGGGCCCCAGGTGTTGGACCCCAGGTGCTGGACCCCAGGTGTTGGACCCCAGGTTTAGTCCTTCAGTAAGAGTTCAGACTACACAACACAGAGCCTCACTGCTCACTGGAACCTACTGGATCCACAGAGATCACATTTCACCCCCCCCCCCCCCCCACACCTGCATCTACAGGACTGTAGGCTCACATCTGGATCAACAGCACACTTAAAGGGTGATCTACACAACTTTAAATAATAAAGTTTATTACACAAAACATCTACACAACTTTAAATAATAAAGTTTATTACACAAAACATCTACACAACTTAAGATAATAAAGTTTATTACACAAAACATCTACACAACTTTAAATAATAAAGTTTATTACACAAAACATCTACACAACTTTAAATAATAAAGTTTATTACACAAAACATCTACACAACTTTAGATAATAAAGTTTATTACACAAAACATCTACACAACTTTAAATAATAAAGTTTATTACACAAAACATCTACACAACTTTAGATAATAAAGTTTATAACACAACACATCTACACAACTTTATATATAATACATTCAGTAAACAACACATCTACACAACTTTAAATAATAACGTTTATAACACAACACATCTACACATTCAATAGTAAAGTTTATAACACAACACATCTACACAACTTTATATATAATACATTCAATAAACAACACATCTACACAACTTTTAATAATGTTTAAAACACAACACATCTACACTTTCAATAGTAAAGTTTATAACACAACACATCTACACAACTTTAGATAATAAAGTTTATAACACAACACATCTACACAACTTTAGATAATAAAGTTTATAACACAACACATCTACACAACTTTAGATAATAAAGTTTATAACACAACACATCTACACAACTTTAGATAATAAAGTTTATAACACAACACATCTACACAACTTAAGATAATAACGTTTATAACACAATATACAATCTATACAACAATGCTACACGCTACCACTCCAGCGCTACCACTCCAGCGCTACATGGTCCAGCGCTATAGGCTACACGCTACCCCTCCAGCGCTACAGGCTACACGCTACTACACCAGTGCTACCACTCCAGCGCTACATGGTCCAGCGCTATAGGCTACACGCTACCCCTCCAGCGCTATAGGCTACACGCTACCCCTCCAGCGCTATAGGCTACACGCTACCACTCCAGCGCTACAGGCTACACGCTACCCCTCCAGCGCTATAGGCTACACGCTACCACTCCAGCGCTATAGGCTACACACTACCCCTCCAGCGCTATAGGCTACACGCTACCACTCCAGCGCTATAGGCTACATGCTACCACTCCAGCGCTACATGGTCCAGCACTATAGGCTACATGCTACCACTCCAGCGCTACAGGCTACACGCTACCACTCCAGCGCTACAGGCTACACGCTACCACTCCAGCGCTACAGGCTACACGCTACCACTCCAGCGCTAGTCGCCTCGCTAGGACTCCCGGCTGCTGTGTGTGGAATCTGGCCATGGGCCTCCTCCTTGGCCTCTAAAAGTTATTTTGGGATCAGCATTCGATCTTCTTTCTGCACAAGATCTCCACAGCAGCCTCTGGGGAAACAGCCCCCCCCCCCCCCCCCCCCCCCCCCCCCCCCCCCTCCCCCTTACCGCCGTCACGGCAACAGAGGCTCGTCCCAGCGCAAGTCCCGAGCTACAGACTGTGTGGCTGGTCGCGGTCGGCTAACAGCTGATCTGAAGAGAGCTGATCTGAAGAGAGCTGATGTGAAGCTGGCGAGGTGACCGAACACCTCAGGAATGCGTGGAGCTAGCTTAGTATTTCCGACATGGACGACAAACGGGAGCATTTGTCCCGGAGCAGAGCTTCTGCCTGCTCCTCCCCTTGCAGGGACTGGCTGAACACAACAGCCTGGCCCGTCTTGTTCTGACCTGTCTTCAAGGAAAAGCCCTCCTCCCACCTCGCCTTCTCTTCTCCTCAAACGTTGTGCACTTCTACTCCCGAGGATTCACCACCGAAAGAACTAGCCGGAAACTTCCGAAACTTCAACAACAAGTGCGGAAGCTCCAGAGAGGCGTGGTGCCAACACATCCAGCAGCAGAGCCCAGGTCAGAAGCAGCTGGAGATGGGAGTGTAGGAGCTCTTCATGCTGCAGACCAGCGAGCCAGGACCAGCCTCGGGAGAACATGAGCGTAAACAAGGACCCCCGGAGGAAGGGAGTCTCCTCTGTCTTCAGCTCCGGGCGCAAGCCCTTGCTCCTGGGGTACGTCTGTTGCTATGACGCTGAACCTCTGGCTGTGGGGTGTGGTGTCCAGACGCTGTCGCTGCTCATGTGTTCTCAGCTCATGGTTCCTGTTCTCATGATGGCTCTGTCGTACAACTCCTTGTTGACTTGCTTTTATTTCTGCCTGGCGCTCAGTGGTTCACTGCTAGCCCAGAAGGTCCCTAAAGAGGGTGCTGTCATGAATGGACCGTCTGATGGAGGTGAGACTGTGATGGAGGTGAGACTGTGATGGAGGTGAGACTGTGATGGAGGTGAGACTGTGATGGAGGTGAGACTGATGGAGGTGAGACTGTGATGGAGGTGAGACTGATGGAGGTGATACTGATGGAGGTGATGGAGACTGTGTTTGGGATGTCATGCTGTAGCTTGCATTGTACCACCCAGGAGGAAGTTGGCATTGTTTGGTGATGAACTTCCTGTTTCACATGAAGCGATGATGTTCAAAACAGAATCATAATTCTCTTTAAAGACAGCATCTACACTATAAGACCAGTGTGTGTGTGTGTGTGTGTGTGTGTGTGTGTGTGTGTGTGTGTCTTTGTGTGCATGTGTATGTATTTGTGTGTGTCTGCGTGCATGTGTGTGTGTGTCTGCGTGCGTGCGTGTGTGTTTGTGTGCGTGGGTGTGTGTCTGCGTGTGTGTTTGTGTGTTTGTGTGTGTCTGCGTGAGTGTGTGTTTGTGTGTGCGTGGGTGTGTGTCTGCGTGTGTTTGTGTGTGTCTGCGTGCATGTGTGTATGTGTTTGTGTGTGTGTGTGCGTGGGTGTGTGTCTGCGTGTGTGTGCATGTATTTGGGTGTGGGGGTTCTGTAGTATTGTAGTACTGTAGTAGTACTGTGGGTGCTGTAGTATTGTAGTACTTACATATTATATATATTGTATATATTTATATACATATTAAATATATTAAGGCTGTTGATGCTGTGAGTGCTGTAGCAGAACAGCCAGTTGTGATCTGGTCTACAGTGTTCTGCTGTGTAGAGAAGCGCTGAGGTAGTTCTGTGGTCCTGATAACGCACTGCTGCCCTCTGCTGGACGAGAGGAGCAGGTTCCAATTCTGCACAATTACTGATCAGAAATACTGATTTATTGAACTGTATCGTATTTAATATCCCGGTTATGAAAATATCAAATATAATAGTCCAACCCAATACTACCACACACACCACTGGTACATCTTACATCCATCCAGTTACATCCTGGTCTGTGAAATAGTTAAGTGGTCTGTGAACCAGTACATCTGATCTGCCTCTGAGCTGGGGAAGCCATTCAGTAGCACACAAACATTTGGTTAGTTTCCTGTAGAATACAGAAGACACGCAGGACCTCTATCCTCCACTAGGGGCCACCAGAGCCCTCCTCTCGACCGCTTCCCAGCAGGTCAATGTTTACCTGAGGTGTCAACAACCCCAGACTGACCACATGGGCTCATATCTCTCTCTCTCTCTCTCTCTAGAGAGAGAGAGAGAGAGAGAGAGAGAGAGAGAGAGAGAGAGAGAGAGAGAGAGAGAGAGAGAGAGAGAGAGAGAGAGAGAGAGAGGGAGACAGACAGAGAGAGAGAGAGGGGGAGAGGGAGAGACAGACAGGGAGAGAGAGAGGGAGAGAGAGGGAGAGACAGACAGGGAGAGAGAGAGGGGGAGAGAGAGGACTTTAGAAGGGTTCAGATCAGCTGTACATAGTTGCTGTGGGTCAGTAGCGAGCAGTGTGTTGTGTTCACCACCACAACACCGCGAGCCAGGGCTGGACTCACCCCGTGGAGTCGGGGGGAGGAGAGGAATGCTGCTGACAACACCAGGTAGACCTAACTAGTCGCTAACTAGCAGCCTAACCACCGAGCATGGCGTGAGGGAGGCAGCGAGCGCGTGAAGGGGAGGAGCAGAGAAGAAGACATGAGCTTACCCACCAACCGCGGCTTGCTAGCCCTCGCGGCGCACGACCGCTGCTTTAAGCTGAGCGCTGGATCCCCCCGCGCCGTCCACGGGCCCATCGACATCGTGCTCAGACACCGCCGGTAACCCCAGCGTCTGGCACACATAGGTCTATCTAGCATAGATCTATGTAGCATATATCTATGTATCATATATCTATCTAGCATAGATCTATCTAGCATAGATCTATCTAGCTGGCATATAGCATAGCTCTATCTAGCATAGATCTGTCTAGCATAGATCTGTCTAGCATAGATCTATCTAGCATAGATCTATCTAGCATAGATCTGTCTAGCATAGATCTATCTAGCATAGATCTATCTAGCATAGATCTATCTAGCTGGCATATAGCATAGCTCTATCTAGCATAGATCTATCTAGCATAGATCTATCTAGCATAGATCTATCTAGCATAGATCTGTCTAGCATAGATCTGTCTAGCATAGATCTATCTAGCTGGCATATAGCATAGCTCTATCTAGCATAGATCTGTCCAGCATAGATCTGTCTAGCATAGATCTGTCTAGCATAGATCTGTCTAGCATAGATCTGTCTAGCATAGATCTATCTAGCATAGATCTATCTAGCATAGATCTATCTAGCTGGCATATAGCATAGGTCTGTCTAGCATAGATCTATCTAGCATATATCTATCTAGCATAGATCTATCTAGCATAGATCTATCTAGCATAGATCTATCTAGCTGGCATATAGCATAGGTCTGTCTAGCATAGATCTATCTAGCATATATCTATCTAGCATAGATCTATCTAGCATAGATCTATCTAGCATAGATCTATCTAGCTGGCATATAGCATAGGTCTGTCTAGCATAGATCTATCTAGCATAGATCTATCTAGCATAGATCTATCTAGCTGGCATATAGCATAGGTCTGTCTAGCATAGATCTATCTAGCATATATCTATCTAGCATAGATCTATCTAGCATAGATCTATCTAGCTGGCATATAGCATAGGTCTGTCTAGCATAGATCTATCTAGCATATATCTATCTAGCATAGATCTATCTAGCTGGCATATAGCATAGATCTATCTAGCATAGATCTATCTAGCATAGATCTGTCTAGCTGGCATATAGCATAGATCTATCTAGCATAGATCTATCTAGCATAGATCTGTCTGGCATATAGCATAGATCTGTCTAGCATATATCTATCTAGCTGGCATATAGCATAGATATATCTAGCATAGATCTATGTATCATATATCTATGTATCATATATCTATCTAGCATAGATCTATCTAGCATAGATCTATGTATCATATATCTATCTAGCATAGATCTATCTAGCTGGCATATAGCATAGATCTATCTAGCATATATCTATCTAGCATAGATCTGTGTATCATATATCTATCTAGCATAGATCTATCTAGCATATATCTATATCTAGCTGGCATACAGCTATCATATATCTATATCTAGCATAGATTTATATCTAGCTGGCATATATCTATCTAGCATAGATCTATATATCATATATCTATCTAGCATATATCTATGTATCATCTATCTATATCTAGCTGGCATATATCTATGTATCATCTATCTATCTAGCATATATCAATGTATAATATATCTATCAAGCATATATCTATGTATCATCTATCTAGCATATATCTATGTATCATCTATCTATTTAGCATATATCTATGTATAATATATCTATCTAGCATATATCTATGTATCATCTATCTATCTAGCATTTATCTATCCATCTCTCTCTCTCTCTATCATCTCTGTTGGCTACCTGCTAGCTACCTGTTGGCTACCCTCTAGCTACCTGTTGGCTACCCTCTATCTACCTGTTGGCTACCTGCGAGCTACCTGTTGGCTACCTGCGAGCTACCTGTTGGCTACCCTCTAGCTACTTGTTGGCTACCTGCAGGGTGGTGGCTATCTGCTAGCTACCAGTTGGCTACCTGCTAGCTACCAGTTGGCTACTTGCTAGCTACATGCTAAATGCCGCTCAGTGTTAAAGGAGATGTTGACTACACACAGTGTCACACACATACACACACACACACACACACACACACACTCACACACTTCAACACACTCGTATTCATGTGTCCAAATCTCTCAATCATAGAGTAACCCCCCTCCAGGTGTTCTGTAAGTTTCCCGCCAGGAAACTTGACAATGTGATGACACCATGTCACTAGATGCTCTGATGTTTGATGACATCGTGTCACTAGATACTCTGATGTTTGATGACATCATATCACTAGATGCTCTGATGTTTGATGACATCGTGTCACTAGATACTCTGATGTTTGATGACATCATATCACTAGATGCTCTGATGTTTGATGACATCGTGTCACTAGATACTCTGATGTTTGATGACATCATGTCACTAGATGCTCTGATGTTTGATGACATCATGTCACTAGATGCTCTGATGTTTGATGACATCATAAGACTAGATGCTCTGATGTTTGATGACATCATAAGGCTAGATGCTCTGGTGTTCGATGACATCATGAGGCTAGTTTTGAAGGATATCATTTAGGGGTTTTTAGTTCAAATACAATTCCTCCCTCAGGTCAGCTGGGAGTTTGTCTCTGATTGGCTGGCTCTAATTGGCTGTCCCTTATTGGCTGTCTCTGGGCTGCAGAAAGCTATTTTGAAGAAGTTTCCAGAGAGGCACCAATTAGTGATGTGTGTGTGTGTGTGTGTGTGTGTGTGTGTGTGTGTGTGTGGTTCCTAATCAATAGTGTTCACAGGACCCCCGCTGGGTTCTGACCAGAGGACGTGTTCTTAATGGGTCCTACTGGATTGTTCTTGGGCTCCAGCTCGATACGTTAGTCGATATGGAGACCAGGGGCCCAGGGCCTGGTTCAACCCGTGTTCAGGGCTCCAGCCCTGCAGCTCCATCAGGCCCAGTTAGGGGAACGTGTCCGGGATGCTCGGCGTTGAGGTCAGGCTGCTCGTCACCTCGTCTCCAGGAGGTCGTTACTGCGAGATCAAAACTAAACTGCACTTCTTACCTTAGCGCGTGTTCTTCTGAATTCATCGAAACCAGACGTTTCCAAAGAAAGGTTTAAAACAAGAGCTTTAAAACAAGAGCTTAAAACAAGAGCTTTAAAACAAGAGCTTTAAAACAAGAGCTTAAAACAAGAGCTTAAAACAAGAGCTTTAAAACAAGAGCTTTAAAACAAGAGCTTTAAAACAAGAGCTTAAAACAAGAGCTTTAAAACAAGAGCTTTAAAACAAGAGCTTAAAACAAGAGCTTAAAACAAGAGCTTTAAAACAAGAGCTTAAAACAAGAGCTTAAAACAAGAGCTTTAAAACAAGAGCTTTAAAACAAGAGCTTTAAAACAAGAGCTTTGAAACAAGAGCTTTTAAACAAGAGCTTAAAATCAGCTTTGATTATTAATTTGACACACATTATAAAATACAAGCGGGCTAGCGTGCACTAGCAGATATGTAGCGTGCACTAGCGGGTATGTAGCGGGCACTAGCGGGTATGTAGCGTGCACTAGCGGGTATGTAGCGTGCACTAGCTGGTATGTAGCGTGCACTAGCTGGTATGTAGCGTGCACTAGCTGGTATGTAGCGTGCACTAGCTGGTATGTAGCGGGCACTAGCGGGTATGTAGCGTGCACTAGCGGGTATGTAGCGTGCACTAGCTGGTATGTAGCGTGCACTAGCTGGTATGTAGCGTGCACTAGCTGGTATGTAGCGTGCACTAGCTGGTATGTAGCGTGCACTAGCTGGTATGTAGCGTGCACTAGCTGGTATGTAGCGTGCACTAGCTGGTATGTAGCGTGCACTAGCTGGTATGTAGCGTGCACTAGCGGGTATGTAGCGTGCACTAGCGGGTATGTAGCGTGCACTAGCTGGTATGTAGCGTGCACTAGCTGGTATGTAGCGTGCACTAGCTGGTATGTAGCGTGCACTAGCTGGTATGTAGCGTGCACTAGCTGGTATGTAGCGTGCACTAGCTGGTATGTAGCGTGCACTAGCTGGTATGTAGCGTGGACTAGCTGGTATGTAGCGTGGACTAGCTGGTATGTAGCGTGGACTAGCTGGTATGTAGCGTGCACTAGCTGGTATGTAGCGTGCACTAGCTGGTATGTAGCGTGGACTAGCTGGTATGTAGCGTGGACTAGCTGGTATGTAGCGTGCACTAGCTGGTATGTAGCGTGCACTAGCTGGTATGTAGCGTGGACTAGCTGGTATGTAGCGTGGACTAGCTGGTATGTAGCGTGGACTAGCTGGTATGTAGCGTGCACTAGCTGGTATGTAGCGTGCACTAGCTGGTATGTAGCGTGGACTAGCTGGTATGTAGCGTGCACTAGCTGGTATGTAGCGTGGACTAGCTGGTATGTAGCGTGCACTAGCTGGTATGTAGCGTGGACTAGCTGGTATGTAGCGTGGACTAGCTGGTATGTAGCGTGCGTGTGTGTGTGATAGTTGATAAAGTATTATTAGTTATTGATATCATTATTGATAGTTATTAATGTTTTAATATGTATGATTAGTTATTGATATATTGTTCATCCTTATTGTTAGTCCTAGTTATTAGTTATCTATATATTAATAATAGTTATTGGTTCTAGTTATGACTGGTTATTGATTAGTTCTAGATATTAGTCATCTATATATTATTTAAAGATATTGATTGCTTGTGGTTTCAAAGATGTCCGTCTCCTCGCTGCAGGTTCGATGTGGAGAACGGTCTGTCGGGGGCCCACAGCCCCCTGGACCCCCAGACCAGCCCCCTGGACCCCCAGACCAGTCCCGGGTCCGGTCTGGTCCTGCACGCCACCTACCCCCACTCCCAGCGCCGGGAGTCCTTCCTCTACCGCTCCGACTCGGACTTCGACCTGTCCCCCAAGAACATGTCCCGCAACCCCTCATCCACCAGCGATCTGTGAGCACCTCCTCTCCCTCCACCACACTGCACCTCCTCTCCCTCCCTCCACCACACTGCACCTCCTCTCCCTCTCCCTCTCCCTCCACCACACTGCACCTCCTCTCCCTCTCCCTCCACCACACTGCACCTCCTCTCCCTCCCTCCACCACACTACACCTCCTCCCTCCCTCTCCCTCCACCACACTGCACCTCCTCTCCCTCCCTCTCCCTCCACCACACTGCACCTCCTCTCCCTCTCCCTCCACCACACTGCACCTCCTCCCTGCCTCTCCCTCCACCACACTGCACCTCCTCTCCCTCCACCACACTACACCTCCTCCCTCCCTCTCCCTCCACCACACTGCACCTCCTCTCCCTCTCCCTCCACCACACTGCACCTCCTCTCTCCTTCTACCACACTGCACCTCCTCCCTCCCTCTAACACACACTGCACCTCCTCCCTCCCTCTACCACACTGCTGCACCTCCTCTCTCCCTCTAACACCACACAGCTGCACCTCCCCCTCCCTCTACCACCACACTGTGCACCTCCTCCCTCCCTCTACCACACTGCTTCACCTCCTCCCTTCATCCAACACACTGCTGCCCCTCTTCCCTCCCTCTACCACACTGCACCTCCTCCCTCCCTCTACCACACTGCTGCACCTCCTCTCTCCCTCTAACACCACACAGCTGCACCTCCCCCTCCCTCTACCACCACACTGTGCACCTCCTCCCTCCCTCTACCACACTGCTGCACCTCCTCCCTTCATCCAACACACTGCTGCCCCTCTTCCCTCCCTCTACCACACTGCACCTCCTCTCTCCCTCTACCACACTGCTGCACCTCCTCTCTCCCTCTAACACCACACAGCTGCACCTCCTCTCTCCCTCTAACACCACACAGCTGCACCTCCTCCCTCCCTCTACCACCACACTCTCTCCCCTCTCCTCTTCTCTCTCCTGTCTCCTACTCCCTCCATCTCCTCTCCTCCTTCTCTATTCAACAAGTTCATACCTCAGTCTCACATACATCTCTAACCCTGCCTGTCTGTCTGTCTGTCTGTGCCTGTCTGTCTGTCTGTCTGTCTGTCTGTCTGTGCCTGTCTGTCTGTCTGTCTGTCTGTCTGTCTGTCTGTCTGTCTGTCTGTGCCTGTCTGTCTGTCTGTCTGTCTGTCTGTCCAGGCACGGAGAGGACATGATAGTGACTCCATTTGCCCAGGTCAGTACCTCTTCTTCCACAAACCTAGAGCTAGATAACTAGATAACACTCAGCACATCCAGCATCACAATCCTGTTTAGTCCACCATCCAGGGTCTCAACTCACAACCTCCTCACCAGAACGAACTCTGTCTGTCTGTCTGTCTGCCTGCCTGCCTGTCTGTCTGTCTGTCTGTCTGTCTGTCTCTCTGTCTGTCTGTCTGTCTCTCTGTCTGCCTGTCTGTCTGCCTGTCTGTCTGTCTGTCTGTAGGTCTTGGCCAGTCTGAGGACTGTGAGGAGTAACTTTGCGTCTCTGACTAATCTGCAGGATCGCGTGAACAACAAGTAAGAGATAAACAGACTGACTAGCTGACTGGCTGACTGGCTGACTGGCTGTGTGACTAGCTGGCTGGCTGGCTGGCTGGCTGGCTGGCTGACTGACTAGCTGACTGGCTGACTGACTGGCTGGCTGACTGACTAGCTGACTGGCTGACTGACTGGCTGGCTGACTGACTGACTGACTGGCTGACTGGCTGACTGACTGGCTGGCTGGCTGACTGACAGACTGACTGTTTGACTGGCTGGCTGACTGGCTGGCTGGCTGGCTGACTAATCCTGCTGTCTGTTGCACTCTTGCAGGCGTTCATCAGGAAGTAATCAGCCTCCTGCCTGTAAGCCCTCTTTACCAGGTTAGACCCTCTGTCCTCTTATTTTGAAGTATCAACAGGAAGTAGTTAGAATCCACTACATGACTTACATCTGGATCACTGTACATCACTCACTTCCTTGTCCAATGGGGAACGTTTGAGATAAAATCGTCTGTAATGAGAAAGAAAACATACCTTTCTCTGCACTTCATCTGCTGTTCATCTGCTCTTCATCTGCTGTTCACATGCTCTCTGCTCTTCATCTGCTGTTCATCAGCTGTTCATCTGCTGTTCACATGCTCTCTGCTCTTCATCTGCTCTTCATCTGCTCTTCATCTGGTCTCTGCTCTTCATCTGCTCTTCATCTGCTCTTCATCTGCTCTTCATCTGCTCTTCATCTGGTCTCTGCTCTTCATCTGGTCTCTGCTCTTCATCTGCTGTTCATCTGCTCTTCATCTGCTCTCTGCCCTTCATCTGCTCTTCATCTGCTGTTCATCTGCTGTTCACATGCTCTCTGCTCTTCATCTGCTCTCTGCTCTTCATCTGCTCTCTGCTCTTCATCTGCTCTCTGCTCTTCATCTGCTGTTCATCTGCTCTCTGCTCTTCTTCTGCTCTCTGCTGTTCTTCTGCTCTCTGCTGTTCTTCTGTTCTCTGCTGTTCTTCTGCTCTCTGTAAAATATCTTGAGGTACCTTGAAAAGCGTAAATAAATGTGAATAAAAAGTACAGATACTACAGTCCACGTACTACAGTACCTAGCTTTCATCTGACCTGAGGGTTTGAACTCTGACCTTTGGTGTGACCTTTGCCCTCCAGAGGAGCCGTACCAGAAGCTGGCAGTGGAGACGATGGAGGAGCTGGACTGGTGTCTAGACCAGCTGGAGACCCTGCAGACCAGGCACTCTGTCAGCGAGATGGCCTCCAACAAGGTACACACTACCCACTACACACTACACACACTACACTACACACTACACACACTACACGCTACACACACTACACACTACACACACCACACACCACACACTCTGGCTGGGTTGTAACGGTCTGGATCTGCAGTTCAAGAGGATGTTGAACCGGGAGCTGACCCAGCTGTCAGGAACCAGTCGCTCAGGGAACCAGGTGTCAGAGTTCATCTCCTCCACCTTCTTGGGTCAGTACCACCTCCACCCTAACACCACCACCATTAAACCACCACCTCCACCCTTTCACCACGCTTTCAACCCCACCACCTTCTCCACCCTAGTTCAACCCTATCATCACCACTGTCACCCCCACCCTATCACAACCCTAACACGTGTGTGTGTTAGTGTGTGGGGGTTTGTTAATGTCTGTGTGTGTGTGTGTGTGTTAATGTGTGGGGGTATGTTAATGTGTGTGTGTTTGTGTATGTGTGTGTGTTTGTGTGTGTGTAAGTGTGTGTGGGTATGTTAATGTCTGTGTGTGTGTGTGTGTGTGTGTGTTAATGTGTGTGTGTGTTCCAGAGAGGCAGCATGATGTAGAGATGCTGTCTCCTCCTCCTAAGGAGAGGAAGAGGAGGCCCATGTCTCAGATCAGTGTGAGGAAGACCTCCCCCCCCCCCTCCCTGCTCTCCATCCCCCGCTTCGGGGTCACCTCCCCCCACGAAGACATGCTCACTCAGGTACACACACAAGCAAACGCACACACACACATACACACACACACACACACACACACACACACACACACACACACACACACATACACATCCCTCTCCTAACTGTGTATGTGTGTGCGTTTGCTTGTGTATGTGTGTGTGTTTGTATGACTGTGTGTGTGTGTGTGTGTGTGTGTGTGTGTGTGTGTGTGTCCGCGCGCGCGTGTGTGTGTGTGTGTGTGTCCGTGAGTGTGTGTGTGTGTGTGCGTGCGTGTGTGTGTGTGTGTGTGTGTGTGTGTGTGTGTGTGTGTGTGTGTGTGTGTGTGTGTGTGTCCGTGCGTGTGTGTGTGTGTGTCCGTGCGTGTGTCCAGGAGCTGGAGGACATTGGTCAGTGGAGTCTGGACATCTTCAGGATTGCAGAACATTCTGGAAACCGACCGCTCACCGTCCTCATGTACTGCATCTTCCAGGTAGGGTCAGAGGTCAGAGGTCATGTACTGCATCTTCCAGGTAGGGTCAGAGGTCAGAGGTCATGTACTGCATCTTCCAGGTAGGGTCAGAGGTCAGAGGTCATGTACTGCATCTTCCAGTTAGGGTCAGAGGTTAGAGGTCATGTACTGCATCTTCCGGGTAGGGTCAGAGGTTAGAGGTCATGTACTGCATCTTCCAGGTAGGATCAGAGGTCAGAGGTCATGTACTGCATCTTCCGGTTAGGGTCAGAGGTTAGAGGTCATGTACTGCATCTTCCAGGTAGGATCAGAGGTCAGAGGTCATGTACTGCATCTTCCAGTTAGGGTCAGAGGTTAGAGGTCATGTACTGCATCTTCCGGGTAGGGTCAGAGGTTAGAGGTCATGTACTGCATCTTCTGGGTAGGGTCAGAGGTCAGAGGTCATGTACTGCTTCTTCCAGTTAGGGTCAGAGGTCAGAGGTCATGTACTGCCTCTTCCAGGTAGGGTCAGAGGTCAGAGGTCATGTACTGCATCTTCCAGGTAGGGTCAGAGGTCAGAGGTCATGTATTGCATCTTCCAGGTAGGGTCAGAGGTTAGAGGTCATGTACTACATCTTCCAGGTAGGGTCAGGGGTCATCCAGGTAATTTGGCTTCACAACAGAAAACATAAGAATGGAGCTATGATCAATATACATGAATGATGTTTATATACACCATAAGAGTAGTATAAATGTAGATTCAATTATAAATGTAAACATTATTCACAGGATCTGCTACATTATTACAGTTGGTTTAGGTGTAACCAACCCTGTGTACGAGGGGTTAAGGTTAGTGTTAGTTAGGGTTAATGTTAGTTAGGGTAGGGTTAGTGGTACATAGGGTTATGGTTAGTGTTAGTTAGGGTTGATGTTAGTTAGGGTAGGGTTAGTGGTAGATAGGGTTAAGGTTAGTGGTAGATAGGGTTATGGTTAGTGTTAGTTAGGGTTGATGTTAGTTAGGGTAGGGTTAGTGGTACATAGGGTTAAGGTTAGTGGTAGATGGGGTTAAGGTTAGTGTTAGTTAGGGTTAATGTTAGTTAGGGTAGGGTTAGTGGTACATAGGGTTATGGTTAGTGTTAGTTAGGGTTGATGTTAGTTAGGGTAGGGTTAGTGGTAGATAGGGTTAAGGTTAGTGTTAGTTAGGGTTGATGTTAGTTAGGGTAGGGTTAGTGGTAGATAGGGTTAAGGTTAGTGGTAGATAGGGTTATGGTTAGTGTTAGTTAGGGTTGATGTTAGTTAGGGTAGGGTTAGTGGTAGATAGGGTTAAGGTTAGTGGTAGATAGGGTTATGGTTAGTGTTAGTTAGGGTTGATGTTAGTTAGGGTAGGGTTAGTGGTAGATAGGGTTAAGGTTAGTGGTAGATAGGGTTATGGTTAGTGTTAGTTAGGGTTGATGTTAGTTAGGGTAGGGTTAGTGGTACATAGGGTTAAGGTTAGTGGTAGATGGGGTTAAGGTTAGTGTTAGTTAGGGTTAATGTTAGTTAGGGTAGGGTTAGTGGTACATAGGGTTATGGTTAGTGTTAGTTAGGGTTGATGTTAGTTAGGGTAGGGTTAGTGGTAGATAGGGTTAAGGTTAGTGTTAGTTAGGGTTGATGTTAGTTAGGGTAGGGTTAGTGGTAGATAGGGTTAAGGTTAGTGGTAGATAGGGTTATGGTTAGTGTTAGTTAGGGTTGATGTTAGTTAGGGTAGGGTTAGTGGTAGATAGGGTTAAGGTTAGTGTAGATTATGGTTATGGTTAGTTAGGGTTAATGTTAGTAGGGTTAGGGTTAGTTTAGATTATGGTTATGGTTAGTTAGGGTAGGGTTATGGTTAGTTAGGGTTAATGTTAGTAGGGTTAGGGTTAGTGTAGATTATGGTTATGGTTAGTTAGGGTTAATGTTAGTAGGGTTAGGGTTAGTTTAGATTATGGTTATGGTTAGTTAGGGTAGGGTTATGGTTAGTTAGGGTTAATGTTAGTAGGGTTAGGGTTAGTGTAGATTATGGTTATGGTTAGTTAGGGTTAATGTTAGTAGGGTTAGGGTTAGTGTAGATTAGGGTTAAGGGTTCTGATGGGTGGGGTTAGGGTTTGGTTGGAGCAGCCAGTTAAAGGAGGTCCTCTTCTCTCCCGTTAGGAGCGAGACCTCCTGAAGTCCTTCAGGATCCCAGCAGACACCTTCATCACCTTCATGATGACTCTGGAGGACCACTACCACGCAGACGTGGCCTACCACAACAACATCCACGCTGCCGACGTGGTGCACTCCACCCACGCCCTGCTGTCCACCCCCGCCCTGGAGGTGAGTGGCGCGGCCCAACCCACACCTGTGTTGCAGTACAGAGCGGTTCTCCGTCCTCGTAGTGTTGGTGGGGGGGTGGGGGGGGTCAGGTTCTCAGTCCTCGTAGTGTTGGTGGGGGTCAGGTTCTCAGTCCTCGTAGTGTTGGTGGGGGTCAGGTTCTCTGTCCTCGTAGTGTTGGTGGGGGTCAGGTTCTCTGTCCTCGTAGTGTTGGTGGGGGTCAGGTTCTCTGTCCTCGTAGTGTTGGTGAGGGGGGGGTCAGGTTCTCTGTCCTCGTAGTGTTGGTGAGGGGGGGGTCAGGTTCTCTGTCCTCGTAGTGTTGGTGGGGGGTGGGGGGGGGTCAGGTTCTCTGTCCTCGTAGTGTTGGTGGGGGGTGGGGGGGGGGGGTCAGGTTCTCTGTCCTCGTAGTGTTGGTGGGGGGGTGGGGGGGGGTCAGGTTCTCTGTCCTCGTAGTGTTGGTGGGGGTCAGGTTCTCTGTCCTCGTAGTGTTGGTGGGGGTCAGGTTCTCTGTCCTCGTAGTGTTGGTGGGGGTCAGGTTCTCCGTCCTCGTAGTGTTGGTGGGGGGTGAGGGGGGGGGGTCAGGTTCTCTGTCCTCGTAGTGTTGGTGAGGGGGGGGGGGGGGGGGGGGGGGGCTCAGGGGTCAGGCCGACCCGACCCCTGCTCAGTGTGTTGCTCCTCATCTGGATGACATCACAGTTATCATGATACTTTCACGAAGGAAACAAAGAAAATGGGTAAATCCCATCTAAATGTTGGCAGCTAAATTAAGCTAAGCTAAGCTAGTCGGCTAACTCATACCCATGTGCACCATGTGGGTTTGAGAAACAGAATGTGCAACAGAAGTACAGAATCCATAATGTAGTGCCCAGTGAACAGTACTGGGTACGACACACGTCAAAGATCAGCGATATGAGATGAGTATGATGGGACTGGGGAGCCTGGCTGAGCTGAGTGTTTCCTACCAGGCTGTCTTCACCGACCTGGAGGTCATGGCGGTCCTGTTCGCCAGCGCCATCCATGACGTGGATCACCCAGGACTCACCAACCAGTTCATGGTCAACACCAGTAGGTCCTAGTCTCTGGTAACACTAACCAGGTCTTCATCACCACCAGTAGGTCCTAGTCTCTGGTAACACTAACCAGGTCTTCATCACCACCAGTAGGTCCTAGTCTCTGGTTACACTAACCAGGTCTTCATCACCACCAGTAGGTCCTAGTCTCTGGTAACACTAACCAGGTCTTCATCACCACCAGTAGGTCCTAGTCTCTGGTAACACTAACCAGGTCTTCATCACCACCAGTAGGTCCTAGTCTCTGGTAACACTAACCAGGTCTTCATCACCACCAGTAGGTCCTAGTCTCTGGTAACACTAACCAGGTCTTCATCACCACCAGTAGGTCCTAGTCTCTGGTAACACTAACCAGGTCTTCATCACCACCAGTAGGTCCTAGTCTCTGGTAACACTAACCAGGTCTTCATCACCACCAGTAGGTCCTAGTCTCTGGTAACACTAACCAGGTCTTCATCACCACCAGTAGGTCCTAGTCTCTGGTTACACTAACCAGGTCTTCATCACCACCAGTAGGTCCTAGTCTCTGGTAACACTAACCAGGTCTTCATCACCACCAGTAGGTCCTAGTCTCTGGTCTGGTTCTCTCATTGCTAGACTGGTAGCCACTGGTCTGATGTAGCATGCTATTGCTAGACTGGTAGCCACAGGTCTGATGTAGCATGCTATTGCTAGACTGGTAGCCACAGGTCTGATGTAGCATGCTATTGCTAGACTGGTAGCCACTGGTCTGATGTAGCATGCTATTGCTAGACTGGTAGCCACAGGTCTGATGTAGCATGCTATTGCTAGACTGGTAGCCACAGGTCTGATGTAGCATGCTATTGCTAGACTGGTAGCCACAGGTCTGATGTAGCATGCTATTGCTAGACTGGTAGCCACTGGTCTGATGTAGCATGCTATTGCTAGACTGGTAGCCACAGGTCTGATGTAGCATGCTATTGCTAGACTGGTAGCCACAGGTCTGATGTAGCATGCTATTGCTAGACTGGTAGCCACTGATCTGATGTAGCATGCTATTGCTAGACTGGTAGCCACAGGTCTGATGTAGCATGCTATTGCTAGACTGGTAGCCACTGGTCTGATGTAGCATGCTATTGCTAGACTGGTAGCCACAGGTCTGATGTAGCATGCTATTGCTAGACTGGTAGCCACAGGTCTGATGTAGCATGCTATTGCTAGACTGGTAGCCACAGGTCTGATGTAGCATGCTATTGCTAGACTGGTAGCCACTGGTCTGATGTAGCATGCTATTGCTAGACTGGTAGCCACAGGTCTGATGTAGCATGCTATTGCTAGACTGGTAGCCACAGGTCTGATGTAGCATGCTATTGAACACACTGCCATGGTGAAACCGATTAGCATACCAAACAACAACAGCATGCACCTCCACACACACGCCCGGTCTCATCAGACGGTCTCCTGCAGGCTCGGAGCTGGCCGTCATGTACAACGACTCCTCGGTCCTGGAGAACCACCACCTGGCCGTGGGCTTCAAGCTGCTGCAGGAGGACAACTGTGACATCTTCCAGAACCTCAGCAGGAAGCAGCGCCACTCGCTGCGCAAGATGGTCATTGACATGGTGAGGCTGGCGGACCCTGTAGACCCTGTAGACCCCGTAGACCCCGTAGTCCCTGTAGACCCTGTAGACCCTGTTTACCCTGTAGACCCCGTAGACCCCGTAGACCCCGTAGACCCTGTAGACCCCATAGATCCTGTAGACCCTGTAGACCCCGTAGACCCTGTAGACGCTGTAGACCCTGTAGACCCTGTAGACCCTGTAGACCCCGTAGACCCCGTAGACCCAGTAGACCCCGTAGACCCTGTAGACCCCGTACACCTTGTAGACCCCGTAGACCCCGTAGACCCTGTAGACCCTGTAGACCCCGTAGACCCTGTAGACCCCGTACACCTTGTAGACCCCGTAGACCCTGTAGACCCCGTAGACCCCGTAGACCCCATAGACCCCGTAGACCCAGTAGACCCTGTAGACCCCGTAGACCCCGTAGACCCCGTAGACCCCGTAGACCCCGTAGACCCCGTAGACCCCATAGACCCCGTAGACCCCGTAGACCCCGTAGACCCCGTAGACCCCGTAGACCCCGTAGACCCAGTAGACCCTGTAGACCCTGTAGACCCCGTAGACCCCGTAGACCCTGTAGACCCCGTAGACCCTGTAGACCCTGTAGACCCCGTAGACCCTGTAGACCCTGAAGACCCAGTAGACCCGTGGACCCTGTAGACCCTGTAGACCCAGTTTACCATTTAGACCCTGTAGACCCTGTAGACCCTGTAGACCCAGTTTACCCTGTAGACCCTGTAGACCCAGTAGACCCTGTAGATCTGGTAGACCCCGTATACCCGTAGACCCAGTTTACCCTGTAGACCCGTAGACCCTGTAGACCCTGTATACCCTGTAGACCTGGTAGACCAGGTAGACCCTGTATACCCTCTAGACCTGGTAGACCCTGTAGACCCAGTAGACCCAGTAGACCCTGTTTACCCTGTAGACCCTGTAGATCCAGTAGACCCCGTAGACCCGGTAGACCCGGTAGACCCGGTATACCCTGTAGACCCGGTATACCCAGTAGACCCAGTAGATGCTGTAGGCACTGTAGACCCTGTAGACCCGGTAGACCCTGTAGACCCTGTAGACCCCGTAGACCCTGTAGACCCGGTAGACCCTGTAGACCCTGTAGACTCAGGATCACCTGGGTCCCCTCCTCCCTGAGGACGTGGACTAACTCAGGGTCGCCTGGGTCCAAAGCGACTGAAGACGTGACCTGTTTGTCTTCTTGTGTCCATGGTAACCAGGTGCTGGCCACAGACATGTCCAAACACATGAACTCCCTGGCAGACATGAAGACCATGGTGGAGACCAAGAAGGTGACCAGCCTGGGGGTGCTGCTGCTGGACAACTACTCAGACCGCATCCAGGTGGGCTCCCCCCCTCCCCCTGCAGCTGCTTAGCTTAGCTTAACTTATAGCCTTCAGCGGCCGGCTCCTCCATAGCCATGTGGGGAGGTGTACTGCCCTCCAGTGGAGCCGGTATCTTAGCTTAGCTGATAGCCTTCAGCGGCCGGCTCCTCCATAGCCATGTGGGGAGGTGTACTGCCCTCCAGTGGAGCCGGTATCTTAGCTTAGCTTATAGCCTTCAGCGGCCAGCTTCTCCATAGCCATGTGGGGAGGTGTACTGCCCTCCAGTGGAGCCGGTATCTTATTACCTACAGTGAGGTTCTAACGTCTGTACTGGGGTAATACTGTCTATAGTATTATAGTAGTATAGTGTACACAGAACATTATGGATATGTTCCTGTTGCACCCCAAGTTCTGCAGAACATTATGGATATGTTCCTGTTGCACCCCAGGTTCCGCAGAACATTATGGATATGTTCCTGTTGTACCCCAGGTTCTGCAGAACATTATGGATATGTTCCTGTTGCACCCCAGGTTCTGCAGAACATTATGGATATGTTCCTGTTGTACCCCAGGTTCTGCAGAACATTATGGATATGTTCCTGTTGTACCCCAGGTTCTGCAGAACATGGAGCATTATGTGTTGTTGTACCCCAGGTTCTGCAGAACATGGAGCATTATGTGTTGTTGTACCCCAGGTTCTGCAGAACATGGAGCATTATGTGTTGTTGTACCCCAGGTTCTGCAGAACATGGAGCATTATGTGTTGTTGTACCCCAGGTTCTGCAGAACATTATGGATATGTTCCTGTTGTACCCCAGGTTCTGCAGAACATGGAGCATTATGTGTTGTTGTACCCCAGGTTCTGCAGAACATGGAGCATTATGTGTTGTTGCACCCCAGGTTCTGCAGAACATGGAGCATTATGTGTTGTTGTACCCCAGGTTCTGCAGAACATGGTGCATTATGTGTTGTTGTACCCCAGGTTCTGCAGAACATGGTGCATTATGTGTTGTTGTACCCCAGGTTCTGCAGAACATGGAGCATTATGTGTTGTTGTACCCCAGGTTCTGCAGAACATGGAGCATTATGTGTTGTTGTACCCCAGGTTCTGCAGAACATGGAGCATTATGTGTTGTTGTACCCCAGGTTCTGCAGAACATGGAGCATTATGTGTTGTTGTACCCCAGGTTCTGCAGAACATGGAGCATTATGTGTTGTTGTACCCCAGGTTCTGCAGAACATGGAGCATTATGTGTTGTTGTACCCCAGGTTCTGCAGAACATGGAGCATTATGTGTTGTTGTACCCCAGGTTCTGCAGAACATGGTGCACTGTGCTGACCTCAGTAACCCGACCAAGCCTCTGGAACTGTACCGGCGCTGGACCGACCGCATCATGAGCGAGTTCTTCACCCAGGGGGACCGGGAGAGAGACGAGGGCTTGGAGATCAGCCCCATGTGTGACAAGCACAACGCCTCCGTCGAGAAGAGCCAGGTCTGTAGAACATCATGCATATCTATATCTATATATATATATATATAAAACCTTCATTATCCTCATGTATATATACAAGCTTCCTATATATATATATATATATATATATATATATATATATATATATATATATATATATATATATATATATAAAACCTTCATTATCCTCATGTATATATACAAGCTTCCTATATATATATATATATATATATATATATATATATATATATATATATATATATATATATATATATATAAAACCTTCATTATACAAGCTTCCTATATATATATATATATATATATATATATATATATATATATATATATAGATATATATATATAAAACCTTCATTATCCTCATGTATATATACAAGCTTCCTATATATATATATATATATATATATATATAAAACCTTCATTATCCTCATGTATATATACAAGCTTCCTATATATATATATATTAAACCTTCATTATCTACATATATAACCTTCATTATCCTCATGTATATATATCACATTATTTACATATGTATATAACCTTCATTATCTATATATAACTGTCATTATCTATATATACAGAGGTGGGTAGAGTAGCCAAAACCTGTACTCAAATAAAAGTACTGTTACTTCAGAATAATATGACTCAAGTAAAAGTATAAAGTAGTCATCCAAATAATTACTTGAGTAAGAGTAAAAAAGTACTTGGTGAAAAAAGTACTCAAGTACTGAGTAACTGTTGAGTAACGTCTGATTAATTTTTTAACACAAGACAACAATCAGACAGACAAAAATACAAAATAATCATCTTTAGGCAAATTATAGTTTAAAATAATCAATAAAATAAATCAATAAAATAAATTAAAACAAATTACAAAATAGCTTCAATTAAAATAAGTCAGGTAAATTCAAGTACTTAAAAAATAAAATAAATAAAATAATAATAAATAAATAAGCACAAGTAACACAAATTTCCAGGCAGAACTAGAACGAGGCAGCCCATAAACTCTCATAAACTGTGTGTGTGTGTGTGTGTGTGTGTGTGTGTGTGTGTGTGTCCACAGTGACAGAACAACAGAAGGAAACACACACACACATTTCATACCAGGCATGCTGAACAGAAAACTGCACACCAGAAGGAAGCGGTCAACGTAAAATGATCAATAGGTGTTGATTAGGCCTACTCAGTACCTTTGTATTGCATGGCAAGCAACAGCCCTTTTTCTGTGTGCCTAGAAATGAATACTCTGATCTGTGATTAGGCCACACTGCACATCTCACTGAGCAGAGGAAAAGAGCAGCAGTCCATAATAGATGGCCAAATAAAACAATATTGCAGGCCTAGTATCCCAGAACACAAATTAAGCTGAATGCATGTTCTCTAAAAGGCATCAGAGGAGAGTGATGTAGTTGTAGATGGGGCATTATGTTTACTTCCAGGTCCAATATCTAACAAGAAAAGTCAGCAAAAAAGTAACAATTGTCCCCCGTCCCCCCCCCCCCCCCCCCCCCCAAGATAAGCAGCATAAAGCATGTATGATGTGTGTCTGCATTGCCGACGGCTAATTCTGACATTTCTGTGTTGCTACGACTGTAAAGCTAACCCGTCCCGCCGCTGAGATTGAGTTTGGTGACGAGACAGCACAACTACGTTTGATTGGTGAAACACAGTCACGTGGTGGAGCCTTAGCGGAAGTCTCTCTCTGTCAAAATAAAACATTAAAATAAGGCGTACGCGGGGGGATAAAGACAATGACGCGTAGAATACCAAAGAGGTAAAAAGAAAAGTAACGAGCTCATTGTAGCCTGATGTAGCGGAGTAAGAGTACCGTTTCTTCTTCACAAATCGACTCAAGTTAAAGGTATAGTGATTTAAAACTACTCCTACAAGTATAATGTTTTCAAAAACGTACTCAAGTAGATGTAACGCGTTACTACCCACCTCTGTATTATATTACCTTCATTATATATATATATATAACCTTCATTATCCTCATGTATACATATCACATTATCTACATATATAACCTTCATTATCCTCATGTATATATATCACATTATCTACATATATATAACCTTCATTATCTAAATATATATTACCTTCATTATATATATATAACCTTCATTATCCTCATGTATATATATCACATTATCTACATATATATAACCTTCATTATCTACATATATATAACCTTCATTATCCTCATGTATATATATCACATTATCTACATATATATAACCTTCATTATCCTTATGTATATATATCACATTATCTACATATATATAACCTTCATTATCTAACTATATATTACCTTCATTATATATATAACCTTCATTATCCTCATGTATATATATCACATTATCTACATATATATAACCTTCATTATCTAAATATATATTACCTTCATTATATATATATAACCTTCATTATCCTCATGTATATATCACATTATCTACATATATATAACCTTCATTATCTAAATATATATTACCTTCATTATATATATATAACCTTCATTATCCTCATGTATATATATCACATTATCTACATATATATAACCTTCATTATCTAAATATATATTACCTTCATTATATATATATATAACCTTCATTATCCTCATGTATATATCACATTATCTACATATATATAACCTTCATTATCTAAATATATATTACCTTCATTATATATATATAACCTTCATTATCCTCATGTATATATATCACATTATCTACATATATATAACCTTCATTATCCTCATGTATATATATCACATTATCTACATATATATAACCTTCATTATCTAAATATATATTACTTTCATTATATATATATAACCTTCATTATCCTCATGTATATATATCACATTATCTACATATATATAACCTTCATTATCCTCATGTATATATATCACATTATCTACATATATATAACCTTCATTATCCTCATGTATATATATCACATTATCTACATATATATAACCTTCATTATCTAAATATATATTACCTTCATTACATATATATAACCTTCATTATCCTCATGTATATATATCACATTATCTACATATATAATCTTCATTATCCTCATATATATATATCACATTATCTACATATATATAACCTTCATTATCCTCATGTATATATATCACATTATCTACATATATATAACCTTCATTATCTACATATATATAACCTTCATTATCCTCATGTATATATATCACATTATCTACATATATATAACCTTCATTATCCTTATGTATATATATCACATTATCTACATATATATAACCTTCATTATCTAAATATATATTACCTTCATTATATATATAACCTTCATTATCCTCATGTATATATATCACATTATCTACATATATATAACCTTCATTATCTAAATATATATTACCTTCATTATATATATATAACCTTCATTATCCTCATGTATATATCACATTATCTACATATATATAACCTTCATTATCTAAATATATATTACCTTCATTATATATATATAACCTTCATTATCCTCATGTATATATATCACATTATCTACATATATATAACCTTCATTATCTAAATATATATTACCTTCATTATATATATATATAACCTTCATTATCCTCATGTATATATCACATTATCTACATATATATAACCTTCATTATCTAAATATATATTACCTTCATTATATATATATAACCTTCATTATCCTCATGTATATATATCACATTATCTACATATATATAACCTTCATTATCCTCATGTATATATATCACATTATCTACATATATATAACCTTCATTATCTAAATATATATTACTTTCATTATATATATATAACCTTCATTATCCTCATGTATATATATCACATTATCTACATATATATAACCTTCATTATCCTCATGTATATATATCACATTATCTACATATATATAACCTTCATTATCTAACTATATATTACCTTCATTATATATATATAACCTTCATTATCCTCATGTATATATATCACATTATCTACATATATATAACCTTCATTATCTAAATATATATTACCTTCATTACATATATATAACCTTCATTATCCTCATGTATATATATCACATTATCTACATATATAATCTTCATTATCCTCATATATATATATCACATTATCTACATATATATAACCTTCATTATCCTCATGTATATATATCACATTATCTACATATATATAACGTTAATACACACCTGTAACGTAATGAGCTGAAGGATCTACAGCGGCCGGGGCTCGGTGGGGTCAGAGGTCTGGGGTCAGAGGTCAGCAGGTGAAGGCGTGTGTTGTGTCCCCCAGGTGGGCTTCATCGACTACGTGGTCCACCCTCTGTGGGAGACCTGGGCGGACCTGGTCCACCCCGACGCCCAGGACCTCCTGGACACGCTGGAGGACAACCGGGAGTACTACCACAGCATGATGCCAAGGAGCCCCGCCGAGGGCCCCGCAGAGGGCCCCGCCCTGCTGGGGGCCCTGGCGGGGGCCCTGGCAGAAGCCCTGGGGTCGGCCGCTCCTCCTGCTGCTCCTCTTGCTGCTCCTCCTGCAGGAGACAAGTTCCAGTTTGAACTCACTCTGGAGGAGGAGGAAGAGAAGGAGGAGGAGGGAGAGAAGGAGGAGGGAGCGGCCGACTTGGGGAGCTCCCGGGGTGAGGGGGTTTATGAGGGGGACATGGCTCAGCGGACTCAGGGCCCTCCAGGGTGTGAGGAGACCCCTGGACCGGACACGTAACCCCCGACGACAGCCTGACCCCCTCCAGGGGTTACCGCGGGAACCGGAGGTACAGGGGTTACCGTGGGAACCAGAGGTACAGGGGTTACCACGGGAACAGAAGGTACAGGGGTTACCGTGGGAACTGGAGGTACAGGTGTTACCGCGGGAAACGGAGGTACAGGGGTTACCGTGGGAACCGGAGGTACAGGGGTTACCGTGGGAACCGGAGGTACAGGGGTTACCGTGGGAGCGGGAGGTACAGGGGTTACCGTGGGAACTGGAGGTACAGGGGTTACTGTGGGAACCGGAGGTACAGGGGTTACCGTGGGAACTGGAGGTACAGGGGTTACCGTGGGAACTGGAGGTACAGGGGTTACTGTGGGAACTGGAGGTACAGGGGTTACTGTGGGAACTGGAGGTACAGGGGTTACCGTGGGAACCGGAGGTACAGGGGTTACCGTGGGAGCGGGAGGTACAGGAGTTACCGCGGGAACTGGAGGTACAGGGGTTACTGTGGGAACGGGAGGTACAGGGGTTACCACGGGAACCGGAGGTGCAGGGGTTACCACGGGAACCGGAGGTGCAGGGGTTACCGTGGGAACCAGAGGTGCAGCGGATCGTGTTTTCGTTCTCCAGTAAAGACTGTGATCACCAGAGTCCCTTTAGACTGGAGGAGCTCCAAGAGGAGCGGCTCTCCTCTCTCCCCCCTAACCCTAACCCTGGAAGGTCCCGGACAGACTGGAGGAGCTCCAGGAGGAGCGGCTCTCCTCTCTCCCCCCTAACCCTAACCCTGGAAGGTCCCGGACAGACTGGAGGAGCTCCAGGAGGAGCGGCTCTCCTCTCTCCCCCCTAACCCTACCCCTGGAAGGTCCCGGACAGACGCTGTCTTCCTCCCATCCCGGGCCACAGGCCATGGTCTTGGAACATTTATTTGATGTATTTTAGTTACAAAACAATACTTTTAATCGAATGTAAAGCGTCTACTTGTTGTGTTTCCTGTGTTTTAAGACTCTAGAGAAGCGTTAGGGTTAGTATGTGTGCAGAAGATAAGAGGCGAGCAACGGGCAAATCAAGTGACCTAAAACCTCAGGTTAGGAAGACAAAACGGCTAACCACCCTGACCCCTGACCCCCGACCCCCGTCCCCCGTCCCCCGTCCCCCGACCCCCGTCCCCCGACCCCCGACCCCCGTCCCCCGACCCCCGACCCGACCCCGTCCCCGACCCCGACCCCCCCCCGACCCCCATCCCCCGACCCCCGACCCCCGACTGTCTGAGTGTTCAGGTTGCCCCCTGAAGAGCAGCTGGCCCTGTAGGGTGTCACTCTGTCCACCAGGGGTCTCCACAGCAGCCCTCCACACAGACAGCAGAACACACCAGTGGTGACTGGCGTGTTTTAAACGACTTGAGTCTGTGTGTCACCTTGCACCCTTTTGAACCATTAGGAGAAGAGATCGTGATAACGGATGTTCTTTAGATTTGCTGTGCAGAGGTGGAGTTCAGAGGTGGAGTTCAGAGGTGGAGCCCAGAGGTGGAGTTCAGAGGTGGAGTCCAGAGGTGGAGTTCAGAGGTGGAGTTCAGAGGTGGAGTCCAGAGATGGAGTTCAGAGTTGAACTCCGAGGTGAACTTCTGTTGCCAGCTTTCAACAACGTTGACCCTTGACCCCTGGCCCCTTGGGGACGATGTCACTAGTTGCTGATTTCGTATGCTGCCAATAGGTATTAAAGTAAAACAGAACAACGAGGTAGGGGTTAGCTAGGTGGTCCACTGGGCGGTTAGGTGGTACGTTTCTGGGCCCAACAAACCAACCAGCTGGCCTCGCACCGACAACCTTTTAAGAAGAATGCTTTTAGACCTGATGATTGTCTCAAAGTCTCACACTTTAACGTTTTTTGTACTTACAAATACTGATCAACTTTATAACAACCAGATCAATCGCTCTCTATCCTCCCTTCGATGTTTTAAATTACGTTTTAGACTCTTTTTGTAACCGCTCCCTGCTAGGAATGATAGATACGCTAGCTGGAGGTTTTCTATCAAGCGTTACGATTGCTTAAAAACGTCGTGTGGTCCAGCCCTCTGTCCGTCTCTAAGTGTTAAATCTTTTGTTCTATTTCCTATTTCCTATTCATAATAGTTATTTGTATTAGCGTTAGCTTCTGATACAGGATGTCTCTGTGTTCCGCTGATACAGGTTTAGCATTAGCTTGAGCTGTGCTAATATGGTCAGCATTTGCTTGTGGTGTGCTAATACTTGGTTAGCATTAGCTTGTGATGTGCTAATACAGGGTTAGCATTAACATGTGCTGTGCTAAAACAGGGTTAGCATTATCCTGTGTTGTGCTAGTACGGGGTTAGCATCAGCTTGTGCTGTGCTAATTATAATTAGCGTTAGCTTGTGGTGTGCTAATACTGTGTAAATTTTGCTCTCGTGGGCCGTCCTTAATGTTGTGCAAGGTTCTAAACAATATTTATCCTGCGACAAAGAGACAAAGCACTGCAAACTGTTTGAAGCTTTGGAGCCTGAGGTGTCCCACCATGTATTCATGTGCCCCCCCCAATGTCGGTTGAGATTTACATCAACTACGTTTTATCATTTTTAACTAAAATAATAGTGGGAGTTCAGGGTGTTTTAAGTGGAAAATAAATTCAATTGAAATTCCCATCTGACTCTAGCGTCTCAGTTGATATTAAGAAACCAAGTAGCACAGTTCCTGTCAAGTTTTAGTGTACAACGCGGAAAGAACAACCTCTAAAATGTATATTTAGTGATATTTAATGATAGGTTGATACAAAGCATAAGTACTGCTTAGCTTCTCTAAAGAATGACAATCATCCCTGAAATGTGGACGTGATTTGTGATACATTTTTGGAGAGACAGGAGACAGGGATCAATAACTGATATTTAGTTGAATTATAGTAAACTACTAACTATTAACTAAACTAACTGTGAACCTGTAAAATGTTTGCACTGTTCTAGACTTAATATTGATAAAGTTGTTTTTGAACTGTTCGTCACATAAAGTTGGAATACATATTTGAAAATACGAAAGTAAGCTAAGCAGTGAACAGATCTGAATAATCATTCTAACGTTAGTTTTATTCAGACGTTAGGTTAGCTCTGTTCGATAGCGCTACATGCTAATGTTTACGCCGAGCGGTTCAGCAGAGGCTCCGGTCCAGTTTCACCGGCGCTCCGGTCCAGTTTCACCGGCGCTCCGGTCCAGTTTCACCGGCGCTCCGGTCCAGTTTCACCGGCGCTCCGGTCCAGTTTCACCGGCGCTCCGGTCCAGTTTCACCGGCGGCTTTCCTGCCTGGAAACAACAGCAGCCAATCACCACAAGGCATTTAGAACCATCACACCTGCAGGAGAGGAACAGGGGAGGAACAGGAGAGGAACAGGGGAGGAACAGGGGAGGAACAGGTGAGGAACAAGGGAGGAACAGGGGAGGAACAGGTGAGGAACAGGTGAGGAACAGGTGAGGAACAGGGGAGGAACAGGAGAGGAACAGGTGAGGAACAGGTGAGGAACACGGGAGGAACAGGGGAGGAACAGGGGAGGAACAGGAGAGGAACACGGGAGGAACAGGGGAGGAACAGGGGAGGAACAGGGGAGGAACAGGGGAGGAACAGGAGAGGAACAGGTGAGGAACAGGGAAAGAACAGGGGAGGAACAGGTGAGGAACACGGGAGGAACAGGGGAGGAACAGGGGAGGAACAGGTGAGGAACAGGGAAAGAACAGGGGAGGAACAGGGGAGGAACAGGGGAGGAACAGGTGAGGAACGGGAGGAACAGGGGAGGAACACACCTTGTAGAGGTCACACACCAGGTGGAAAAGAGACGCCAAGGCCTTGTCCTGTGCTCCTGTCAACATAGCATTTACATTCATGTCAACACAGCGTTTACATTCATGTCAACACAGCGTTTACATTCATGTCAACACAGCGTTTACATTCATGTCAACACAGCGTTTACATTCATGTCAACACAGCGTTTACATTCATGTCAACACATCGTTTACATTCATGTCACCACAGCGTTTACATTCATGTCAACACAGCGTTTACATTCATGTCAACACAGCGCTTACATTCATGTCAACACAGCGTTTACATTCATGTCAACATAGCGGGTGTCAGGAAACATTCTTGTTTTCATAGTTGGTGTCAGGATACATTCATGTAAACATAGCGTGTGTCAGGATACGTGTAGACATTCATGTGAACATAGCGGGTGTCGTGTAACTGTACGTGTAGACATTCATGTGAACATAGCGGGTGTCGTGTAACTGTACGTGTAGACATTCATGTGAACATAGCGGGTGTCGTGTAACTGTACGTGTAGACATTCATGTGAACATAGCGGGTGTCAGGATACGTGTAGACAGTTACACGGTTGTTTGATGCGTGTGAACGGGTGCATGTGTGACCAGGTTACAGGTAGATAAGGTACCAGGTCCAGGTCCCAGACCCCCAGAGGAGGCTCACCCCGTCATGTGTGACCAGGTTACAGGTAGATAAGGTACCAGGTCCAGGTCCCAGACCCCAGAGGAGGCTCACCCCGTCATGTGTGACCAGGTTACAGGTAGATAAGGTACCAGGTCCAGGTCCCAGACCCCCAGAGGAGGCTCACCCCGTCATGTGTGACCAGGTTACAGGTAGATAAGGTACCAGGTCCAGGTCCCAGACCCCAGAGGAGGCTCACCCCGTCATGTGTGACCAGGTTACAGGTAGATAAGGTACCAGGTCCAGGTCCCAGACCCCCAGAGGAGGCTCACCCCGTCATGTGTGACCAGGTTACAGGTAGATAAGGTACCAGGTCCAGGTCCCAGACCCCCAGAGGAGGCTCACCCCGTCATGTGTGACCAGGTTACAGGTAGATAAGGTACCAGGTCCAGGTCCCAGACCCCAGAGGAGGCTCACCCCGTCAAAGGTGACCCAGGGGCCGTGGGTGTGGGTGGGCTTCAGACTCCGGGTCCGGGCGGCGTGGTCCCTCATCAGCTGGACACCCTGCCCCCTCCCCCGGTGCAGCCCTCCACCGCGGCCCAGGACAGCGCCGGGGCGAACAGCTCCACACACTGGGGACAGGAAGTGAGTCATCAGCAGGCAGGAAGTGTACTCAGGGAATGCTGAGGGACGGATCCCACCTATAGGTAGAAGACTGGTGAAACATCTCTCATGGGTTCACACCATCTTTAATGAATGAGTGAGTTGAGGAGGTGAGGGTGTGGTGAATGGGGGGTGAGGATGTTGTGAGTGAAAGGGTGAGGGTGAGTGAGTGACTCAAATGTCGCTGCGTGGAGGACGTGTGTGGTGAGTGAGAGGGTGAATGAGTGACTCACTGGTCTGGCTGCGTGGAGGACATATGCGTAGTGAGTGAGAGGGTGAATGAGTGACTCAAAGGTCTGGCTGCGTGGTGAGTGAGAGGGTGAGGGTGAGTGACTCACTGGTCTGGCTGCGTGCTGAGTGAGAGGGTGAGGGTGAATGAGTGACTCACTGGTCTGGCTGTGTGCTGAGTGAGAGGGTGAATGAGTGACTCACTGGTCTGGCTGTGTGCTGAGTGAGAGGGTGAATGAGTGACTCACTGGTCTGGCTGTGTGCTGAGTGAGAGGGTGAATGAGTGACTCACTGGTCTGGCTGTGTGCTGAGTGAGAGGGTGAATGAGTGACTCACTGGTCTGGCTGCGTGGAGGACGTGGGTGGAGGACTCCATGCAGTGGATGATCTGGAGGCGTGGCTGGCCAGGTGGATGATCTGGAGGCGTGGCTGGCCAGGTGGATGATCTGGATGCGTGGCTGGCCAGGTGGATGATCTGGAGGCGTGGCTGGCCAGGTGGATGATCTGGAGGCGTGGCTGGCCAGGTGGATGATCTGGAGGCGTGGCTGGCCAGGTGGATGATCTGGAGGCGTGGCTGGCCAGGTGGATGATCTGGAGGCGTGGCTGGCCAGGTGGATGATCTGGAGGCGTGGCTGGCCAGGTGGATGATCTGGATGCGTGGCTGGCCAGGTGGATGATCTGGAGGCGTGGCTGGCCAGGTGGATGATCTGGAGGCGTGGCTGGCCAGGTGGATGATCTGGAGGCGTGGCTGGCCAGGTGGATGATCTGGAGGCGTGGCTGGCCAGGTGGATGATGCAAGCCTAAGAAAACGCTGACATCACTTCCTACCACTCCGGTCCCCCCACTTTCAATGCCTAGCGGCCATTTTGGTCGCCCGTGGTCTAAACGCTAGCTGGTGGCTAGCGTTTAGAACCAAGATGGCTGTACGGACCTGCACCACTGGGACGGGGGGTACGGGCACCACGGCTTGGGGGGAGAACTCCCCCCACACACCTCCATCAGACAGAGGAAAGACCAAACGCCATGTTGGAGAACGGGCTGGACGTCTGCTTCACCACAGGGCTGCACACTCATTACTTAATTACATTAATGATTAGTGACCGCCTGCTCCACATGCTACACTCAGTACTACTACTGCACTGAGTACTACTACTGCACTCAGTACTACTACTGCACTCAGTACTACTACTGCACTGAGTACTACCACTGCACTGAGTACTACCACTGCACTCAGTACTACTACTGCACTGAGTACTACTACTGCACTCAGTACTACTACTGCACTGAGTACTACCACTGCACTCAGTACTACTACTGCACTCAGTACTACCACTGCACTGAGTACTACCACTGCACTCAGTACTACTACTGCACTGAGTACTACCACTGCACTCAGTACTACTACTGCACTGAGTACTACCACTGCACTCAGTACTACTACTGCACTGAGTACTACCACTGCACTCAGTACTACCACTGCACTGAGTACTACCACTGCACTCAGTACTACTACTGCACTCAGTACTACTACTGCACTCAGTACTACTACTGCACTGAGTACTACTACTGCACTCAGTACAACTACTGCACTGAGTACTGCACTGAGTACTGCTACTGCACTGAGTACTACTACTGCACTGAGTACTGCTACTGCACTGAGTACTACTACTGCACTGAGTACTACCACTGCACTCAGTACTACTACTGCACTGAGTACTGCACTGAGTACTACTACTGCACTGAGTACTACTACTGCACTGAGTACTGCTACTGCACTGAGTACTACTACTGCACTGAGTACTGCACTGAGTACTACTACTACATTCAGTACTACTACTGCACTGAGTACTGCACTGAGTACTACTACTACATTCAGTACTACTACTGCACTGAGTACCACACTGAGTACTACTACTACACTCAGTACTACTACTGCACTGAGTACTACACTGAGTACTACTACTACACTCAGTACTACTACTGCACTGAGTACTGCACTGAGTACTACTAATACACTCAGTACTACTACTGCACTGAGTACTACTACTTCACTGAGTACTACACTGAGTACTACTACTACACTGAGTACTACTGCACTGAGTACTACACTGAGTACTACTACTGCACTGAGTACTACACTGAGTACTACTACTACACTGAGTACTACTGCACTGAGTACTACTACTGCACTGAGTACTACTACTACACTGAGTACTACACTGAGTAATACTGCTACACTGAATACTACCATGATATTACCACTAGGGGTGGTTAGTTTAGGTGATAAGTTAGAGCTGGTTAGTTTAGGTGTTAGGTTACAGATGGTTAGTTGATGCGTTAGTAAAGAGATGGTTAGTTTAGGGTTAGGGTTAGTTGAGATATTTTTAGATAGACCAGTTAACACGCGCCATCCCCATACAATAAGTAATATTTGGGGGCGTGTCGTGTAGGGAAGGGGGTGCGTCCTCCTGAAGCTGCAGCCTCTGGTATCGAAAGAACATACTATTGGACGTAGATAGACCTACGTGACTCGGTCTCTACTCTCATGGACGAGGAAGTTCAAAGTCCTCCACAAATGCGGACACGTTAACAATATGTGATAGAGCTTCATAGAGGAAAGCTTTCCACCTAGTAAGCAAACCTATTTCCTCCCGGCTGAGCGTGTTCATCAGGGTTCCTGACGGATGGTCCTGGAGACGGGACGTAGGTAGGTCTGCTCTTCATTAGACATTCAATAAGTTGGCTGCCTATACATATTTATTTGTTTCCCATAGGAATCTTTGTTATTTTACTCGCCCGACCTTCAATGATGGAGTAATAAGACCTGTCAACGTTATCGCAAAAACACTCGCTGTTAACCTGGAAACCTTAACGCGTTCATTTAGTTTCAACGCAAAAGAACGCACTTCCTCATTTTGTGCCTCATGTTTTAGAGGCTGTTGTAGCAAATTAAATAACTGGTGGCTGGCTAGAATAAAGGCTAAGACAAATGGATACCCGTAGTTGATTTATTTCATATGCTGCAGCACATAAAAGACACAGTTTCAAAGGCAACTCCACGCAGAGCAGAGTTCTGGAGAAAAAGCGCCCTGAATAGAGGAGGGAAGCCCTTTTTGAAGGGTGGAGCAAACACCATCTCAGAGATATCACTAGATAACGCCATTTACCATCTATAACGGGTTCAATGCACAGTTAAGGCCGGACACCTGGTCGTAATTCACCATCTATGGCGCACTTATTATTTATAACGGGTACAATGTACGGTCAGGGCAACATACATGATTTAGGGAGAGGATATTTGGTCAAGAACAGACACGTTGTTGGGGAGAGGAGCTTGCTCAGGAGTTTCTCACATGAGAGCACAATGCAGGAACACAGGAAGACAGGCAGCTGTGGGGAGTTAGATAGTTAAAAAGTCAGATAGGCCGCTATAGTGTGCACACAACAACTTGAACATCAAAACTAATTAGTTTAAGTGAGCTGACCTCGGAATAGAGTCATTTTCCATCACAAGGCGCACGTCGGATCTGCCATCTTGGCGCGTCGGGTGTGTGATTGGTGCTCTGTTTCTCTCTTGTGGGGAGAAGGCCAACAGGTTTGGAAGTCATTTGCATTACCGTACCCGGACAGAGCACTGAGCTGGGCCACACCGTACTAGCGACAGCAAGCTGTAGCTTTGGGAGTTTAAGCCCTCCTAGTTTTCGGCCCACAGTCATGTTGGACGTAATCTAAATAACGCGGACCAATCCTTTAATCGTCCTCAGATATGGCAAGTTGACAGTGGCCTAATTAAGGGCTCCAGTGCTATAATATGAATGGTCCCCCTACTGCCACCCAATAAAACACACAAGACGTTTATATTGGTCAAATTCTAATTTGAATCAATAGGCCTACATAAAATGAAAGTGAGATTCTTGAACATTACAATTGCAGTGATTCACATTCAACAGATACATAGAACACAAGTGGACCTGGCAGATTAAACCTTGAGAGGAACAGGGGTGCAACGTGGATTTCTTTCTTTCTTTCTTTGTTCAATTGTTATCTAAAAGGCGTAAAATGAGGAAGGGCGCCCGGCAAATTTTTATTTTTATAATTTTATTTAAAGGAAAAACCTTTGAGGGCGACCAGCGCCCACCAGAAGGTGCCTTTAGCCGTACTAACCATAACTAGTGGTGAGATAACTAGAGCCCCCAATGGGAACAGGGGGTCATTGAAAAGGCTAAGTTAGACAGTAGTGATATAAGAGGTAGGTCAGCGTTCTCCTATAATATATATTATAATATATAGTATATCCTATAATACATCAGTATATGTATTCAATGCTTTTCAATACTTTACTCATATGCCACAATAATGGAATGTATTTTGAATTGAAACATCTTCATTTGGGGGCCTTTCCCTGAAAGAGAGAGAGAGAGAGAGAGAGAGAGAGAGAGAGAGAGAGAGAGAGAGAGAGATTCTCACTGTCAACTCTCATTCACTCTAGTTGATCCAAAATGGACGACCCTGGAACGGAGCTGGAACCTGAGATTCAGAAATGGACGAAGGAGGAGGTGTGCCAGTGGTTGACAACTCAGGTCAAAGTTCACCCGGCTCTCGTTGACAGGTTCTTTGAGGAAGACATATTAGGAGAGTATATCCAGTTCTTTGACAAGGGCGACATTTTGGATCTGACCAAAAAACATGGCACTGCTGTTAAAATTACAACCCACCTGGAACTGTTGAAGCAAGGCTGCACCTTTCAATCTCCGTTTCCGGAGTATGTGGAGCGATGGAGCATGGAGCAGGTCTACCAGTGGTTAACCGAGTACGCAAAGATAGACGGCAAACACGCACAGCAGCTCCTAGATGAAGACGTGTCTGGGGACTGTCTGGTGTGTTTCAAGAAGCAGGACTTCCTCGACCTGACTGTGCCCACAGGTCCAGCTGTGAAGATTCTGGCATTGCTTCGAGAGTTGACCAACAATCCTGAACCCGTCCTGAATGCCGTGGTGAACACCAGCACATCCCAAGAAGAGGCCCCGAAATCTCCCAAAGCCACGTCTTCCTCTCTGGCTCCTGCTTCATCATCCTCACAGCCTCGTTCAAGGAAGAAAAAACATAAACAGAAGGCCAGCGAGGCGGTGATCCCAACGCCGCAGAAGACAGAGGCCGCCAGGACAGCCAGGACAGAGGCCGCCAGGACAGCCAGGACAGAGGCCGCCAGGACAGCCAGGACAGAGACAAAGGACGCCAGGACAGAGACAAAGGACGCCAGGACAGAGCCAGAGGCCGCCAGGACAGAGGCCGCCAGGACAAAGGCCACCAGGACAAAGGCCACCAGGACAGAGACAAAGGACGCCAGGACAAAGGCCACCAGGACAGAGACAAAGGACGCCAGGACACCGGTAAGGTGTCCCGGTTACTTCATGCATCACAATTTAGATTTAAATTAATTGTCACAAAGGTTTTCGTGTTAATAAATTAGGGCTCTCGATCGATTACATTTTTTAACTAATTAATCTCACTTTTTGCTCTAATTGATTGCGATTAATCATTTTTTCTGAAGCTTGTCATATTGGTTATTTTAAAGTGGTAATCTCCGCTGATGGAAAACGCGTCACTAACTGCACAGCTTGTCATTTGCTACACTATCAGATACACAATCACTCCTTACAACACTCACACACAAAGACGCTGATAGCTTACGAAAATGGGACTCTTAGCCTAGAACTCTTGAACAAAATGGCGGTAACTGTAGTAAAGAACTAACTATGTTGGTGGCAACATTCCCGGGAAACATCCCAAGCGGTGCACAAGGTAGTGAACCGCTTTTACCAGTTCTTGGTTTTGCAGTTTCATTGTCTGTAGTGATCTATCGTTTCTTTGTTTGTTCGGCCATAGACAGTAACCTTTCACGGTGCTAGCAGAGAGCAAACAGTACGCTGCTTCACACACAGTCTACCCTCTCTGGCGGACTGCTGGCTGATGGAAAACCCGTGTGCCGTGTATTTTACCACTTATAGCCATAGGTGTCGCCGAAGAGAACGAAACTACAAGGTTACCACTTTAAGTTAATAGATTTGTATATTTGTAGTTTGTAGTTAAGCAGGATTGGATGATATTTTCATAGTGGCCAGTTTATGAAACCATTATTATGATCCTTTGTGTTCGGATGTTAATTCCCACTCATCTTCTCAGGAAGAAGGTTGGTATGTTGAGTGTGTGTCTTGGTGTTTCTGCAGACCCCTGCATGGCCCTCTAAAGGTCCAGCACCACCTGGCCCGGTCCAACTGAACCCTGCGCTACCTTTGCTCGTGGGAACCCTGGAGAATCTGGGGAAGGACGATCTGAAGAAGTTCAGATTCCATCTAAGAGGGCTAGAGATGTCTCCCCATAAAGCCATCACCCAGAGCCGGCTGGAGGACAAGGACATCCTGGACCTGGCGGACGTCATGCTGGACCACTATGGACCAGGCGCGGTGCTGCAGGCCACGCTCCGGATTCTGCCGGAGATCCCTCGCCGAGATCTTATTGCTGACCTGGAACAGAAAATGGGTAAAGAGATCATATGAAAACCTCCCATGTAAAGGGAGAACATTTCACTGAATAATCTGTTGAGCTGGGCCAGGGTTTCCATTAGCCGGCATTTACAGACCATTGGCCTATTGAAATATAAACCTTGACAGCCATCTTTGCCGGTATTTGTATTTTTTATTATAATTAATATTTTCAGGCTATTAAATAAAGTAACACAACATTGCAAAAGGAAAATGTATAGCAATTAAAATAATTTCGTTTTTTATGAGCATACATTGAGAGAATATGCGTTAGTCTACTAAAAGACCACTGCTCTCCTGCACGATCACAAAATGCCCTTCGCTGCGGTAGGCCACAGGTGCTCTCACACCTGAGTTGTTTGGCGTGTTTTCATCTAACCCTGGGGCCTTTCCCCCGATAGTACGGTTAGTTCGGAGCGGTGTGAACGCTCACCCGAACTCTGCGAACCAAACAAACTAAACCTGGTCCGCTTGAAGACAGGGGTCTCGGTTCGCTTTCGGTGTGAACGTGATCCAACCCAACTTTAGGAAGGAAACCAAATAAATGTAATTGTGGGTTGAATGTACACTTTTGCCGCAAACTCAAAATAGTTCTATTCAGCCAGGTAGGCTACAGCCTACGTGAACTTTTCCTAGATGAGAACTCATCCAGATACGGTGGGACGACTACAAAAACAACTGCTTGTGGTCACTCACAACAACACGGACATTTTTACCAAAGCAAAACAAGGAAGAGTTGTGAGTTTCCCGCGGATGTTCAGTAGACGAGCGTGAGGTGTTTTACAACGCTTGCTTCACCTAACACCTTCCAGTGTGAATGCTAACCGAACCAAATGAAATCTCAACCAAGTATCAACTTCACTCATAACTCAGACAGAGTTGACCGAACTACAGGTGTGAAAACAGACGGCCAAGTTCTTTAAAACCCCAAATACTAACGTTAACAATGCAGATGTTAACATGTTAACATAAGCTCTCAGCAAGAACATGTTGCATGTTAACATGTTAACGATGTTCCTCCTGTGAGGAAGAACATGGTGAAAACACATGTTTGTTACAACACAATGCCTTTATTAAACATGTATCATTACACACGCCCGTCCACTCTTATTCCATATGGCCGGTAAATTAAAATCGAATCTGCCACATTGGCCGGCCAAAGAAACCCAGAAAAACAGAAACCCTGACCTGGGCTCAACATTTAGCTTGCAGAAAATAGGAGAATGACTCAACCACGGTCATCTCATCAATGTACGCAATTATAGCGACACTTTGAGTTTCACGTAGTAAAAGTAAAATAACATAAAAGGTTATGATCACATGTGGTTTGTACCACATCCATGGTTAGTAGTCTCTGAGAATGGGCAGAGACAGAGCAACCATTAACTACGCTTGACATTAATAGTCTTGTTTAATGAGTGTATCAATGTGGATTCATTTTTATTATAACGTTTTTTTTCATAATACCACACTGTTATGTTTTATATTATTCGATTCCTTTTTATGTCATGCAGCCTAATGTTTTTCAGACTTTTTTTTCCTACCCCTTGTTTGACAACACAAGTAATCACCTCTAAAGGCATTCCTGTAGCTTTTCATATCGCAATGTATTGCAAAGAGCTAAAGTATTTCAGCAGGTTTCAGCGATTCATTCATTCAAGAACGTTTTGCTCTTTATCCAAAAATCATTCCAACTGTTGATTGATTGATTGCCTTTATGTTTTGGTATGAACATAGGTCAACTGAAGCAGCAGTGTGCCCCAAAGGAAGGTTTGAGGAGAGAAGCTAACCAGGGGGAGAAGCTAAAGAACTTGCTAACTTGTGGAGAAAACTCTCTTGACTTCTATACTTCATATGTTGTTGTTGTGAATAAGAGCGCTCCACAACAGTTGGAGTATCTCCAGTTTTTGAACAAGTTGAAACTGTTCTGTGTTTTAGACTTTGACCCAAACTCTGCATCTATCGACGGACTATGTCATTCCTACGGAGAATCACGGGTGGCCAATAAGCATGAACCAGCTCGCTTTGTGGGAGAGACCGGGGATGTGATTAAGAAACTCAACCTTTACAAACAGACCAGCTGGGTGTTCTGCAATGGACGACATGACATTGACGATGAGTCCTACAGAGAGTTGGACTACAAGACGTGGTTCCGAAAAGCCTGTAGAGATATGGAGCACTTGGTGTCATTTGTTTGTAAACCAGAAGTTCTCTTACACGGGAGAACTCTCATTATCTTTCTTCTGCTTTCCCCCGTGTCGAGTGAGAAAGACCCCATCTTCGATACGTACAATGCCTTCTATAAAAACACAGAAGGGGAGAACATCATCAGTATTTGTGAGTCTCAAAGCACGTATGAGAAATGGAGGCTGATGATCGAGGGGAAGTGTGACTGTGACATCAGCCAGCAGGCGATATGGGAGCTGAGCCTCAGTGAGGTCAATGGCACCGTGGTGGCTCTGGGACCCTTTGATCAGTCATCTGATAGACTACTTCCATCGTCTGACTCTTCCTTTGTTGTTCTGACGCAGAAGCATAAAGACCTGATGACTGCTCTTGATATTTTGTGTCTGAATCAATGCGAAAACATCTACGACGAACATGACACAGTGTTCCATGATGTCAAACTCGAAGTTGAAGAGGCATTTTTCAGAGGTGGGAAAGTGAAATGGTTGAACTTCTATCTTTGTGAGAAGCCCAAAGCAAAGCCATTCATCAAAAGAGACAAATATGAAAAGCTGAAGCAAATGATCAAATCTCATTCAGAACATTCTGTAGATGTATGCACACTGCTGAATCTCTTTCACCATCCCGGGTGTGGCGGTACCACCCTCGCCATGCATGTAATGTGGGACCTCCGTGCACACTTCCGATGTGCTGTTTTAAAAGACAACACATTGCCACAGCCAGAGGTCGCCACTCAGGTCAGACAGTTAATGATGTTGGAAAATGAGAAACCATCTCCAGTTCTGCTGCTGGTTGATGATTCAAAGGACACAGTGAATGCACAAAATCTTGTTACCTGCATCAAAAAAGCCATTGAGGAGAGCTGCTCAAGCCGAACTGTTAATGACAAACCAAGCTGCCACGTTCTCATCCTTAACTGTGTTCGTTCTCAAAGCCCACAGGACCTCTACCGTCAACACTCAACACAAAGTCTGCTTATTACTAGTTCCATCACACCCAAAGAACAAGATGATTTTGAGGAAAAACTTCTAGAGCTCAGAGAAACTCATACAAAACCTGAAAACTTCTACAGCTTCATGATCATGAAGAGTAACTTTGACCCTAAATATGTTAAAGGTCTTGTTCATAATACTCTGGAAAACTTTGACTCCTGCACAAAGAAGGCACAACTTTTTGCCTTTCTTTCATTATTAAACACTTATGTGTTTGCATCTGAAATCTCTATCTCTCTCTCCGAAGAGTATCTGGGAATTCAAATGTTCTACAGGAATGAAGACAATGTTCTGGACAGAATGAAGCCATATTCAAACTTTCTAATCATAGACAGAGTGGAGGAACTGGGAGGATATAAAAGCCTGCGCATCCTGCATCACTCCATTGCATCTGCCTGCCTTGAAGAGCTGGAGAGGACATACCTCTTGAAAGCCAGTGACATAATTATGTCCATACTTCATTGTGATCTGTTTTTCACCACCAAAATCAAAATTGGAAAAGGAAATCTGGTGCGGTCCATTCAACGTATGTTGATTGAACGGCAAAGCAGAAAAGATGGGGATGAACGAGATAAATTCTCTCTCCTCATAGAGAAAATTCATAAACAGCAAGGTAAAGGAATGATCCAAGACGTCTTTGTCAAAGCATCTTCCCAGTTTGTTGAAAGTGCTTCTATTCCACAGGCACTGGCAAGGTACTTGTACCTCGAAGAGCGGGATTTTACACAGGCGTTGATTTGGGCAGAAAAAGCAAAGAAAATCAAAGAAAATCCATATACCGTTGACACGATTGGACAAGTGCACAAGAGCGAACTAAAATCCAACATACCAAGTAAAAAGAATCCACCGTGTAATCCAGAAGATTTGGACACAAATATTCAGTTATCTATGAAGGCTGTCACAGCTTTTAAAAGAGCACAAGAGCTGGCAAACGCAGAGGAAGAACCGAATAAGGGACCGTGTGATGATGATGACTCAGAGGACTACGCCACAAAATCAACATACAACTTCTATGGCTATGTGGGGGTGCTTGAGGTGGTTTTTTTGGTCTTTGAAATGCTGAGCAGATTGCCATTCTTTGAGGAGAGTGACCCATCGAGAAAAAAGTACCTGCAGAGTTTTCTAAAAGGAAGTTTCCCCATCACCAGTGTGCACAAGGAGCATAATGAAGTCAACAACAGATACATTCAAGTCATCAAAGAACATCAGCTGTTTCTCTTTAGTCTGAAAACCGAGGTCAAAGACATATTTCAATTCTTTGATGAGTACTTAACATACATGAAAGAAAACAATCCAGGAGAATATATTTCAAAAAATCGCCGGACAATTTCTGATCACTTTAAAAAGTATGTTATGCTTTTTTGTGCTTCACCTGAGGAAAGACAACAAGAAAGAGACTGTAATCCAAACCTCACTGTCAAGATGCTGGTTGAAGAACAGAGAACAGTCCTTGAGGAGATGCATGCTGACACATTCGCTGGGATACTGCGGCACTTGGACAAGGGTGCAGACGTGGTGGAGGACATCGTAAAATGCTATGCCTACATCCAAGAACATAAGCAGCTTTCTGACCAAAGACAAAAGACAAGGGAGAAAATAAACTACATTTGGGCAAGCATTATACTCTACCTGCTGAAACCAAAAAGTAAATATGTGAAAAGTTACTCTCAACTCTGCAATCTTCTCTCAGAAACTCTGCAGGAAGTTTCATTGAATTATCCCTTCCCTGACCCATACTTCCTGGCACTGCTGTTGTTCTGGCCTGTTTCAGGACAAGAGCCAACAGAAATCAGGACCTATGTGACTGCAATCCGAAACTCCTCTCGCAAGCGTCTATCTATTTTGTTGAGAAAGAGGAGTACTGTTGCTCACTTCTACTTGGGGAAGAAGAACGGGCTCGCAAGACTCGTTCCCAAACACAAACTTGATGAATGTTTCACTAATATGCATCGCAGTGCCTTGGCACAACTGTGGCGAAACGGGGAGATATTTAGAGAAAGAGAAATTACCAGCCGTCTTCAGCGTGTCTCTGGATTGATTGAGATAGGCGAGGTGTATGCCATTTATGGAAGACTTAAAATCCCAGTGCGACCAGCATACATTGGTACAACAAGAAGCGGATTAAGCACAGAAAAGGTTTCCTTCTACATTGGATTTGCTATCGACGGCCCCCTTGCTTATGATATTCAGTTTGAAAACTAGCAACAGAAGTTCCCTCAATGAGGCTCCTATAAGGACAAAAACCCTTCAACAAACTTGACTAACTTTTCATGTCTGGCTTGCAGCTCCTCTGAGCAGAAATAAAATAATCTTCTTATTCTATATAATTTTAAATCATTCATTAGCTTCTGTGAAATTGCTCAGGGGAAAACATCCATGTTAATAGTAATAATATACAATAATATTGTTGATTTTGACCTTTGTTCATGTCTACCTTTTACTTTGATTGTACATTGTATTTTAGGATATTTTAAAGAGTAACATTGCATTTTAGGATATTTTAAAGAGTAACATTGCATTTTAGGATATTTTAAAGAGTAACATTGTATTTTAGGATATTTTAAAGAGTAACATTGTATTTGGGTATATTTTAAAGGCTACCATTTAAGCCCCACCCCCAAATATGGATTGTTTCCGTTACAAAAATCCCAAAAACAATTGACGCTTTGAAAACGCTAGATCCATACCCTCAGAAATGTGGGTGATGTCATGGATGCTACGTCCATATTGTTTAGTCTGTTCTTGCTATCATTTACGTCGAATTACATAATTGGTTCTTAGTCATTTGAGTGTTTCTTTCAAATGATGAAGTTGCTCTTGTATTTTTCATCTGATATTTTTATTTTTTTTAATGAGTGTTTGGTTACTTCTAGTTTAATTGAACCAAATTATTTATGTCAAACATTTCAGATATTTTTTATTCAATTTTGATTATTATTAGTTAGTTACTCATGTATCTAATACCTTTTTTTAAGTTGTTTTGTTATGTGTTGAATTACCTTTTATGAGTTAGGCTTATTTTACATACCGTACATTTATTTTGACCAATTTCATAGTCTACGTTATAATTTGTATTCCACCTCATCCGTTTCCACCAATAGGAGGCCTTCCACAACATTTGCAAAGTGTTTGCCGGTCCATCTCTTTTTGTCTGCTGACGGTAACCCTTCTTGGTGGTCCTGAGAGCTTAGGCTTGTTAGATTCTTTGTTATATATTGTCCGTCAGGTTCCCCTCCCTACTTCTATTGTGAACGGTGTGTTCCTGTTAGCCTGGGCCCTTGGTCATTTCTTTGCTGCCACCTGGCGGTAAGACAGGCCGCTATACACTTACAACAGTTAGAGCTGTTTTCTCCTGACACATTAGGTCAGGAGCGTTGCTACCAGCTGTATTTTTGGGTTAGTTTAGGTTAGAGAAGGTAAGTAGACGTGTGGTTCTACTTTGCAGCTAGAAAGCTTTTCCTCCCTTTTGTTAGCTGCTAGCTTAGCTCTGTTTTGTTCTTTTCTTTGGCAACACCCGAGTCCCAAGACCCGGTAGCTTGTCTTGTTTTGTGTTCCCTGATCCCTCAGTAAACCCATTTTCACCCTCATCTGTTGTTTCCAGCCCTTTATTATTCACCAACAACTTGCTAAACTCTTTGAACCAATGTCCATTCATGTAAACATGAACATGTATCTTGTGACCAGTTAATGTGTGAATAAAACATGATTGAACAGCCCTATGCGTCCATCTCGCCTCAGTGTAGCAGGTTAAAAGACTTGCATCCATTTCTTTATTCTGTCCTGTGTTTGCTGGTGTGGCACCAGACTCGTAGTCCTCCCCTGCCATCTAGAGGTCATAGTTTGTTACTACTGCCACTACTTTTTCTGGCCAGTGTGAGGCTTCAACCAGAACCGTCGGTCTGTGAGGAGAGAATGTGTTTATCTGTCTACAGTTTAGAACTACTTCTAATTAAATTAGTACATTACATACACATATTTTTAAAGTACACCTTATGATAATGTGATACTTTAACAAGTAGAATTGAGTTAGCCTTGTGAAGTCTCTGGGGGTTGAAGGTAAAACCTTTGTGATGGGACTGGAACCCACCAGACTGTCAGGCAGTTGTCAGGTTGGTTTGGTATAGACAACCTGAACCTGAATCCTTCAGGACTGGGATCCACACAAACGGACTACAGGGAGATTCTCCTGACCCACGCACTGCGGGGAAAGGGACCGATCAGCTGGTTATTAGGCCCACAACATGACTGGGATGAGGCTTCATCATCATTGGATGAACATTTGAGCCGTCCTATTGGTTAATGCAGAAACATGACCTCATCTAAAGCAGACCTTAAGGAAGGTTGTAAAGGGAATAATATCCCTTAGTGTCCCTAAGATCCCTGCAGCACATTGTCTAAGCTGTGTCTTACATCCTCCTTTATAGGAAGTGAGTCGTAATAATAATCTCTAGACGACAAGAAGGTACGTGAACGGTGAGACATTCACATGATGGTGACAGAGGATGAAGAGGACACTGTTCATTGGAACTGTGGAGAAGGAGGAGCTTAAAGGTAAACCAGAAACAATGGAGATAAACACTGAGATGTGACAGGTGGAGAGAGCCTTTGAAAGTGAATGAACTATGCTTGTATATGAAACTTGATACAGGTGCTACAGCAAATCTGATAACGGAAAAATACTTAAAAACACTGTGTAACCGACCCAGAGAATTGAAGACTAACGCAGGTCTTAAAGCATACAATGGACTGAAAATACAAACAAGTGGAGAGTGCAGACTGCAGGTGAGGAACAAAGACGTCAAGAGGACATTCACATTTGTAATTGTGCCACATAGTAAAGAGTCAGTTCTTGGGGATGCAGCTAGTTAGGCTATCTCCTAGTGGAGGATTGGGGTGAAGCGTACGCAGGCAGTCTCAACGTGTAGAGAAAGCAGTTCATGGGTCGCAGACCCTGTTCTCCCTTGACAACACAAGTTGTTGACCCCTGACCCTGTTGTCAACAGGGTCAGTGACACCCTGAAGTGAACACCAGGACAATTCTAACTATCCAAAAATATTAGATGGCATTGGGGCACTTCCTTTCACATACAGCATTAAATCCTCCTAGACGAGCACCAATACCACTCAGACAAGAGCTCCACAGGATGTTGACCTAGGAGTTGTCAACTCAGGGGCCAACAGAATGGGTGAACCCTATGGTCAGTGTCGAAAAACCAACTGGACAGTTACGGGTCTGCATGGACCCCAAAGACCTAAATGAGGCTATCATGAGAGAACATTATCAAATACCAACACGGGAGGAAATACTGAGTGAAATGCTGGGGCGCAGTGGTTTGCAAAGCTTGATGCATCCCGTGGGTTTTGGCAGCTGGACCAGAACAGTGAGGAGCTCGTTCAACTTCCAACGTTTACAACGTTTACAACCATTACAACCATTACAACCATTACAACCATTACAGCCATTACAACCATTACAACCATTACAACCATTACAACCATTACAACCATTTGGACGTTACAGCTATCAGCGACTTCCATTTGGGGTCTGCTCCGCACCCGAGATCTTTCACAGCGCCATGGAACCATGGAAACCACTCGAAGGACTAGAAGGTGTCAGAGTATACATTGATGATGTCATCTTTTGGGCGGGGTCAAAGGAGCGGCTACATACTCTAACCCTAACCCTAACCCTACATAGAGCACCAGAAAGAGTGCACAGATATGGCCTCAAACTCGATAGAGAGAAATGTAAGTTCACCAAACCAGAGGTCACATTCCTGGGAGACAGGTTGACATCTGCAGGTGTGCAGCCGGAGGAGAACAAAATCACAGCGGTCAGCGACATGCCTGAGCCACTGACAAGAAGGGAGTGCAACAGGGTTTAGGCATGGTGAACCGTGTGGGCAGGTTCATACCAAATCTGGCCTCCAACACAGCAGCACCGAGAGAGCTCCTCAACACAAAGAGTGAGTGGACACGGGGAACAGTGCATGAGGATGAATGGAGGAGGCTGAAAGACATTCTAGTTAGAGAACCAGTGTTGGCCTTCTTCGACCCACGAAAGCAAACAAGAGTGTCCACAGATGCTTCGCGGGATGGCTTAGGGGCAGTCCCACTCCAGGATCACGACGGAGTCTGGAAGCCCATAGCTTACGCGGCACGATCGCTCACTGAGACAGAGACGATACGCACAAATTGAAAAAGATTGCCTCGGACTAGTTGAGACAGACATTGAGAAGACCAGACGACTGGAGAGAGGCTGTGTATTGGCCAGGCATGAATCGCGACATAGCAGACATGATCGAAAACTGTACGGTGTGTGTCGCACATCACCAGCAACACAACAACAGACATACACCATGACAGACAACCTGTTGGCTGTTCTAACAGACGGCCGCACATCCCCACAGACAACAGAGGGAACCACTGACCCAGCAGCTCAGCTTTCCCAGCAGCCGTGGGAGCAAATAGGGACAGATCGGTTTCATTTTCAAGGAAAGGAATACCTGCTGGTCACAGACTACTACTCAAACCTTCCAGAAATCGCTCTTCTCACAAGCCTCACAGCCACAGGGATAATCAAGCATATGAGGTCCATATTTGCACGACATGCCATCCCACAGCTGTAGTGTCTGACAATGGACCCCAGTACGCCAGCCAAGAGTTTGCTCAGTTTGCCAGAGACTAGGAATTCACACACGTGACTGTCAGCCCACACTTTCCACCGGCGAATGGTAAAGCTGAAAAAGGCGTGCAGATAACAAAAAAGTGCTGTTGTCCGTGGTGCTTAGAGCAGGGACTCAGAGCTCCCAGGAGGACAGGGTATCCTCACCAACAGCTGCTTAGAGCACGGACTCAGAGCTCACAGGAGGACAGGGTATCCTCACCAGACGGACAGGACAGAAGAGCAACATGAAACAGGGGACGCACTGACACAGGTGGACTCACCTGAGTCTCCAGGGGGTGTACAAGGACTGAGAAGGTCTGAGAGAACCAGCAAGCCTCCAGAGAGGTTCCGTCTTTAACACATACACATGGCGGGACTGTGTTTTCTGTTTTGGTATGAAAATGAGGGAAGAGAACCAGAGTTAATCCATGTTCATTACAATGACAGGTCGAGATTAGACTGTTGTTTGTTTACTTGAATCTAATTGGCATATGAAGTTATTTCATACGTAGATATTGTGAATGCTGGGTTTTGGTTAAGTTCATAAAATAATAATAAAAAAATGTAATAAAATAAAATAAAAATATACAGTGGAAAAGAGATGTGAGGATCTCTCATGAACATTCACGTATAATGCCACCAGGGGGCTCCCGTGAGCTTGATTGTGTGTAGACGACAACATGGAATAAAGCAGTTCTGTTTTTTCTCTGCTGGTGATCAGTTGTCACTCATTACACTACTCTGTTAAGAATTGTAATTGGCCGGAGCCTTCACCTAGCAATATACTGTTCTCTGATTGGTCGGTTTAACTTTCGGTTTCAGCTCTGTGCGCTCGGAACACTTGAAGTCCAGTCCGTCCAGTGGAGCGATGATCAGCTCTGTGCGCTCGGAACACTTGAAGTCCAGTCCGTCCAGTGGAGCGGTGATCAGCAGAGAGCGCAAATGAACTAAAGTGAGTAAAGTAATGGCATTGGTATTATTTATATTCTCATATTCCGGTCAAGCTAATGTATATTCAGTTTAAATAAAGTTAAAGAAGATGACCGTGCATACATATTACATAGTAACTAGTATTCTGGGTTATATTAACATAGAAGGCATATTACATGATGACTTTAGTATTCTGGGTTATATTAACATAGAAGGCATATTACATGATAACTTTAGTACTCTGGGTTATATTAACTTAGTAACATCGGGCTCACTAGATTGTTAATATAATATTCATTAGAGATGATTGTAAGGTTAGGCCTATGCAGCCTGTTGTAGCATTAATGAGGAAGAGGAAGTAAGACGAGCCAGCCGACACGCGCAGCTCCGTGGTCATGCCAGCCGCCCCTAAATGTGCTGCGCGCGCAGATTCTATCTTATGGCAAACGCATTGAGACGGCCAAGCGCGAGCTGACACGGAGAGGGAGCGACTTTCCACATGTGACTACATCTGGAATACCCGTGCACTCCAGATGTAGGGACGGCTGGCTGGACCACAGTGAAATGAGGATACCACGTATTTAATCCATACGTATCTTTATTGTTTCAGAAGTTCTTGTTGAGTTACGCTGATATGCTTCTCTTTTCTAGACCGTACATACGTATCTTTATTGTTTGAGAAGTTCTTGTTGAGTTATGCTGATATGCTTCTCTTTTCTAGACCGTACATACGTATCTTTATTGTTTCAGAAGTTCTTGTTGAGTTATGCTGATATGCTTCTCTTTTCTAGACCGTACATACGTATCTTTATTGTTTCAGAAGTTCTTGTTGAGTTATGCTGATATGTTTCTCTTTTCTAGACCTCCTGAACCTGGAAGGTACAGACCACCTGTGGAGTTTATTAATAGAGTTCAGAAGAAGGAAGCCATCAGGAGTGACTTCCTGTCTAAGCGGCTGGGTGGCAGGATAGAGTCACAACAGCAGTGTTGCTTCGGTACTTTAGATATCCGCTCAAATGGCAGAGAAGATCCCTCAGCTCAAGAGTTTCTTGACCTGCATCGTGTGCGCTGAGATCTTCAAAGAGCCAGTGTCTCTGGGCTGTCACCACAGCTTCTGCTCCAGCTGTCTCCAGGCCTTCTGGGCCCAAGCCAAGAACAAGAACTGTCCCATCTGTAAGAGGAAATCCTCCAAGGATAATACAGACGTTAACTTTTCCATAAAGGAACTAGCTGACTCCTACGCTGGAAGACAGAGATCTGACCCCTCTGATGAAGGGGAGGTGGTGTGTACTGAACACTCACAGCATATTAAGTGGTTCTGTAAGGACGAGCAGAGAGCTGTGTGTGGTGTGTGTGAGTTCCCTCACCACCAGGGTCACACAGTGGTTCCTCTAGAAGAACACGTCCAGGAGCTGAAGCAGCAGCTGAGACCTGACCTGACGTCTCTACAGGACAAGAGGAAGAAATACCAAGAGCTTGAGAAGACATATGATGCCATGGTTCCTCACCTCAAGAGACAGCTGGTGAACACAGAGAGGAGGATCAGAGCAGAGTTTGAACAGCTTCACCAGATCCTAAGAGAGGAAGAGGAGGCCAGAGTGGCGGCCCTGAGAGAGGAAGAGGAGCAGAAGAGGAGGACCATCCTCCTGGAGATGAAGAACATTCAGGAGCAGATCTCCTCTCTCTCAGAGAGTCTCTCGGCTGTAGAAGCAGACCTGCAGAAGGACGGCGTGTCGTTCCTCACCAGTTCCAGACGCTCCCGGACCAGCACCAGAACCCTCTGCTCCGGTTCTGATCCCCAGCTGCTTCCTGGAGGGCTGCTGGACCAGGCCAAACACCTGGGAAACCTGAGCCACAGAGTCTGGGAGAAGATGGAGCAGAGCACCACGTTCACACCTGTTATTCTGGACCCAAACACTGCAGCAGGCAGCCTCTCTCTGTCTGAGGATCTGACCAGCGTGAGATGTATGGGTATAAAGCAGAATGTCCCTAACAACCCAGAGAGGTTCACTAGGTACGCTAGTGTTCTGGGTTCTGAGGGCTTCAGCTCAGGGGAACACTGCTGGGAGGTGGAGGTGGGAGACCTTCCTAACTGGCTAATAGGTGTTGCTAAAGAGTCAGTGGACAGGAAAGGAGAGCGTACGGCTTCACCAGCTAATGGAATCTGGTGTTTACACCATGACAGTGGAAAGTACACTAGTGGTTCTGGTGAAACCCTCACATTGAAGAGGACTCCAGAGAGGATCAGAGTCCAGCTGGACTATGATGGAGGGAAGGTGTCTTTCTACGACCCTGAAGACATGACTCTCATCTACACTTATCAAGACACTTTCACTGACAACATCTTCCCTTATTTTAGTGTTGGACCAGCAGGTAAAGCCCAGACCAGAGGTATTAAAGTGTGTGTTATCTCCCCCCGCGCTCAGCTCTAGATTGACCTGCTTCCTGTCCCCTGTGGTGAAGACTCATTCAAATATAGTATAATATATATATATATAAAAAAAATATATATACATACATACATACATACATAATTATAGTATCAGTGAATGTCTTAGTACAGCTTGTATGTATGTATGTATGTATGTATGTATGTATGTGTGTATGTGTGTATAGTATATAGAGTAGAGGATAGTCAGTGAATGTCTTGGTACAGCTTGTGTATGTACTGTATATATGTATGTATGTACGTACGAATGTGTATATATTTATATATATATAGTATATAGAGTAGAGGTTTAGTCAATGAATGTCTTAGTACAGCTTGTGTGTATATATATATATATACATATATGTATATATGTGTATATATACAGTATATACTGTATGTATGTGTATATATGTATATATTAGTATATAGAGTAGAGGATAGTCAGCGAATGTCTTGGTACAGCTTGTGTATATTTATATATATATATATATATATATATATATATATATGTATGTATGTATGTATGTGTGTATATATATATATATAGTATATAGAGTAGAAGATAATCAGTGAAAGTCTTGGTACAGCTTGTGTTTCATTAACAGTGAGGGTTGAAAGTGTTTTCTGGTATAACATGGATTCTGTACGTTTAAATGTTTATAACGAGGGTGTGTAATAGAGACACACACCTGTAGACACACCGATGATATTGTTAACACAACTCAGTATGTTGACACAAAACCTACACACTAGAATCACATGTAAAAATAATAATCATCCAACAAGTATGAAATGGTGGCATGGTTATGTTAGTTATATTACTTTTGGTTTAAGTCATCCTGTTTATTCCTATCTGTGTTGTTTTTCTCTTTATCCTCACTGTTTGGGACATATCTGTTTATACATATTCATGCAGAGTATAGAAAGGTGTTAGGGTTTGATTCCAGGGTTAAGGGTTTGGTTTTAGAGTTACAGATTAAATCAATGAGATAGATCATATTAAACTATGATTTGTGATTATTCAGATCAATGTGATTCCATTCCTGTTAACCAACTAAAAGTTATTTCTTACACTATATATTGGTCGGCCTGTTATATGATTCATGTGTTTCATAACTTCTACAGATGAAGCCGTCTTAACGCGTATAACAGGAAACCTGCTTCACACGACTAGACTAAACCATCGTCTTCATCGGTTGAGGAAGTCATTGGTCTCCATAGCAACCAACTCGTTTCACTCATCTTTTACCATTTTATTCTGCTACTAACTGGCCCTCCTTTGAACATACAAAAAATATACATCAGAAATATGAAGCTCATGATTCAACATTATTTTATTATTATGCTAAATTGCATCTATAATATACAAACATCCACAATATTGTGTCGTCACTTTGTGCTGGCCCCCTAGTGGGTGACCCGTGGTACCACATGGTGACGTCACTTTGTGCTGGCCCCCTAGTGGGCGACCCGTGGTACCACAGGGTGACGTCACTTTGTGCTGGCCCCCTAGTGGGCGAGCCGTGGTACCACATGGTGACGTCACTTTGTGCTGGCCCCCTAGTGGGTGACCCGTGGTACCACAGGGTGACGTCACCACGCGCCGCGCTACCGTCTACATCTCATGTACAAAGTCACATAAAAAATGACCACATGTTGACATTGTCAGTGTTAATAGCCTAATATATATATTAGTATTTTGTTCAATACGTAGACACATTCAAACCTGCAACTGTGAGAGTAGGACAGAACAGCGTTAGTTATTTAAAATCAGAATAATATTCAATATCCACACCTTTTTCTCTAAATATTTAATTGACACATTTCCCTCTTATCAAAACGTCCCACTCCCACCAAAGGTAAAGAAACCTTCTCCAAACCCCAAACACATGCACATGACCTCATGGTAGCCGTGACCCCTGCTGTGAAGTCTTGACAGACAGATGGTGAGCATCAGAAGAAACACCACCCAGCTAGCGGCTAACTAGCTAGCGGATAACTAGCTAGCGGCTAACGGCTACACCTGCAGCGGAGGGGGGGGGGGGGGGGGGGGGCTATTTGGTGCTCTTGTTGAGTTGTGTAAACAGCCCCCCCGTGGAGGTGCTAAAGCTAAGCTAAGATATGACGCACTACGCTGAGATAATGAGTCACTTTAATACAGAGAGGACAGAGTCTCCATAGTTACGGGCCTGGAATGTGAGCTCCAGGCTCCGTCAGGACTCAAGGCTGTCTCTTTATAATTAATTAAAGAGCCTTAGCAATCTTTACCTATCTTTAACAAACCTCCACTACACTGAGTACTACCGTGATGTTACCACTAGAGATGGTTAGTTTAGGTGATAAGTTAGAGCTGGTTAGTTTAGGTGTTAGGTTAGAGATGGTTAGTTTAGGGTTTGGGTTAGAGATGGTTAGATTAGGTGTTAGGTTAGAGATGGTTAATTTAGGTGTTAGGTTAGAGATGGTTAGTTTAGGTGTTAGGTTACAGATGGTTAGTTAAGGTGTTAGGTTAGAGATGTTTAGTTTAGGTATTAGGTTAGAGAAGGTTAGTTTAGGTGTTAGGTTACAGATGGTTAGTTTAGGGTTTGGGCTAGAGATGGTTAGTTTAGGTGTTAGGTTAGAGATGGTTAGTTTAGGGTTTGGGCTAGAGATGGTTAGATTAGGGTTTGGTTAGAGATGGTTAGTTTAGGGTTTGGGCTAGAGATGGTTAGTTTAGGGTTAGCGTTAGTTGCGGTATTTTTAGATATGGTTAGGTATTCTTGCCCGTTAACAGGCACCATTCGCGTGTATTTAGTGAAGGGGGTGTGGCCTCCTGATGCTGTAGGAACATATGATTGGACGGACGGCTCTGCCAAGCGGGTGTGTATGGAAGCTTGTTGGTGTCTTTATTCGAATGGAAATGCATTTTGAAATTGGCAATTCAATGTGCAATTCCATGGAAGTATTTTTAGGACAAATGAAAATGCAATGTTGAAAAAGCTTTTAATTTTCATAATATGAACGCATTAAAATGAAAATGCAATCATCCACTTAGCAGTTGCATTTTATTGGACTATTGTCCACTTTATTGCGGGGCATTTTTCGAAAATGAAAAAGAAAATTGTATTATTGCATTTGCGTTCATATAATGAAAAATAAAAAGCACTATTGCTATTGCATATACATTTTCAACATTGAATTTTCATTTGATTACTGTCCTAAAAGTGCTTCCATAAAGAAACGTCCACAGGTGTGTCATGTAGTAGGCGTGGCCTGTACCACTGCGTACCTGCAGGCACACCCAGACCTACCTGGGTGTGATTTGACCTCAGTGCTCCCATGGATGAGGAAGTTCAAAGTCCTCCACAAATGCGGACACGTTAACAATATGTGATAGAGCTTCATAAAGGAAAGCTTTCCACCTAGTAAAGCAAACCTATTTCCTCCCGGCTGAGCGTGTTCATCAGGGTTCCTGACGGATGGTCCTGGAGAGGACGTAGGTAGGCCTGCTCTTTATCAGACATTCAATAAGTTGGCTGCGTAGAACTGCCTATTATAGCTACCTGCAACGATATTACCACTAGGGATGGTTAGTTTAGGTGTTAGGTTAGAGATGGTTAGTTTATGTGTTAGGTTAGAGATGGTTAGTTTAGCTGTTGGGTTAGAGATGGTTAGTTTAGGTATTTTGTTAGAGATGGTTAGTTTAGGTATTTGGTTAGAGATGGTGTCGTAGCAAATTAGACAACTGGTGGCTGGCTCAATTTAAAAGGCTAAGACAAGTGGATATCCGTAGTTGATTTATATCATATGCTACAGCACATAAAAGACACAGTTTCAAAGGCAACTCCACGCAGAGCAGAGTTCTGGAGAAAAAGCGCGCCGAGCAAAGGAGGGAAGCCGTTTTGTAGAGTGGAGCAAACAACATGTAAAAGGTAACATTAGATGGCACCTTTTACCATCTAAAACTGGTTCAGTGCATAGATAAGGCCAGACACCTGGTCGTAGCTCGACATTTATAGCGTCACCTATTATTTATGGCGGGTACAACGTACGGTCAAGATAAGATACGCAGTCAAGAACAGACCCAATGTTTTTAGAGAGGGGCTTGCTCAAGATGTTCTCACCTGATAACATAAGGGAGGATAACATGCAGCTGGGGGGAGGAAGGTAATTAAAAGAGAACAGATAGGTCACTATAGTGTGCACACAACAACTTGAGCGCTTAAACCAACTAGTTTAAGCAAGAAGTCATTTTTCCAACACAATTGCTAGTTTAGGTGTTCGGTTAGAGATGGTTATGTTTAGGGTTTGGGTTAGAGATGGTTAGTTTAGGGTTTGGTTAGAGATGGTTAGTTTAGGTGTTAGGTTAGAGATGGTTAGTTTAGGGTTTGGTTAGAGATGGTTAGTTTAGGTGTTAGGTCAGAGATGGTTAGTTTAGGTATTAGGTTAGAGATGGTTAATTTAGCTGTTCGGTTAGAGATGGTTAGTTTAGGGTTTGGGTTAGAGATGGTTAGTTTAGGTGTTAGGTTAGAGATGGTTAGTTTAGGTGTTAGGTTAGAGATGGTTAGTTTAGGGTTTGGGTTAGAGATGGTTAGTTTAGGTGTTTGGTTAGAGATGGTTAGTTTAGTTATATGGCTAGTTTAGGTGTTAGGTTAGAGATGGTTAGTTTAGGTGTTAGGTTAGAGATGGTTAGTTTAGGTGTTAGGTAGAGATGGTTAGTTTAGGTGTTAGGTTAGAGATGGTTAGTTTAGGTGTTCGGTTAGAGATGGTTAGTTTAGGTGTTAGGTTAGAGATGCTTAGTTTATTACGTATCTTTATTGTTTGAGAAGTTCTTTATTGAGTTATGCTGATATGCTTCTCTTTTCTAGACCTCCTGAACCTGTAAGCTACAGACCACCTGTGGAGTTTATTAATAGAGTTCAGAAGAAGGAAGCCATCAGGAGTGACTTCCTGTCTAAGCGGCTGGGTGGCAGGATAGAGTCACAACAGCAGTGTTGCTTCGGTACTTTAGATATCCGCTCAAATGGCAGAGAAGATCCCTCAGCTCAAGGGTTTCTTGACCTGCAACGTGTGCACTGAGATCTTCAAAGACCCAGTGTCTCTGGGCTGTCACCACAGCTTCTGCTCCAGCTGTCTCCAGGCCTTCTGGGCCCAAGCCAAGAACAAGAACTGTCCCATCTGTAAGAGGAAATCCTCAAAGGATAATACAGCCGTTAACTTTTCCATAAAGGAACTAGCTGACTCCTACGCTGGAAGACACAGATCTGACTCCTCTGATGAAGGGGAGGTGGTGTGTACTGAACACTCACAGGATACTAAGTGGTTCTGTAAGGACGAGCAGGTAGCTGTGTGTGGTGTGTGTGAGTTCCCTCACCACCAGGGTCACACAGTGGTTCCTCTAGAAGAACACGTCCAGGAGCTGAAGCAGCAGCTGAGACCTGACCTGACGTCTCTACAGGACAAGAGGAAGAAATATCAAGAGCTTGAGAAGACATATGATGCCATGGTTCCTCACCTCAAGAGACAGCTGGTGAACACAGAGAGGAGGATCAGAGCAGAGTTTGAACAGCTTCACCAGATCCTAAGAGAGGAAGAGGAGGCCAGAGTGGCGGCCCTGAGAGAGGAAGAGGAGCAGAAGAGGAGGACCATCCTCCTGGAGATGAAGAACATTCAGGAGCAGATCTCCTCTCTCTCAGAGAGTCTCTCGGCTGTAGAAGCAGACCTGCAGAAGGACGGTGTTTCGTTTCTCACCAGTTCCAGACGCTCCCGGACCAGCACCAGAACCCTCTGCTCCGGTTCTGATCCCCAGCTGCTTCCTGGAGGGCTGCTGGACCAGGCCAAACACCTGGGAAACCTGAGCCACAGAGTCTGGGAGAAGATGGAGCAGAGCACCACGTTCACACCTGTTATTCTGGACCCAAACACTGCAGCAGGCAGCCTCTCTCTGTCTGAGGATCTGACCAGCGTGAGAGATATGGATATAAACCAGAATGTCCCTAACAACCCAGAGAGGTTCACTGAGTACACTGAGGTTCTGGGTTCTGAGGGCTTCAGCTCAGGGGAACACTGCTGGGAGGTGGAGGTGGGAGACCATCCTGACTGGCTAATAGGTGTTGCTAAAGAGTCAGTGGACAGGAAAGGAGAGCGTGCTGCTTCACCACGTAATGGAATCTGGTGTTTACTCCATGACAGTGGAAAGTACATTAGTTGTTCTGATGAAACCCTCACATTGAAGAGGACTCCAGAGAGGATCAGAGTCCAGCTGGACTATGATGGAGGGAAGGTGTCTTTCTACGACCCTAAAGACATGACTCTCATTGACACGTATCAAGACACTTTCACTGACAACATCTTCCCTTATTTTAGTGTTGGACCAGCAGGTAAAGCCCAGACCAGAGGTATCAAAGTGTGTGTTGTCTCCCCCCGCGCTCAGCTCTAGATTGACCTGCTTCCTGTCCCCTGTGGTGAAGACTCATTCAAATATAGTATAATATATATATATATAAATAAAAAATATATACATACATACATACATAATTATAGTATCAGTGAATGTCTTAGTACAGCTTGTATGTATGTATGTATGTATGTATGTATGTATGTATGTATGTATGTATGTATGTATGTATGTGTGTATGTGTGTATGTGTGTATGTGTGTATAGTATATAGAGTAGAGGATAGTCAGTGAATGTCTTGGTACAGCTTGTGTATGTACTGTATATATGTATGTATGTACGAATGTGTATATATTTATATATATATAGTATATAGAGTAGAGGTTTAGTCAGTGAATGTCTTAGTACAGCTTGTGTATATATATATACATATATGTATATATGTGTATATATACAGTATATACTGTATGTATGTGTATATATGTATATATTAGTATATAGAGTAGAGGATAGTCAGTGAATGTCTTGGTACAGCTTGTGTATATATATATATATATATATATATATATATATATATATATATATATATATATATGTATGTATGTATGTGTGTATATATATATATCGTATATAGAGTAGAAGATAATCAGTGAAAGTCTTGGTACAGCTTGTGTTTCATTAACAGTGAGGGTTGAAAGTGTTTTCTGGTACAACATGGATTCTGTACGTTTAAATGTTTATAACGAGGGTGTGTAATAGAGACACACACCTGTAGACACACCGATGATATTGTTAACACAACTCAGTATGTTGACACAAAACCTACACACTAGAATCACATGTAAAAATAATAATCATCCAACAAGTATGAAATGGTGGCATGGTTATGTTAGTTATATTACTTTTGGTTTAAGTCATCCTGTTTATTCCTATCTGTGTTGTTTTTCTCTTTATCCTCACTGTTTGGGACATATCTGTCTATACATATTCATGCAGAGTATAGAAAGGTGTTAGGGTTTGATTCCAGGGTTAAGGGTTTGGTTTTAGAGTTACAGATTAAATCAATGAGATAGATCATATTAAACTATGATTTGTGATTATTCAGATCAATGTGATTCCATTCCTGTTAACCAACTAAAAGTTATTTCTTACACTATATATTGGTCGGCCTGTTATATGATTCATGTGTTTCATAACTTCTACAGATGAAGCCGTCTTAACGCGTATAACAGGAAACCTGCTTCACACGACTAGACTAAACCATCGTCTTCATCGGTTGAGGAAGTCATTGGTCTCCATAGCAACCAACTCGTTTCACTCATCTTTTACTATTTTATTCTGCTACTAACTGGCCCTCCTTTGAACATACAAAAAATATACATCAGACAAGTATGAATCACATGGTTATGTTATTTTATTATTTTGGTAAATTGCATCCTTATTAAACAGTATTGTGTCGTCATTTTCTCTATCCTGGTACTACTGGGTGACGTCACTTTCTGACCCTAGTGGGCGAGCCGTGGTACCGGGTGATCACTTTGTTGGTAGTATTAACAGATGACGTCAAGAGCGCTATTACATCAATGTACAAAGTCACATGAAAAATGACCACATGTTGACATTGTCAGTGTTATAGCCTAATATATCAGTATTTTTCAATACTAACATCTTCACTGCAACTATGAGAGTAGGACAAACCGTTAGTTATAAAATCAGAATAATATTCAGATATCCACACCTTTTTCTGTTATATTTAATCAAAATCCCTCTTATCAAAAACTCCATACCAAAGGTAAAGAAACCTTCTCCAAACACCAAACATTTCACTCATGACTATGGTAGCCGTGACCCCTGCTGTGAAGTCTTGAAAAAATGGTACATCAGAAAAACACCAAGCTTCGCTAATAGCTAGCGGCTAACTAGCTAGCGGCTCACTAGTGCGGCTAACTATCTACAATAGCTAGCGGTAACTACAGTGGCTAACGCTACACCTGCAGTATCTGGTCACTTTGTGCTGGCCCCCTAGTGCGAGCTAAGATATGACCACAGGGTGAGTCACTTTGTGCAGTCTCCATAGTTACGGGCCTAATGTGGGCTCCAGGCTCCGTCAGGACCAAGGCTGTCTCTTTATAAAAACGAGCCACAATCTTTATCAACGAGCCTTAACGTCACTATCTTTAACGAGCCACATTTTATCTATCTTTAACGATCCTTAACGATCACATAACACCTTAAAACCTGCAATGACTTTCAGAACATCTTTAGTCTTTAAAATCAGAATAAAATCAACCATTCAACCTTTCTGTAAATACTAGGACACAGCGTTTTATTTATCAATAGCTCCCACTCCCAACATTCTGTAAATTCTACCAAACACATCGCTCTGACCCTGCTAACGAACCAAGACAGGTAAAAAACACACACCACACCTACTACGCTAAGACCTAAGTAGACTAACTAGCTAGCGGCTACACTATCTAGGCGCTAACTAACTAGCGCTAACTTACTAGTGGCTAACTAGCTACAACTAGTGCAGGCGGGGGGGGGGGGGGGGGGTAGGTGCTCTTGTTGAGTGTGTAAACAGCCCCCCGTGGAGGTGCTAAATGATAAGCTGAGATAATGGCTGATAATAGTCTTAGTGCACTCTCCATCAGTTACTCCTGGATGTCTCTTAGTTTAAAAACTCAATCTTTATTTTTAATTAGAGCCTTAACTCTCTTTTATCTTTAACGAGCCTTAACAATCTTTAATTAACACCTTAACGATCTTTATCTATCTTTAACCCTTAACTTTTATCTTAACGAGCCACTTTTAAATGATCTTTATAACCTTTCTAATACGATCTTTAATAATTAGCACTAACAACCTAACCATCTCTA